>OY856411.1:1098048010-1098648010 GCA_963693085.1 Alisma plantago-aquatica
TGTGCCGACATACTCATCAAGGTTCATTCATTGGTGTGCCATCATCACCTCACCAAGATGATACTCAACAAAGTTCAGTCATGGGTGTGCCATCCTCACCTCATCAATATGATACTCAACAAAGTTCAATCATGGGTGTGTCATTGTCACCACACTAAGATATCCAATAGAGAAATTCTGCCGGTAATACATTTTTATTTGACATATATCTAAACGAGATGGTTTCTCAAGAATAAGACTGGCAAGGAGTATTACATGACGTTCTATTGGTTTCTAATGATAGGCATGCTTACTCATATTTTCATGTTCTTCTTTCTCCCTAACCTTGTTCCTTTTGTCCTGTATTCTTCTCAATCATTTTTACTCTCCTACCCATCCTTGTTCCTTTTTACCTTCTCCTTACTCCTTTTCTCAAGCTCTTTGTTCCTCTTCTCCCTAAAATCATTCCTTTTCTCAAGCTCTTTGTTCCTCTTCTCCCTAACCTCGTTCCTTTTCTTAAGCTCTTTGTTCATCTTCTCCCTAACCTCATGTCTTTTCTCCTGTATTCATGTTCCCCTTTCTCCCTAACCTTGTTCCTTTTGTCATGTAATATTCTCAATTCTTCTTACTCTCCTACCCATTTTTGTTCCTTTTGACCTTCCTCTTACTCCTTTTCTCAAACTCTCTATTCCTCTTCTTCCTAACCTCGTTCCTTTTCTCAATCTCTCTATTCCTCTTCTCCCTAACCTCATTCCTTTTCTCCTATATTCATGTTCCCCTTTCTCCCTAACCTTCTTCCTTTTATCCTATATTCTTCTCAACCGTTCTTACTCTCCTATTTTTCCTTTTTCCTTTTCACCTTCACCTTCGCCTTGCTCCTTTTCTCAAGATCTTTCTTCCTTTTCTCCCTATCCTTGTTCCTTTTAACCTCTCTTATTCCATTTCTCAAGCTCTCTAATCCTCTTCTCCCTAACCCTATTCTTTTTCTCATGTATTCATGTTCCCCTTTCTCCCTAACCTTGTTTCTTTTGTCTTGTATTCTTCTCAATCATGCTTACTCTCCTATATATCCTTGTTCCTTGTCACCTTCTCCTTACTCCTTTTCCTCAAGATCTTTATTCCTCTTCTCCCTAACTTCATTCTTTTTCTCAAGCTCTTTGTTCCTCTTCTCCCTAGCCTCATTCCTTTTCTCCTATATTCATGTTCCCCTTTCTCCCTATCCTTATTCCTTTTGTTTGGTATTCTTTTTCAATCGTTCTTACTCTCGTACCCATCCTTGTTCCTTTTCACCTTCTCCTAACTCCTTTTCTCAAGCTCTTTGTTTCTCTTCTCCTTAACCTCGTTCCTTTTCTCAATCTCTCAATTCCTCTTCTCCCTAACCATAGCTACATATCCTTTACGCACAAATGAGGGACAATTTTCTTAATGGCCTCACCTTTGTGAGAGTTACTTAGAAGTTGCACCAGATGGGATGTCCAAGGGGCATATTCATCTTGGGTGGTTGTGTGAGAACTTTAGTGGGATGGATTTCACCTTGGGAGATGAAGAACAACAAAGACAAATGGGGATAAGGTATACTAGAGCATATCTCCTACACTTTTTAGGTAGTTACCTTATTCCAGATAGTACTAGGGACAGAGTTTAGGTATGGTAACTCCCACTTGTGGCTGACTTTACAAGTTGTAACACTCTATCTTGGGGTGTTATAACTCTAGCATACTTATATATGGAGTTGTATAAGGCTACCACATGTTCCAAGAAAACTACCCACTTGTCTGGTTGTGTATGTCTACTGCAGATGTGGTATTGGGAGAGGTTAGGAATTGGATGCCCAGGTTCACTTGTTATGAACTGGGAGAGTGGGCAGAAGATGTTCCCTTGGGTAACAAGTAAAAATTTACACAACTTCTATATACATTTGTCTGAATATTTTGTAATGTTTATCTAAATTTAGTTTGTCAATTTATTTAATAGGTGGCCTACTTTTCTTCAAAGGAGTGATACTATGAGAGGATCAGTCTAGTTTTATGATTCTGTATTTGACCAGATTTTATCTTCTCAGGTATAATTTACTTCTACTAACATGTTTTATGATACATGTAGTATTTTTATGTAATTCACTCCTTTTTATATGATACATGTTGTATTTTTTTTAATAACAGATACAGTTAACTCCTTACACTGAGGATATTCTAGAGAGACTTCCAGCAATGTGTCGAGAGGGTCGTGATATTTGGTTAGCTCGAGTGCCTCTATTGTGCTACACAGTAGTAGAGAGGCACCTCCCAGATAGAGTACTTGGACAATTCAGCTTTGTTCGAAGTACAACCTACTCTTACCTTGCCACACCTTAGTAGGATAGATGGGAGGGGTCATGTTGTTGAGGATTGTTTGCACCATTGTAGGGAGGAGGTACAATTATGGAACAACATATGTGAGAGCTTAGTTCCCCCTCCACCAACAGAGACAGTCTTCACTCCACAGCTGCACTATGCATGGTATCATCTACAATATGTAGTGCCCCCTCCAACTTAGCCTCTGACCACATACTACCCAACCAGTTATCGACAATAATAATTTGTGAGTATCGTTATTATTTCTTTTATAAACTATTATTATTGATCTTTATTATTTGTAATATATGTAATTGCTCTTTATTATTTGTACATACTCTGTTTGAATAAGTAGAATCACATGTGCGGATTCGGGAAGCTTTACAGTAGGCCCCTACTCAGATCAGAGATGATATCTATGACATCTAGGGGATCTACTTTGCGAGTCTTCCTGACTATGCTCGCCCATATGATCACATACCCACTCTTACACATACCACTGAACCTGAACCCACACCCACTCCTACTCCTACTCCTCATACATGCACCTCTCAAACTGAGCCCATTCCCACTGCTCCTAAGCTCACTCCCACTTCTCAGTTCATGGGATGGGGACCGATAGGGCCATACTTTTCAGAAGTTGGTTCATTTTCTTCATACATCACCACACCTCCACCAACATCCTACAATGGAGTAGGTTCTTCTTCTGTTCCATACACTCCACTCCCACCACTAGTTATTCATGAGAATCGACCACCATCCTATGTCACATACTCACCGACTCCATTTGATTTCTTAGGATGCACCCCACCTGATGTCCCACATCCTAGTATTCAAAGACCCTTCACCCCACCTCCATCTTTTCATTACTTCCTGGTCCTCGTCATCCTACTACTACGCAGTTGTAACGACCCCGCCTCCCGGTAAACCCCAATTAAGGGAGACCGAAAGGTCGGTGCTGTTATCCAATTAACAGGATCAAAGGTTCGACAAATAATCAATAACAATTATGAAATTCTACTAACTAACTGAAATTTGGTATAAAATTAAAACTTTACTTACCTTTGAAAACCTTGGTAATCTATCTATCCAAGCTTGAATCCACTCTAACTAATCCTCCTTGCACTTTATGTTTTACTTTCACAATGTGTCACTTTACTGTTTGTTCTTTCAATTGTTGTTCCTAAAACGCCGACAAACAAAACGTCAATCAGTATATCGAAATATACTGGTATGTGGGAACAACCAAAATCTTGCAAATATGGCTAACAATTTAATAATCACAATCAAATTAATTAACAAGCCAATTTACACTTTTTAGTATGACATTCTCCATCGCTTTTGCCCTAACCCTGGCATACCCACCTTAGGGTGCCCTCTGCCAATGACTTATGGCCACCTTCTCAATCCCGAGCTTGGTGCATGGGGGTCACCACTCATGGTGCCCACTAGTCATGCAATATCATAGGCCACCTTCTCATTCCCGAGCTTGGTGCCTGGGGGTCACCACTCAAGGTGTCCATCGGTCTACCCATCTGGGCCTGACCTTTGGCATCATCCATCAGGGTGGCATGTAGGTGCGAGAATACATATTTCTATTTTTAATGTGATAATCATAGTGACTTTATGATTTGCAAATATGAACATCCAAACTGATAATTTGCATTCAATGCGATTAACCATCCGAAAAATCATCATGAAACTAAGGCGGTTATTCATAATTAACCACATACCTGATCCAGAGCAACTTGATTGTCCAAGCAATAAGGATAAAGAATAAATCAACAAGCAATCAACAATATCCTGAAATTAATGCATGTGATCCAAGTGTTATAGTTTATCCAAAACATTCTAAATCTAGACTTGGATTCCACCTTAGGCTTTCTAGATCACATTAGGGTTTTATTAGGGTTTTGCCTCCATAACGCTTTTATCATATTAAATGCTCTCTTAGTTCATAAACCCTAATTTCAACATCATAAGCCCAATTAAAGTTGATTATTTCTCTTTTATACCAAAACTACCTTTTTTATTCTTTTAAGTTATTTCAAGGTCATTAGACTCAATTATCACCTTTAGTTTCTTTCGGATTAACAACTAATAATTCATTAAGTTCTAATTCCCATATGAACTCTATTTATTATTTATTCTACCTTGATTCAATCGAAAACCCTAATTTCTATATTAAGGTTAATTATCCACAAATTAGGGACTTTAATGCTCGAAATAGCTTAGATTTATCATATTCCAACTTTAATCATGAAATTAGTCAATTAAAGCCATTAATAATCTCATTCACTAATATTAGGGTTTCAAGGCCCATTAAAGCATACTTATGCACATGAACTCTTAATTAAACTAATTACGTGCAAAATTCATCTTTTTCGATATTAATATATCTCTTTATGATTAACAGGTTAACATCAACTTTAATCCTCAATTAATCCCTATTAATCACATTAAACATATCAAAATAGTGTCTTTTAAACATTAATACATTAAAGTTGATATCTTCCATTACTTTTTCGAATTTCATAAGGAATTAGGCTTCAATTATATTTTATTTAGATTCCTCTTGATTTTCTGAGCAAAATTCATATATTATTCGTTACCATCGGAGTTACTAATATGTAGATATGAATTTTGCAAAGAATACCTTTCTGGACCAATGACAAGCCGCCACGTCGACCTCGCCCATGCAATGTGTGTTTTGGAAAATATTTCAAAAAGTCATGTTTGCCCTCACTTAATCATCTGGCTCTATCACCGCGCAGAGGGTAGAAACGTCATAGGTGGCTGGTTCTTCTTCAACCTCGCGGAGCGCAGGTTGCCGCCGACCTGGACTGCGCGCGGGGGGGGGGGGGGGGGGTTCTCCTCCCTCCTCCATGTCCCGAGAGGCACTTCCGACAAGTGCCCCGGTTCCGCCGCCCTCTGCTGCATCATCAGAGATCTTCAGGACTGGCTGGGGTGGTCTGGACCAGCTGGGCAAGCCTGCACCCCACGGCCAGTGTTGCAGCCTTGCGGCTGCTGCTACGCCTGGGTTAGGCTAGAGACAAGGTCGCAAAAACGCTCCCCAACTCCGCAGAGAACCTACACTCAAACTCGACTTCATCACTACCCCTTACTGCTCTACTAATGGAGTGCTTCTACACGTTTAGGGTTTGTACGCAAGGAACAAGAAGTAGAAAGAAGAAAGAAGAAGAAATAGGTGGGATTTCTCTCCTAGATCGGCCCAGGGCTCTACCCCTTAAATAGGGGAGAGTATCCACGCCCCACGGTGCTCATCCACAAATTAGTAATGCACTTTCCTAATAGGAATGTAATTCCTTCATGGAGAAGAAATTCTTCTCTCCTATATACCTTCTTGATATTCTTTATTGCATGGATAATTTTAAATACGAAAATCCTCTCTCTCTCTATTTCTCTTATTCTCTTTATTCATGCCTTTTACTTTATTGGCATGAATTTCTATTTCTCTTTTAGTAGGAAAATACCACTTTTAAGCAATACCACAAAATTCATGAATAAGGTATTACATTACTCCCTTATTTTTGCTTTATTGATATTTTCTCTTTCTTCCTCTTTATTGGGACTCCTTGGATCCCAAGAAACTCAAAGATTTCGAAATTCATCTTTAAGGATATTCATTATCCTTCCACGTGCGTCAAAATGCATTATTTCACATTATCTTGTTTATTTTTCATCATTAGGTTGATTTCTTATTAAAAATATCCCTTTTTGAGGATTTCTCTTTTATTTTCCTCATCAATATTCCTTTTATTATTAGGAGTCCTTGGGATACGAAATTCCACTAAGGATAACTCCATTACACCTCTTTTTACTTATTTTCCACATTTCATCAATGTTTTCAATTTCTTTATTAACAAGGAAATACTTAATTAACCTTTTCTTTTCTTATTGCTTTCTTTTTACAACTTGGGACTCCTTGGAACCCAAGAGGCACGAAATCCATCCTTGGATCACATTCTTTTGCCTTCTAGAGGTTTCCACCTCATCTCTCTTTTCTCAACAACTCAATTATTCATTAATTAATTGAATTTCCTTGTTATTGGGCCCAATAGCCAACAAAGCCCACAAATCAAACAACAAGGCTATGTTAAACGAAATCCATTTATTCACAACAAATTATATCATTATTTGTCCAAATATCTTTAATATGAGAAATTACATTTCTCACCAAAGGAACCCAAAATTTGGGGTTGTAACATCCTTCCCCTCTTATGAGAATTTTGCCCTCAAAATTCCATTAAACAAGCAAACAAACAGGATAAGTCTTCTTATGTCCATCAGGGCTACCATGTGGCTTTACCCTTTCCATGGTGTTTCCCAAGAACCTTCATTATCTCATTTTCTTCCATCTGAGTTCTTTCTTACCTTGGTATATCGTACCCTTATAGGTGACTTAGGACTTTTCAGCCTTTCAAAAGCTGAATAGGTTCAGGGCTCAGCACCTGGCTTGGGTACCTCACATAGTGCTCTAGATCGGACTCATGCAACACATCATTTTATCATGAGGGGTAAGGTTACACAACCATCTCCACCAATCCATCTCAAAAGGATCCATATATCGGGGACTCAGCTGTAGCTTAGAGGGGTCGGATTTTCACATCACATATTCTCCCACAGTGAACTGCATGTCAGTCTGCTTTGTATCAGATTGTGACTCATGTCACCATGGGCTCTCTCTCTGCCATTGCACGATCAAAGCGACTTCATCTGCACACACTATGGTTCTTTTCTGACCTTCATGAGGCCTCCTTTACCAACATCATCTTAATGAAGTGGTGACCGACACAACCTCCTTCTAGAACTTCTTGCATCCCGATAAAGGCTATGGTGGTTAACGTCACATCTTAAGAACTCTCTCTTTGTATCACCCTGAACAAGCACACTTGCTCTCATCAGACCCTCTAGTATGGATCATACTAACCATTAGTTAGGGGTGATAAGCGGTTCTAACATTGAGTTCTTCGTATACCTACTTCCACCTTATGGAAGTGAACCTTTAGGTCATACTCAAGAACTTTGGAACTTGCATCATGGTGTGGTTGAACCATCTTCCTCTCTTGAGTAGTTCAACCGAATCTGTCCCTTGACAGCATTCTTTCTTTCTCATGTCATCTAGGTGAGGTGATCTACCATAACCCATTTTGCATATTAACCTTCCTTGGTCTAGAGGAGACTCACCTCATCCACAGTGATGAACTCCCATTCCCTCTCAGGAACTCTTTATACTTTATATCCATGCACTGGGTTATTAGTGTTCGTCCTTCACCTCCTGACTTGCATGGCCACATGCTACATGCAAATTCAAGAATCCCAAGTACTACAATCACCTACTATCTTTGCAGTATCACGGTGTTTGGTGATCTTAAACCATGATCTCCGGTATGTCATGATTCCTCAAGATTGATTCCTCAGAAACCCTAAACCACTCTCATCAGGGTTTTCTTACCTTCCTATCCAAAGAAGTGTATCTGAGGTTCTATCACCATCCTTTCACTACATCAAGGACTAAACTGGCTAACCAAACCACCATTGACTTGTTCAACATCTCTTATTACATTTATGTGTTAGCCAAAACACATTTTCTTTACAGACTTAGGATTAGCCGAACAACCTCAACTTCTTCTATCCTCTAGCTAAACTAGGCAACTATATCTCAACTAGAGCATTTATTACCACTTCTTATCCTTAGGTGTTAGGTAATGTTGAAGACATACACCTCCACATATTCCATTTATCATCTCATCTCAAACTCTAAGTTTGTTTTCATCAAGAAACTCTGAGCTCATCCTCATGGTGATTCAACTCAATTTTGCATAACTTGCAAATTCCACATAGTTCCTGATAAAACATCCTCATAAGATGACTACACTACCTCTCTTAGTGTGTATGAACCATCCAGGTGTCATTCACTTCACCAGGGTATGTTATCATCTCTATCATCATACCTTGTAGCTATGTTCTAACTTACATCATCTTTATCCTTGGTGTAAGGCATGCGTAATGTCCTATCTCTCACCCCCATAATAAGAAGAAATAAGCATTTGGCGGCCGTCCAAATACAGAGTTCTTCCCATTCCAGGAGTAGAGATGGTACATCCCACCTTGCTCGTACACCTTCAAATCTAAGTTGAAACGTGCAACTCATGTCTCCACATCAAAATTTACTTCCATGGAAAACTGATCTGAAACCTACTTGGGTCATCACACAACCCTTGGTCATCTCCTCTAAGTCTATAGGGTGCCGACACTTTTGGGGTCATCCCTCTTCCCTTATGCATCCAGAGAGTGCCCTACTCATCTTCCCTTTGGGTCCCATGAGTTCATGAAGGTGATCAATCTCCTAACCCATGGCCCTCAGACAATGATAGTTGTTACCTCCATACCCTATGGTCATGTGCAACTAGGGAATTAGGAAACTCCATCTTTCATCGGTCTTATCCCTACCTGACCCTTGGATAGACTTAGGATTCTATCATAGTACATGTTCAACTTAGAACCTTACCCAATCCTTCATCATCTCGCTCAGCATTCATGACTGACTTTCATCCCTTCATAGGGGTCATGGCAACCTACCTACCTTGGTCAGTCCCCATACCCGTTACCTCCATGGTATCGCATCCACATGCACTTAGAGATGGTTATATATGGGTCTACAGGTTCATTCTCTTTTATTGGGTATAAAGATGAGATAAGCCAATAGAAATTTTAAAATTTTTCCAAAACATAGGAGAGTCAACTAAATTGCAACTTAGCTAGATTTCATTCATTTGTTTTGCTTTTTTTTCATTGAAAGAGTGGTTGAAAATGCACTAAGAGTTGATAAGAGCATCTTGTATTCCAAATGATGGTGTAAAGTTGATTTACTCACAAAAATTGAAACCATTACATGTTTTAAGCAATCAAGGATGTGAATGATGAATGTTCAGGCTAGAAGCATAAACCAAAGTTAAGCACATGTTGATGGCCAAAAGGTTTCATTTGATTAATGCATGCCTTTTACAATTTTTCCAAATGATATTTCTCATCAAAAGAGGACAATCAGTTAAGCATAGGAGTTCTATCCACATACAAAAGATAAACCTCATATGATACTAGATTTGTCACAAGAAGAGCAGAATTGAAAACAAAAGATTGAAATGTGAACACAAAACAAAAGCAATTGACAAGAAGCAAATAACATGAAAGGGAAAAGCTAAAAGAACTAGGTAACCATCCGGTTGCTCCCCCCTAAGCTTGAAATCTACAGTGTCCTCATTGCATAAATCAAACTAAAAAGGTTGCAACCGGGTACCTCATCATGGTGGAAACACCAAAGTCCATGGAGGACCGGTGCTCTGATTTGCAGTTGGAAATTGTTATGCTAAAGATTGATGCCTCCTTGCAAATATGTCCTTGATTTGGGGCAAGCGAAAGCACCTATGAGCTGCAGCAAGAATAGTCTTTTGTATGCCAATACTATTTGTCTTTTCATTCTCCTTTGAAGCATCATCAAAATATGAGCTGGGAAGAGTGTTCTCATTATAAAGCAATGTGTCATCTAGAGTGTGAGGAGGAAAGACATGTGGCTTGCTTGAAGAATCAACATGTAGAGCATGTGTTGTAGCTTTCTCCCCTTTAGTTGCAACTTCATAATCATCATGGATATCAACATCACCATACTTTGAAGGATACAACTCTATAACAACTCCATTCTTCAATCTCATCGGCCTGAAATATGTAGGATTTGTCTCTGGTGGACTAGGCAAGAAAGGTGGAAATGCTTCTTTGCTAGGAAGATCTTGTTGGGCAATTTGTTTCTCCAATATGTGTGCATGAGTGGCTATAGTCTCCACCTTAGAAGAGAGTTGGAAAATTTCACCCTTCATTGATTGTATTTGTTGATGGAACTCCTCATTTTGCTGCATTTGAGCTGAAATAAATGTTGCAAGCATGGACTCTAATCTAGAAGTTACTTGTGGTTGTTGTGGCTGAATAAAATCTGGGTTTGCATTACTGTAGAAGCCCAGTGGAGTGTAGCCCATTGGAAAATAAATAGAAGAAGCATAACATGTAGAAGATGAGTGTTCAAGCAACCCACATGCATCACAAATATTGTTGGCTATTTGAATTAGTTGTGTGCTTAGATTCTCAAACCTTTGTACAAAGTGTCTAGCCTTGCTACAATCAAGTCTATAGCATCAACTATGTGATCTTCCACTTGCATTTTAGAAGTAGTGTGTGAAAAGGATCGGTGGTATCTTGTAGCCGGACTCCATTGGCAATTATTTGTTGCCATATCTTCAATAATAGCATAGGCTTCTCTATAAGATGTGTTCATTAGATCTCCATTTGCAGCTGCATCAATAGACATCCTTATATTGTAGCACAAACCATTATAGAAAGATTGCAATAGAAGCCAATTGCTTATACCATGATGTGGACAAAGATGTTGAAGATCTTTGAACCTCTCCCATGTATCATACAAGGTCTCTCCATCCCTTTGAGAATAATTGATGAGTTGAATCCTCAACTGTAAAGTTTTGCTAGGTGGAAAATATCTTGCCAAAAAGACCTTTAGAAGCTCCTCCCAAGTGTCGATTGACTTCTTTGGCGAAGTATAGAGCCATGCCTTGGCTCTATCTCTAAGAGAGAATGGAAAAAGGATTAGGCGTATCCCATCAGTAGGAATGCCATATATCTTTATGGTGCTTAGCAACTGTAGAAATTCACCAATGTGGAGGTTTGGATCCTCTATTGGTGTCCCTCCAAATGCATTCAACTGTAGCAATTGTATGATGGCTGGGCTAACAGAAAAATCCCTTGCCTCAAATTCTGAAATATTAATAGACTCGCTCATGTGCATTGTAGCTGTACCAAAGTAGTCCTTAAGAGGAAGGTCATCCTCCTCGACTAGTTCTTCATATGGATCTGAAAGATTAGGTGGATATGGCATAGATGGTGGTGGTGTATGTGGTATGGATGTTGGTGGTGTATATGAGGGTGGTGCATATGAAGGTGATGTGGATGAAGGTGGCATGGGTGAATGTCGTTTGGATGATGGTGACATGGATGATGGTTGTGTGGGTTGTGATTCCTCCATACATGTTTGTATTTCACTCCTTCTTGCTCCATGAGGACTGCAAATGATGTGTTCATTTTCTGAAAGTAGAGATATGCACGGTTCAAGGATCTTTTTATGAACACCCCATATGCTCCTGCAAATAAATAAGGTGAGTGAGATACAAAAACAAACATGGAAGATACAACAAATTATGATGATCATGATGAATTATTATTTATGGATATGATGGTGGATATGAAGGTTGTGATCTAGTCTCATTTACTTATCAACAACTCTTACTCTAATAGGAATACCGATGCTCCCCGGCAACGGCGCCAAAAACTTGTTGGCTGTTTACACTAACGAGTTTCAATCATAAGAATGATCTTTTACTCAACTAGCTATATCCCGCAAGTATACGAGAGTATTTGTATTCGAGGTCGAATACAAGGAGCATTGGTTAGTTAGACGCAAGATTTATAATTTTCAATAATCTAGATCGGTTTAAAAAGGATGGTAATGTTTATCTAATTGCAAAAATTTAGATTTAAACAAGCAATGAAAAGATTACTAAAAGGGTTTAGATTCAGAAATTAATGGATCTTGGACATTAGAATTTCACTCACATATCATAGTACATCATAGGAACACAATAATTTAAACATACATAAGTTCTTGTTTCAAGGAAAGGTTGTGTTGCATTTCACCTCCCGGCGTAAATGCAACGATCATAACTTAAAACAACACTCTCGTGTGTGGATTTCATTTATGATCACAAACTATTCCTCAACTCATTCTTCTCTACTCTCGTAGATGGGGAAGAGTTGCCAAGAAGAGCACCTCCATACTTTCCTACCTATCTTCTCAGATCAAGCAAGAAAGCAGAAAACATGTATATAAAGTGGCCAACAATACATACAAGATTTGAACGACCGGTACTTTTCATGATAGAAAAATAAGAAGCATAGTATTTAGTATGAAATTACTTGTTCCATACATGCTATGATAAGGGAGCCACTCTCCCATGCCCAAGAAAAAGAGTCTACTCATCCATAATGATGTACAGTAAAAAATGTGTAGAAATTTTAGAGTTTAGCATGGTTTAGAGAAGGAAAATCTAAGCAATCCCAAAGTGTAACCAAAGAAAGGTAGAATTCCAACTTGAGGACAAAATCCCACTTCTACAGCTACTCCAAACTGAACAAACTTCCCTCCCGAGAAGCTTTGTAGAGTGAAGAAGCTCTGCTGCACCTCCGGAGAAGAAAATGGAGAAGAAGAGAAGAAGAAATGGCTTTCTTTTGCAAGAAACCACCTTAGATCTCTCCCAAATTGCCCTTCTCTGCTCTAGGCTTGCTATGGGATGAGGGAACTGACACAAATGACCGAGCATAACCGTCCATTAAGTTCCCACTTCATTTTAAATAAAAACTTGTATTTTTCAAAATGTTGAAACAACCAGGTGCACGTCGTGCACCCAAAGTGCACGTCGTGCACCCAAAGTGCACGCCGTGCAACTTTCTAGAAACTTTCAGTTTTCTCTAGAATGCATTGTACACGGCGTGTGCTGAAGAAATACACGCCGTGCAACTTTCCAGAAACCTTTAGCTCATAGGTGCACGACATGCATTTAAGAAATGCACACCGTGCAACTTTCCAAAACTTTTAGTCTGCTCAACTCTCCCAGGTGCACGACATGCACTTTTGGTGCACGGCGTGCATTTTTGGTGCACGGCGTGCACCTGGCTGTTCTGGGCTATTGTGTATTCTGCTCATAACTTCCAGCGTGTAGGTTTGATTTACATGCCGTAAAAAGTGGTATTTGTGTAGTTTCGAACTCCAAAATATATAGATACTTGAGGAGTGATCCAATAAGAGATAATATGATATATTCATCATCATTTCATTGCAAAATGTAGTGCCTACAATCCAAATTATGAGACAAGTAAGAATAGCTAAAAATATAGAATCTAGCATGAATGAGAGTGATAATTGAGTCAAAACAACATGGATATGCAACCAAACATGATCCAAAAGATGATATGATTTGTGCACATCATTGAGCAAAAAGGACTTGGTCAAGGGACTTCCCAAATTGGATTTTAAAAAGGATGAGGAATGTCAACCTTGTACCCAAGGAAAGCAAACCAAGTCCTCTGTCAAGTCCAAAGGAGTCCTTAGCACCAGAAAATCTCTTGAAATTATCCATATTGATCTATTTGGACCTATGAGAACTCAATCACTTTGTGATTCCAAGTATTGTCTTGTTATTGTTGATGATTTCTCTCAATATACTTGGACTTTCTTTCTCATATATAAGAGTGACATGATTGATGTTTTCTCTAGATTTTGCAAACGAGTTGAAAACAAAGCTTCTGCCAGATTATTTCCATTCGTAGTGATCATGGGGGAGAATTTGAAAATCATCTTTTTGAACATTTTTGTGAAGAGTCCAGATATGCACATAACTTTTCATCACCTCAACCAAATGGGGTCATAGAGAGGAAGAACATGTCTCTATAGGAAATGTCTAGAACCATGCTTTTAGAGTATGACACTCCAAAGAAGTTTTAGACCAAAGTCGTTAGTACCTCATGTTTTGTGCAAAATTGGGTTTTCACACATCCTTGTTTGAAGAAAAACCCCTATGAGCTATGGCGAGGTAGGAAGCATTCTATTGATTATTTTCACATTTTTGGGTGTCCTTGTTTTGTTTTGAACATGAAAGATTCTCTTGACAAGTTTCATCCAAAATCATACAAGGCTTTCTTTCTTGGTTGTAGCACCACTAGCAAGGCTTATAGATTATATAATGTTGATCTATCTAAAGTAGAAGAATCCATTAATGTCAAATTTATTGAGACTAACCCCTCTTTTTCTAAATATGTTGCTAATGATGATGTTACAGAGGAAGTAATTCCTATCTTGAAAGATCTGAACATCGCCCAAAAGGAAAAAGAGGTGGCCACTCAAGAAGAAGAGATAGATGAAGAAAAGAAGGATCCAACTCCCCACTTTGCAAAAAATCAACCTAAATAGATAATCATAGGTGAACCCTTTTAAAGAGTGAAGAATCGGGCCGCCTACAACAAGGAACAAGCAAACATCACCTTCATCTCACAACTCGAGCCAAAGAATGTCAAAGAAGCTCTTCGAGATGATGAATAGATTCTATCCATGTAGGAAGAACTGGAGCAATTCGAGAAGAATAAGGTGTGGACTCTAGTGCCAAGACCATGTGATAGAAAGACCATTGGCACCAAATGGGTCTACCGCAACAAGCTAGATGAAAGTGGCAAGGTGGTAAAAAATGAAACAAGGTTAGTGGCTCAAGGTTACAATCAGTAGGAAGGTATAGATTTTGATGTAACATATGCACCTATATCTAGACTTGAGTCCATTTGTATGTTTCTTGATTTTACTAGTTATAAGAGTTTCCTTCTATATCAAATGGATGTTAAAAGAGAGTTTTTGAATGGTACAATTGAGGAGGAAGTGTATGTTGCACAACCTCAGGGCTTTGAACATGATAGTTTACCTAACCATGTTTATCTATTGCAAAAAGCTCTCCATGGCCTAAAACAAGCACCTCGAGCTTAGTATGAGAAATTAAAGAACTTATTGTTAGATTATGGGTATATCATGGGCAAAGTAGATTCTACCTTGTTCCTCAAACACACTTCTAATAATTTTCTTATCATTCAAATTTATGTTGATGATATCATTTTCAGCAGAACTACTCTTGATGTTTGTAAGGGGTTTAGTAATCTTATGCATAGTGAGTTCGAGATGAGCATGATGGGTGAGCTTACTTTCTTCCTTGGCTTTCAAAGAAAGAAAACTAAATATGGGAACTTCATTAACCAAGGCAAGTCACAAGTAAGCTACTCAAGTGCTTTGGGATGGAGAATACCAAGCTGATGGACACCCCCATGTCAAACATCGCCAAACTTGACAAAGATGAATAAGGTGAGAAAGTGGATGAAAAGCTCCATAGAGGTATGCTTGGAAGTTTACTTTGCTTAACTATCTCTAGACCTGATATAATGTTTAGTGTTGGTTTGTGTGCTTGCTTTCAATCAAATCCCAAGAAATCACATCTTATAGCTATTAAGAGGATTTTAAGGTACTTAGCCAAAACCCCAAATTTTGGACTATGGTATCCCAAGTCAAGGTACTTTACTCTTGCTGCTTATAGTGATGTTGATTATGCAGGATGTTTGACTGATAGAAAGTACACAAGTGGCACTTTCTTCCTGATAGGAACATGCTTGGTATCTTGATTTTTCAAGAAATAGAGCGCAATGTCTCTATCAACTACTAAGGTTGAATACATTGCAGTCGGGAGTTGTGTGCCCAGGTTCTATGGATGAAACAAATGCTCCAAGACTTTAACATTTATTTTGATGCTTCTCTTATCTTTTTTGATAATACTAGTTCAATCAATTTATCTTACAATCTTATATTGCATAGTAGAGCCAAGCATATAGAGGTTCATCATCATTTTCTTTGTGATCACATTGCCAAAAAGGATATTTATATCACGCTTGTGGACACAAAAAATTAGTTGGCAAACATTTTTACTAAATCTCTAGGTAGAGAGCATTTTAATTTTATTAGATATAAACTGCTCATAACTGCTTTGGAAGAATCTAATATGCCTTCTAGTTAATTTCTATATATATTATATGCTTTTCTTATGTCTTGATCGACCTTGCTTGCTAAAGTGCTAAAATTTCATGTTCTCTTGCCTCGCTTTTTGCTTGTTTTGGGTATTTTTTGCAAATGCTTGCTTTATCATTCAATAGTACCCAGTGATGACTGATACATGTCTAAGTATGTTTAAAATGCAAAATGGACCAGAAAATAAATTTTATTAGCACTCAAATGGCTAGAATCTAAGATTTCTAATGATGGATCAGGTTGACCATCGGTCGAGTTGCCAATTCGACCGATCCATGGCTGAGGACTTTTGTAAAAATCCATTTGGTCGAGTTTCTATCTCACAGATCTTGACCGATGGCTGGGCTGGAGCAAAACTTAAGTAGGGTTCGGCTGACTTTTCTCCCTCTCAACTAGAGAATAATCATTTGATTCCTTCTCCAACTCTCTCAAGCTACCAACCCTAGCCCTGACCTTCCCTTTCCTAGCCCTAGACAACCCTTGTTTAACCTTCCTAGATCTCTTGCCTATCAGCCCTAGGTGGTTGGATGACCCTAGGTGGTGCTTCCTTCATTTTTGACCTCTCGATATTCTTATTCCCGCCTCTATGGCTTCACATAGGAGAAAGAGAGCTGCCCTACAAGGACCCTGACCCACGTTTTGGGATAACCCTATTTGGTTTGCTTAAGTATGTTGGTTATCTCCTTGCTCTAATCATCTGATATGTAATTAGGGCATGTGGGAGGTTTGAGTTCCTTGTTTGAGCTTGTTTGGTTGATGCTTGTGTTTTGTGGAGAGGTTTTGGTGCAAATTGCAATTTACCCAAGATAGGGGTTGATGTGCAAATTTGCCACCTCTAGAGTGTTCCTTCTCTCTCTTGACATCATTTATAGGAAATAGAAAGAGATGGACACCTTGTTTGAACCTTAGATGAGTGGTGACATCCTTGGTGGTATTTTTGGACTCATGTTTGGGGTGTGTCTTGCACCTATGAGTGTTGTCTCAGGCTTGAGAGCCTTGATGGGGGCCTTGTATCAGTTTGTGGATGTTTTGAGGAAACCTCCTATTGTTTTGTGGTGACTAGTTATGCACCATATTGGTTTGTGGGTGTTTTGAGGAAACCTCCTATCGTTTTGTGGTGACTAGGGATGCACCATATCTGTTTGTGGCTCTAGGGTTTCATCCCTATCGATTTGTGAAGGGAGTGGGTGTGTATCGACCTTGACCTAGGAAGGTGATCAAGTGGGTGAGACATGGTTCTTATCACCTTGTTGCATGGTGTTGCATGTGGCCTTTCTTTGTGTACATGTGTCATCTAGGGTTCTTTGGTGGTGTCACCTTTCCTTTGCCTTCTTTCATCCCTCTTGTATATATATATATATATCTTTATCTCCATGCAAGAGAAACCCTTTTGTTATCTTTACATTCTCACCTTAGTGGTCGATCTTGAGCTTGAGGAGTACTCCCCCTTGGAGCTTGGTGGACAAGCCTAAGCTTGTGGTGTGCTCTTATCATCTTCTGCCTTGGTAAGGAATGATCCTTACTTTCCTTTCTCTCCTTCTTTCTTCTTCTCGGCCATGGACCTTGGTTGCTTCTCTTTCCCTCTCATGATCTCTTAACCTTGGTCCTATCTTCATCTTAGAGGTGTTGTTGAGATCGAGCTTGGAGGATCTTCTTCTACCTTGAGCTCATGAAGCTTGGAGCTTGACCTTGGAGCTTAGATCTTGGTGGTGATCCATGAGGTGGGTTATATAACTCTAAACCCTCTTTATTATTATTACCTCTTTACTTGCTATCTTTGCTCTTTATCTTTGGCTCATTGTATCTTGCATGGTAGGAGCTCTTCTTGTTAGTTTCGAGTGATGTTTTAAATGAAGAGGAACCTTGCTCAGTTGTTGCGTGGTGCAACACCTTTCTTGTGCCTTGCGAGTAGCACCATCTTGAGGTTGAAGATGAGGTGGCCGATATGCCTTAGTAACTTACATGCTTGTGTAGGCTGATATGTATGTACAGACCGATAAGTATCTTAGACCATTAGGCTTTGGGTGGTCGTCATGACCTGTGATGCCCCTGGCCGTTACCCTAGTGGCAATTCGTCACGACCTTGGTTAGGTATAGGGTTGTGGCTTGGTGGAAGTTTCTCCTTCTTGATGAATTTCTTTTGGCTTCCTTTCTACTACTTTTCCTGAGTGAAGAGTAGCCATCTTCACAGTCTCAGTGTTGGAGGGGATCTTTCCTTGAGGATTCTTTATGAGTTTAGAAGGTTGTGTGAGTTATTGATCGGTCTATTTTTGATGCATCTGCATGTCACCCCTTTGGGTTTGCATCATGGCTAAGACACCTGAGTTAGTGATGGCTGAGTTAATCATTCATAGAGACATGTCTCTTCACAAAATCAAATAGTTGAGCCATCATGTCCGGCTACTTGTTGTTCTAAGTTTGGCCTTGATCTTGGTTCTACCCGTTTGTGTTCTTGTTCTCATATAGGCCTTAACCTTGTCATTGGCCTTGATAATTGTTTATGTTCTACTGGTAAGTTGTAGTTTTTGTGTACAAAGTCTATCCACCTCCTTTTCTAGATCCTAGAGGTGGTTTAGATGAACCAGCCAGTTGGTGATAATTCTCATTATCATCTTTATTTCCATAATTAAAACTAGGGTGATATGGTCTTTTAAAATTTACATAGGATACATTCTCAGTTTCTTAGTCATCTTCACTTTTGTCATCATCTCTTGGTTGAGTGTAGATACAGTTATCTATGACACATCATATTTTCACTACAAGTGACACATTTCATAACTTTCTCAGTCTTGATCTTGCTCTTTCCTCCAGTATCCTTCAACTGTTTAACATCCAGAGCAATCTTTTGGATTTGTGAAGTTACATTCTCTAGAGCCTTTGCCTCAGTAGAGGATCCTTCAGAGTTAGCTTTCTTTACTAAGCCCCTATCACTTCTCTCATAATCCATGTCTACTTGCCGAGCGACCACGTTATCAATAATCATCATGGTCTTTTGTGGCTTCTTGCTAAGGAAATCACTTCCAGCAGTGGCATTCAGTGAAGTTCATTTTGTAGATGTCAGCCTATTATAAAATGTTTTCACAAGAAAGCCCTTATTGTAATTGTTATGGGGACAATCCCTATGATATTCTTGGAATCGTTGCCATGCTTCATGTAGATTCTCTCCAGGATTCTGTAAGAATTCAGTAATCTTGTGCCTATTTCTGATGGTCTTCTCGATCGGATAGAACTTAGTGACAAAAGCATCAATTAGAGGTATCCATCCATTAATGGATCTGTGAGGTAGGCCAAGATACATGGACAAAGACTCGTCCTCTAAGGAGAAGATGAATCCTTTGTAGTATATAACTTCCTGCAACACTCTCTTCATCTTGATAGTGTCATAAATGTTCTTTTAGGTGTCAAGATAATGATAAGGATTCTCCTCTGTTGAGTTACCTCTGAAGGTTTTGTTTTGTATCATGGAGATGACCGCAGGTTTGAGCTAAAAATTTGCAGCATCAAACTAAGGAATAATGACGGGGCATGTAGATTTGTTAGCACTGGTTGTAGTCAATTTTATAATGGAATGACCTTCTTCTTCCTCTTCGTCATCATCTTCATCATCCCAGTTATTGTCCTCATGCTCACGATGGTTCCTCATATTTGTTCTTGATCGATGGTGATGGTGGTCATCATGGCATCTTTCATCACGCTCCTCATCTTTACAACATTCTTCATGTCCATCTTCATGGCATTCTTCATGTTCATCTTCACCGTGAGGTTTGTAGTGAGGTATTAGAATATGCCCTTGTCTAGTTCCATTAGAGTAGTCTTCATCACGTTCAGATTCAATTATCGACAGAGTTTGGAAATCCTCCACCCTTGGGTTCCGGTCTTCTCCAGCATGTCCTCTAATACATCCACCAGGATGTCCTCCTCTTTGGGGTGACATGTTGATGCAAAATGAGATAAGGTGTTGTCTAAATTTGTTTCTCCCAAAGCTACCTAAATAGTTTGCAGAGTCGAGTCAGAAAACTGGACGTATGAAATGAAGTATTCAAAGTAGTTAGATGCAGTAGATTTAGAATTTGTGCAGTCAAGTCTATTGCTAAAATTGAGGCATATGTGTATGGTGAGTAGACTCGTGTTCTTAACAGTACCATTTTGCCTTGTCCCCAACAACAGCATCAAAAAGTTGACCGGCCTAAATTGAACATCCAAAAGGAGCGAATCTAGAGTAGTCAAACTCTTAAATTTGTAACCCAACTCTTAGGCCCCCGCAACTATTATGTGGGGTCCGATGTACTAATCAGGGTCGATCTACAGGGACAAGGGTGGTGAGTTATAAGAACTTAGAATCTTATCTTTGTTACACCAACCAAGAAGGTAGATTAATATGGTGTTCCCTAAGGAACAAAATCACATCAACCAAACAATCAAACAAGTAGATGAAGGATAAAGAAACAAAACAAAATAACAAAAGCAAACAATCATATGGTAACAACATATGGATGGGAACTTAGATTGGGTTTCACCTACTAAGATCTCTCACCAACATGCAATACCCACACCCTTTTTTATACCCTTAGCAAGATTGCAAGAAATCATCATATATGTCAATTCCCTCCTCTCTCGAGCTTAGTGATAAATGTATATTTATCCCTTTTATTTACATATTATTGATATTAGTTTAGGATTATTTTATTATTTATTATCTTAGTTTCATAATTAATTGTGTTATTTTAGATTTTTTCTTTAATTGGAGTTTTAATTATATTTTCTTGGGTTTTGTAGGAAAATTACACAATTTGTAGCAGTCCTGAAATTCATATATACCCGTCACCAAAAGTGACATAACTCTTGCATTCAAAATCCAAATTGAGTGTACAAGTATTCATTGGAAAGGGAATTTAATTTCATAAAATAAAATTCTATTATTTGGACTTCTTTTGTGCTTTTCATGGGAGATAAATATGTTCTAAATCTATGGTGCGAGAATCTACATTAAAGAGAGTTACATGGTCAAGATAATTAAAGACAATCAACTTTTGATTTGACCAGATCTAGACAATTTAAAAATTGGTCTCCCTCTCTTTTTCCCCCCTCTTTTGAGGGCATCCTACCTCCTCCCCCACCTATAAAAGGAGGGACTCTCCACTTGTAAAAGCATTCCATTTCATCCCATTTTTAGTTGTAGACCACATCTTATATAATGTTGGATCTCATTTTAGTTTGCATTTCTTCTAGTCTTGTTATGTCTGGGTAAATCTCTCTGGGGCATGGGATTATCCCCTTATCTCGGTTCTATTCAATATAATCAGTTATATTCATCCATCGAATAAATGTCTTCTCTCTGTTTATGTGTGGTTATTTGGATGATTTGATATATTCTTATAGAGTGATATGACTGTGGATCTCTGTAAGAATGAAACAATAGTCTCTTAATTGTGATTATCATCTTTTCATCTTTTTAATCTTATTCTTGTTATAATCATTGGTGACGCAACCACCTGAGCCTTGGATTTGAACACCAGTTTGAATTCACATGCTTTTTGATATGACCGTGGATAGTGGCATGTTGGACGGTTGGGCAATGATCCGTGAATGTCGGGACCAACGAGTTCACAGGAAGTCTGACCCTTGTGAGTTTGTCTATAAGGACATGTAACCACAAGGTCCTGATTTGATCCTTAGAGTTTAGAATTTGATTAGTTGAATAGGAACGTGATTTTGGTGATGATCTTCCAGACCCTAGATCTTTATTTCTTGATTAGTTAAACTTTATTTCAGCACTTTTATTTTTGTTCTTAGTATTAACAACTCTCTCAAATCGAGATTTAATTCTTGTACTTACGATCGGATTTGTATATCAACTTTTCTTTTCCTCCGTCACTAGGATCGATACCTATCTATACTAAGTTGACTTGTTGTTCACAACAAGTTGACAACCGGGTTAGAAGGTTAAACTCTAGGACTTTTCCTAGTGATTGTTTCATGTACAACGATGTGCATCAATTTGGCGTCATTGTCGGGGATGGCACAGTTGTTTTTCAGATCTGGTTTCATGTATATCTTGTATAATCCTTATTCATATTCTCTAACTTTCATAACTTTAGTCTTTTTTATAATTTCTTTTAGATTTTTATAATTTCTTTTTACCTTCTGAGCATAATTTTGGAAGTCTGTCTCCTCTTTCTGCTGAAATTCCATTCTAGCAGTACTACTTTCTAGTTACTTTTTTTAGTAATTTTAGTTTATTTCATAATTTCTTATATTTATAAGTTTCATTTCTCTTTGTAATTTTTGACTAACCTCTTATCTCGTAATCTTTTTCTCTCATTCATTGATTGACATATCTTTTAGGAACTTTTATTTTCAAATGGAGTGGGCATCCCAATATCCCCCACAATGTTATTATTGTAGTCTTTACCACCATGCATCTCTTGCCTGCCTGACTCTACCCCATGCTTATGATAGCATCCCTTTAAATTGTGAGCCCTTTCATCCTGGTAGGTACAATGTGAATCCACATTTTTCTGAGAACCATTATGGGGAACCTTGCTATCCATATTCTAATGGGGGATATGATCAACAAAATTTTGTGGGGTGTAACCAACAAAACCTTGGGGGTTATGAACATGTTTATGAAACCCAATGTAATCCTCATCAAGAAGAGAGACTTAGGGCCCTAGAGAAGATATCAGTAGAAGGAGAAACAAAACTGAAAACTAGCCAAGCCTTCTTAACTGCCCTGGTAGAAGACCAAACCCAAAATATAGATTGTTCAAATATGTTTCCTCATGATTTGGTGACACCTTATAATATTGAATCTTCCTACCAAGATGGACGCAATGGAAATTATAATCCACCATCTTCTGGAGATTATTATGAGGAGCAATGCCACCCAAAACAATATGAGGGGTAATATGACCAAGGATACTATGGGGAGTGTGGCGAGGATGGACAAAATTTTGGGGTGCATGAATCTAATTATGAAACCAAATTTAAATATAGACTTTGGTCCCTAGAAAAGACGGTAGAAGAAGGACAAGAAAAACTAGGAACCAACCAAGCCTTGTTAGCTACCTTACTCAAAGCCCAAGCACAGACTCCCCCTGTAGAACTTGATAAAACCAAGATGGTTCTTCCCGATGATGACGACGATGATCCTATTTTTATTTCATATATGTCAGATCATGGAGAAATAGCACAAACAATTGAGCCATATTTTGCATGCGGTGAGGACGTGGGTATCCCTATCTTTCCTTTACAGACTTTACTACTTGAATATGAAAAGTTGAAGCAGGAGAGTCAATCTAAAAATCCAACTACTCCCTCCACCACTTATAACAATCCAATTGACATCAAAGACCAATACCCTTATTTTGAGTCTATTTTGGATAATAATCATCCAACCCCTTTGACAAAATGATTCCACACATTCCGTCACAACCAATTCCCATTCCATGCACAACTAATTTAGAAGAAGAAACACAACCCTTGGAAGAAGTCTACATACCCCCTTCCACTGACTGCAAGGAATATGTCCCCATTTGTATCCCTCATGAACCCTTGGGAACTCCTTGCATAGAGAAACTAGAGTTACATGCTATATCAACCATGAATCCCATCTATCCCAAGGTTGATTGCATGAATTTTGAGCAGAGAAAAATACTTATCATGCTGATTTAAATGTAGTTGTCCATTTCATATTACCACCAATTATCCTATATGCAGGTCAATATGACCGAGGGAAACCAGATCCAGATCCTCCGCCTGACTTTGCACATTTGGCACTGCATGTGTTACCAGTCGGGTACCCACCAACCTCCCCCAATCCACATCCATCTTCAACACTTCCTTCATTATCGATGGAAGATATGTGGATCCTATTGGAGGGAATGCGAGGTGAAAGAAAATATGAGCACCCCACTGAGCTTCCACAATTACCCTATCATATGGTACACTATGAAGCTCCTCGGATAAAGGTCCCTGCCCTCATACACATCCCCTTTGGCTGGACATTTTTTGAGCTACCTGGGCCACCTGGAAATCCTCGCTCTTCTCTTCCCTTCATATTGGGTTTTGATTTTGCTCGGCATGAGAAAAAATCTAAGTCTGGGGTGGAGGTGGGTGGTATGTTTCTGTTCCACCCCCTTTATCTTTTTTATTCTTGCATTATTTCTACTTTTTTGTTTTGCATATAGTTTCTTTGTTCATGGCCATTATCTAGTCAGCCATGTTTTTATTTCTTTTGTTGCAAAATGGCATTTATCTAGTCGGTCAATATGAATAGATGTTTATCATTGTACCCCTTTGAATTTAGTAAATCTTTTGCAAAAGTTGTTACAAATTGACATGTCTGAAACCACCATGTCACCTAGGACCCCAAAATAGCATCACTCATTGGAAAAGTTGGCAAGCCGTATCGAATCAATCAAAACCAAACACAAATTTTCTCTATTTTTAAACTATTGATTAACTTGATATAAATCTTGTATAATGTGATTGACATGAATGTTCTTTTTGTTGTAATGACACTTTCAAAAAAAGGAGAAAATAAATGTGTGAAGTTATAAGCACAATGACACCTTTTGTTTCCCCCTTATTTTCTTTCTAAAAAAAGAGAAGCAAAGAATCACCACCAGACAAAAATCAAGTCTGGGGTGACATGCTTCCCATATAAAAAATTACATACCCCACAAAGGGTCGTACCATCAAAAGATGCCAAAAGTGCATATAAAAAAATTGTGACCAATGTAGCCACAACTCCCCAAATTTAAATCCCAAGTCGAATAGAGGAGGGATCAAAAAAATTCATCACTTCCTTCTTTGTTTTCACACCCCCTAATTTCATATTGTTCTTGTGCAAAAACTTACATAAAAAAATACAATAATAAAAATGAGAGTATCAAAGCAAAAGTAAGATAAAGCATGTTTTTCTACAAAATCTTGATTTAGAAACAAGATATGATATTTGTTTTTAATAGGGAATATAGAATTTTGTGTTTTGTGGTTTTAGGAGATTGGGTTGCTTGGCCTAATTAGGAGGTAAGGAATAAATTTATGTTACAAGGGTGAGGATAGACATGTTGTTAGTATAAATTGGAATAATTTGTGATTTTATTTATTTGAGGACAAACAAGGATTCAAGTCTGGGATATTTTGATAAATGTATATTTATCCCTTTTATTTACATATTTTTATATTATTTTAGGATTATTTTATTATTTATTCTCTTAGTTTCAGAATTAATTGTGTTATTTTAGTTTTTTTTCTTTAATTGGAGTTTTAATTATATTTTCTTGGGTTTTGTAGGAAAATTACACAATTTGCAGCCGTCCTGTAATTCATATATACCCGTCACCAAAAGTGACATAACTCTTGCATTCAAACTCCAAATTGAGTGTACAAGTATTCATTGGAAAGGGAATTTAATTTCATAAAGTAAAATCCTATTATTTGGACTTCTTTTATTCTTTTCATGTGATAGAAATATGTTTTAAATCGCTGTTGCGAGAATCTGCATTAAAGAGAGTTACATTGTCAAGATAATTAAAGACAATCAACTTTCGATTTGACTAGATCTAGAAAATTCAAGAATTGGTATCCCTCTCTTTTTTCCCCCTCTTTTGAGGGTATCCTACCCCCTCCCCCTCCTATAAAAGGAGGGACTCTCCACTTGTAAAAGCATTCCATTCTTCATCACATTTCATCCAATTTTTAGTTGTAGACCACATCTTGTATAATGTTGGATCTCATTTTAGTTTGCATTTCTTCTAGTCTTATTATGTCTGAATAAATCTCTCTAGGGAATGGCAGTAGCCCCTAAGCCCGATTCTATTCAATATAATCAGTTATATTCCTCCATCGAATAAATGTCTTCTCTCTATTTATGTGTGGTTATTTGGATGATCTGATATATTCTTATGGAGTTATATGACTGTGGATCTCTATAAGAACGAAACAATAGTCCCTTAATTACGATTATCATCTTTTCATATTTTTAATCTTATTCTTTTTATAATCCTTGGTGACGTGACCACCTGAGCCTTGGGTTTGAATGCCAGTTTGAATTCACATGCTTTTTGATATGACCGTGGATAGTGGCATGTTGGATGGTTGGGCAATGATCCGTGAACGTTGGGACCAATGGGTTCACGCGAAGTCTGACCCTTGTGAGTTTGTCCATAAGGACATGTAACCACAAGGTCTTTATTTGATCCTTGGAGTTTATAATTTAATTAGTTGAATAGGAACGTGCGGACCCCAGATCTTTATTTCTTGATTAGTTAAACTTTATTTCAGCACTTTTATTTTTGTTCTTAGTATTAACAACTCTCTCAAATCGGGATTTAATTCTTGTACTTGTGATCGGATTTGGATTTTGAATTTTCTTTTCCACCGTCCCTAGGATCGATACCTATCTATACTAAGTTGACTTGTTGTTCACAACAAGCTGACAACTGGGTTAGAAGGTTAAACTATAGGACTTTTCCTAGTGATTGTTATGTGTGCAACGACGCGCATCACTTAGGATAGATCTAGATTATAAGGTTTTCTCTCTCTTGAGATGGAAAACAAACAATCGCAATAACAACCATATGATCGTAAGCTTAAGCATTCCAACACTCTCATGCATTCATGCAACTCCAAAACACTTAGATAAGGTTAGTGTTACTCTTTTGAGACACTAATAATCAAAGATCACAAGGTGGTAACTAATCATACAAGTGAAGCATTAAGACCAAGCCAATGGAGATAATATTTTCTAAGAGCATATATGTATTCAATAAGGGTCCAAGTATATACATTTTGGGAGAGTCTTACTGGCTACTCCAAACCCAAGTAATGAGTTTAGCCACTCATTTTCATGAGCAAAATTACATATTTACAGAGGTGAAGATACATTAAGATAGACAAAGTGATAGAGAAACAACGTGAGAGGGATGAAGATCTACAGAAGTGTGAAGGTGATACACCAATGATACTCCTTCAGATCTGGATCTGGTATCAGCACAGTATATGGATGGAAACTCCTTCTCTCTCAAAGATGACGGTGATCATCTCTCTCTTTGGGACCTTTGTCTTCAGAGGTAGAAGATCGGTGGAGGTGGATGGGGTGACTTTGGGAGGCGGTAGCACTTCATTGTATCTATGATGATCTGACCCTTTGAATGTACAAGGTGGGGGTCTATTTATAGGTTTTGGCCACCAACTCAATTGGTTGTAGCGACCACTATGTTGAGTAGGTGTCGGTCGGTACTAGTGATTAACTCCTTTGACCGTAACACATATTTAGTAGTGATTGCAAGAGACAGGGAGGTCATTGGTTGCTAGAGTGGGTATGCTTTCTTCGACCGCTAGGAATGTAGACCCCTCAAGCGCATCGATCGCATGAACTATCAGCCTATAGCGACCTCCATGCATGCTTGTCCTTTTGGTTGCAGGGCCTGATGATTTGTAGCGATCAAAAAAGGCTCTGCTTTGGTCAAAATGGATACTTACATTGTGATTTCTACACAAACTCTAATTACCACAATGTTTCTAGACACCATCAGTTGAAGGGATGTTGGCTTCTTGTGCAAAGGTCGATGAGAATTTTGCTTAGAGAAAAGAGGGTCATGAGTTTAGGTAGTCACATCAGGTCTTGTCAAAAGCAATCGGAATTAATTAGACAAGTCTCAAAAAGGGATTCAATATAAAAATGAAATAAGCACATAAAGTCCACAAAATTGGATGTTATCACTATGGGCACTATGAGTTTCTAGTGATGCTCTTTGGTTTGACTAATGCCCCTGAAGCATTTGCGGACTTGATGAAATGATTCTTTCATTCGAATGTTGACGAGTTTGTAGCAGTGTTCATAGATGGCATTCTCATCTATTCCATAACAATGGACGAGCATCGAGAACATTTGTGGATCATTCTTGCAGACTCTTCATGAAAACCAATTGTATGCCAAGTTTTCAAAGTGTGAATTATGGATAAAGGAAGTGATGTTCTTAGGCCACATCATATCAATGGGTCACATAGTTGTGGATATAGCAAAGGTTGAAGCTATGACTAAGTGGCAACCTCCAAAGAATCCATATGATATATGAAGCTTCTTGGGTCTTGTGGGTTATTACAGAAGGTTTATCAAAAGTTTTTTGAGTTGGCTAACCCTCTCACCAAACTAACTCATAAGGACACAAAGTTTATCAGGTCCCCAGAATGTGAAAAGAATTTTCTAGAGTTGAAATGTTTTTTGACATCTACCCCCATCTTAGCCATACCCGTGGAAGGAAAACCTTATGTTATCTTCCTTGCTGCTTCTAGACTAGGTTTAGGCTGTGTTCTTATGCAAGAAGGGCGAGTTATAGAATATGCCTCCCACCAGTTGAAGTCGAATGAAGAAAACTGACCGACTCACGACCTTAAACTCACAACTATTATTCATGCACTCAAGATTTGGTGGCACTATCTGTACGGTGTGCAATTTGAAGTTTTCTATGACCATAGAAGTCTTCTCTATCATATGACACCAAAGGACTTGAATCTGAGACAAAGGTGTTGCATGGAATTTTTGAAGGATTATGATTTGATAGTCATATATCATCCTTGAAAAGCCAACGTGGTTGTTGATGCTCTCAGTCGTAAGAAGGATGTCATTTGTGCATCTCTTCATACCTTCATGTGGAAAAGTATGGAACATGTTTCTAGTTGTAGAGTTGAGTTAAAAACATGATGTAGATGATGTTGTCATAGATAAAATGTGTGTGCACATGGAAAGTCTCTCGATTCTCCATCTTAGATCTCTAAAGTTATAGCAGCTCAAACAGCTAGTCATGACCTTGATGAAATGAAGGCTTTGATGGAAAAACCCCAATCTGATTTCTCTATTGGTGTTGATGGTGTGATATGTTTTCATCACTGATTGTGGATACCATATGTGAATGACCTAAGACAAAAGGTGTTGAGTGAGGCTCATTGTTACATACTTGAAATTCATAGATTTCAAGCCTAAATGAAGTTATGGTACATGTAACTAGGAAGAGAATTAAGGGAGCTTGGTTGATGATTCCAAACCCTAGACTCATATTAAATGTTCAATTTAAGTAAATAATGTGCTTTTGAGCATATGTGTTTGTATAAGGCTAATATAAGGTTCAATGATTATCAAAGCCTTAAATTGGTAATTAGGAATGCAATTAATCTCATGGAACCTTTGAAAGGTCCAACGTGTGATTCATGGACCATAAGGACTCATTCCAACCCAAATAGGGGTAATCAGGGTTTATAAAGGACTCCCTGGGATATGAAATCAAATATTTTTTATCTTGTGACTATAATAAATATTTAAGATAGTTTTTTAGTCAAAAGAAAATCACCATAGGAAGTAATATGAGAAATTCTAGATGATTCTAAGCTATATTATGATCTAGATAATTAGTTAAAGAGTTATCTAGTTGATACTTAAAGAGCAAGTTTCAGAGGTCAAAAAGATTGCTCATGGCCAAGTAATTTGCTTCATCCTAGATAATAGATTAGTAAAGGATATCCCAAAATCTGGGACAAATCTGAGTTAGTTATTGGACTAGAAAATTATAATAGGAAAGAGGACTTTTGCTTAAAAGAAATAAAGTTTATGATTTATGGGCAGAGCCCTGGCGGACCTAGACTCTCCAACATAGGTAGAACTGTGGGAGGGGTGTCACCACCCTTGCCCATCTATGATGTATCCTATGGAGAATAGGAAACTCGATCCTCTCTAGACTCTCCCTCTCTAACTAGTCTGCTAAGCAATTAACTAATGTTACCAATGGATTTGGGAGAGGAATCTGGACCTAACCAACCCTTGGGTTGGCATTATCATGGAGTATAGAGGATATCCCCAAATCTCAATTCTTGAGGGTCACTAGGACTCAGGGCATCCAGAGACTCTTATCATAGGATACCTATAAGAGGGGACCTAAGAGCCTATTACAAGACCAGGAGTTCAGACGATCCATGGCTGCCCTAAATTTCCTCTACAAGTCGCCACCCAACTTGCCATCTTCTCCGATGACTCCTGCCCCAACAGGGAGGAGTGTGAGGATGTAGATCATCTCAGTCCATGGAGAGAGCGTAGAAGGTATCATGAACAATAGGGGAATGTTTCTTGAGCTTTAGGATGAAGATCTGAGAGGTAATTTCCCCTCCACCTATGTGATCAATTCCTCTTCTTCCTCCCATAGAACCACAATAGCAACTTGAATCCCATCCTCCCCTCGGCCCAATCAAAGGGGTAAGTGAATCCATTGAGGTTGTATGTATGTGATCTTGTCCTCAGGGGATTCAATCGGACCTCAGCGGTGAGAGTCAACCTCTCAGTTTACCTCGACCATGGTTGGGATAACGTAGTGAATCGCGAGAGGAAGGGGATGACCCTTGGGTCTTTTACCCTGATGCCCTCACCCATGTGATCAATCTTGATCACTACAAAAGGGAAATAAGGTCTTTCACCCCTAGTTTGAGACTTCACCCACGTGGATAGGGTGTTGATGAGATCTGAGACCATTGGTAGGCACCTGGGCCCAAGTGACTTATAGGATAAAGGTTCTTTTGGCTGACGTGTCAGGCCGTGATTGGTCCAAAAGTATAAGAGTTACATGAATCTAATGTGTTATTTCATATTAACTCTGGATTTGATGAACATAATGCTTACCTCAGTGAATTCATTTATTTTGAGATAATACCTGATCTTGTCATGTATAATGAGAAAATCCTTGATGATGATGAATAATTGATGGTTCTAGATTAATAATCTTATACATGTATATTTAGTGTTTTGAAACCAATGTGGACATATTACTATGATCTCAATGCTAATAATATGATCTAGGTATCACTAATAACCTAATATGCTCGATATGATTATTAGGGTTTCTCCAAATTTGCATAACTAGAGGTTGTAATATTAGAAATCATGACATGATGGAATTAGGGTTTGTGACCCTTATCCCTATTCCAAACATGATACAACCCTAAACCCTAGTTTAGGATCGAATCTAGATCTGATCTATATAATGTGAATACATGGTGACACATATATAGTATGCATATTTCATATATTGTTGATTGAATGCTTTTTTGCTTGGATGTGTGGATGTACTCTTAAACTACATGAGATATTTTGCATGGTTTCTTCAATGGCATAAGGTACGTGGTTACGCTTATGAATACATGTATCGATTTTCGAGTGTGTTGAGGTTTCTCGAAGAGATTGAACAAATGATAATTGCTTGCTTGTTTATTTACTTCATGCAAATTATACAGTTACTATGAGTATCACAATAGGTAAATAATGATATCATGAACCCTAGGTTAGACTGATGTAAAGGGTGATACACATGAGTCCAAGGATGGACAGTGGTTACACCTGAGATGGTAGACCAGATACGGGTTAGAATATGAAAGAAAATACATGTTCTTATGAGTAAATAAATGATCTTTGAATATATGTATAGGTGTGATTATTGGATGAACCGATGTACCAGTATACAAATATATTGACCGAATATTTGTTTGTCGCCATTTTAGGTACTTGATATACTGGACATGATGTTACATATGGAAGATATTGAAGACACTAAAGTTAATCAAGGAGGATTAGTTATAGTGTTATTTCTTCTCATATGTACAAGTTAGATCCTTCTAAAATTTTGTGTAACTCAGTAGAGGAGCTCATTATGCAAACATGTAAATATATGTTCATATAAAGGAAATTATTTACTATTTTGTATTATTTGTTGAATCTAATCCTAGAATTTATGAGTAATGATCCTTGACTTTACGGACCTCTGGACATTAAAAAGTGTGGGTCATTGCATTTGGTATCAGAGCCCAGATTAATTATTTCAAATCATGTTTAGAAATATAAGGGAAAAACTATTAAGTCATAGTGTATATCAACTAGGTTTCTCATCTCAAATTTCATCCACTTCTCATCTCCTTTATTAATAAGCCAAAAAAATGCACTTCCCTCCTCATCTCAAGTTAGGGTTATGAGAAGTAGGATTTAGGCATCCTCTACCAACAACACAAAGAAAGTATTGTTAATTAGAGAAGTAAATGTGAAAAGATGTAACATGTAGTTTTGGTCCCTCTATTGAGGGTAAACACTAGAAAGATATAAGTATGGGTAAACCCATTCATAGAGGAAGGACTTGGATTGGGATAACCCAATAGGGTATCAAAAACCCTAAGGTCAAGGGACATGGAAACTCTAAGATTTAGGGTATAGTCCCTAATCATAACCCTAAAACCTTAATCACAAATAATGAGAATGGTGTGGTGTTATGGAATACTATCCATATGAAACTTGAAAGGGAATAAGAAATATAAAAGGATGACCTTATGTGGCCTAGTCTCCCATGCATATGTGCACGTGGAGCATGACATTCATGTAATAGGTTTTGAGAAATATAAGAACCCAATGGTCATACATATGAATATGAAAATACAAATATAACTTGTTCGAACCCCTCATGCAATCTCTAGGATTTTGGTGTTGGAAATAAAGTCAATGAGATTGACTATGGTCAACCCCTAGAGGGGAAGGTGGCCCAAGTCCGTTGTATGGACAAAACCCAATGAGAGGGTATCCCACAAATTGAGCAGACAGGGGTTGAGAAGTTATAATGATAAATAAAAATAATGCATAAATATCAAATTATGAAACCTTTAGGGTCAGTGTGCCAATTCGGGGTGGGTCAACCCAAGAGTGGGAAGATGACCTATGAGGGAGGAAAAACCTTAGAACTTGGGGTCAGGTTGTGTCTAGAGAGCCTAACTTCCTCCTATGAGCCAAGAAGGCGCCCAAGGTTAAGACCTTCCCTTGATAGGTAAGTGGAATAAACCAATTTATATATTGAGGTAACCTTAACTGCCACCTGAAGGGTGGAGAATTAAGGATATAAAGATGAAAGAACATACATTCTTTGAACCCAAGTATGTCATATATGAGGGACACAAGTGGTCAAACCCCAAATTGGGAAGACCAGCATGGAACCAAGCCCCAGAAAGAGAAGGTGGCATGAGTTTATAGTGTGGACGGCCAAGCCCCATGTAGGGAAGGTCATGAAGTGGTCAAGCCCCATGTTGGGAAGACCGGTATGGAACCAAGCTCTAGGTAGGGAAGGTGGTTCAAGTCCACTGTGTGAATGTTTATGATCAAGCCCCGGATAGGGAAGGTCAAAGAGAGGTCAAGCCCCAGGTAGGGAAGACCGATATGGAACCTAGCCCAAATAGGGAAGGTGGCCCGAGCCCAATGCTGGGACTATAATGGATAATTTGTACTCAAGAAAGAGAAATGAAGGAAATCTAGATTAAATAATTATATGAGAGGATAATGTGCTTAAACGTAATAGAGATGTGACATCTCAAGGAAACCCTTGGGAAGGGTAGAGTCCTAAGTAAATCCTAAGGTCAAGTAGGGTGTATTAAAGGTACATAGGACAAATGGGGTTGGGAGTTGATTGTGCCCTGAATGCACAAGATCATGTGGTCGGGAGGTAAAATCTAGGTTTGCCCAAGGTATATGACTCAGGATATTTTCTACCTTCGTGATGATCATGTGGCCTAATGGGTGAATGTGAGAGGCACTCCCTAGCTGCATAAGGATTAGATCACTCCAAAAGTACATTTACCCTAGAGACCTCAAGGAAGTGGCTAAGGCTCATAATACATGAGGTGTAAATATAAAACATATAATGAAGTCATGAAAAGTTGAGAGAAGTTGTGCCCAAACTTAAGAGTAAGAAAGGGAAATCTGACTTGACGAAATATAAGAATATTGTGGAACTAAAAGTATGAATGGTTTAGAGTCATGTTGAAAATGATTCATCTTAAAATATGAAATTGAAAGATAATGTGTGGATGTACCATCTCTGCTCTTGGAATGGAATGAACTTTGTGTTTGGGCTATAGTCAAATTCTTATTTCATCTCATTAGGAGTGAGAGAGATCGGGAGGACACATGTTATGCTTAAAAATTGAGATATGAGAATAAATATCCTACATTGAAAGTGTAATGACATGACCTAATGTTTGAGGTGCCACCTCACCCTTATGTGAAAATAATGAATAATAGGTTGGAAACCTAGGTTAAAAGAGAAATCACCAAGTGAAATTGAAATCACAAAATGAGAATGAAATCATCAAGTGATGATAAGGTGTGAATACTAGGGATGTGGGTATACTTGAATTTAAATTCAAGTGCCAATCTTAGTAATAAGATAGGAATTGGTATATTAAGAAAAGTTGATAAAGATATCTAAGTAGAGTGCTAACCCTAAGATTTGAAAATAATATGAGTTATCATTCACTTAAGGTTACTAGGCCTGGATTTTGGGGACAAATTTCATTTTAAGGAGGGGTGAATTTTACATCCTTGAAATTCATAGATTTCAAGCCTAAATGAAGTTATGCTACAGGTTACCATGAAGAGAATTAAGGGACCTTCGTTGATGATTCCAAACCCTAGACTCATATTAAATGTTCAATTTAAGTAAAAATGTGCTTTTGAGCATATGTGTTTGAATGAGGCTAATATAGGGTGCTATGATTATCAAAGTCTTAAATTGCTAATTAGGAATGTAATTAAGTTCATGGAACCTTTGAAAGGTCCAAGATGTGATTCATGGACCTCAGGGACTCGTTCCATCCCAATTGGGATAATCAGGGTTTACAAAGGAGTCCCTGGGATATGAAATCAAATATTTCTTATCTCGTGACTATAATAAAATTTAAGATATTTTTTAGTCAAAAGACAATCATGATAGGAAGTAATATGAGAAATTATAGATGATTCTAAGGTATACTATGATCTAGATAATTAGTTGAAGCATTATGTAGTTGATACTTAAAGAGCAAGTTCTGGGGGTCAAAAAGACTACCCATGGAAAAATAATTTTCTTCAGCCTAGATAATAGTTTAGTAAAGGATATCCCAAAATCTGGGGAAAATATGAGTTAGTTATCAGACTAGAGAATTACAATAGTAAAGAGGACTTTTGCTTAAAAGAAATAAAGTTTTGATTTATGGGAAGAGCCCAGGCGGACCTGGACCCCCCAATGCAGGTAGAACCATGGGAGGGGGAGTTACCACCCTTTCCTATCTCTGTTGTATCCTATGGACAACAAGAAACTTGATCCTATCTAGACTCTCCCTCTCTATCTAGTCTACTAGGCAATGAACTAATGTTACCAATGGATTTGGGAGAGGAATCCACACCTACCAACCCTTGGGTTGACATTATCATGGAGTATAGAGGATATCCCCAAATCTCAGTTCCTAAGAGTCACCAGGACTCTGTGACTCCTAGCACAGGATACCTATAAGAAGGGACTTGAGAGCCTATTGTGAGACCAGGAGTTCAGACGATCCATGGCTACCCTAAATTTCCCCTACAAGTCGCCACCCAACTCGCCATCTCCTCCGGTGACTCCTACCCTGACTAGGAGGAGGAGTGTGAGGATGTGGATCATCTTAGTCCATGGAGAGAGCATCAGAGGTATCATGAACTATAAGGGAACATTTCCCAAGCTTCAAGACAAAGATATGAGAGGTAATTTCTCCTCCACCTATGCATTCAGTTCCTCTTCTCCCTCCCATAGAACCACGATAGTGACTTGAATCCCATCCTCCCCTCGACCCAATCAAAGGGGTAAGTGAATCCGCCGAGGCCGTATGTATGTGATCCTATCCTTAGGGATTTAGTCGAAACTTAGCAGCAAGAGTCAACCTCTCAGTTGACCTCAGCCATGGCTGGGATAGCACAGCAAATCACGAGAGGAAGGGGATGACCCTTGGGTCTTTTACCGTGGTACCCTCACCGCGTGATCAATCTTGATCATTGCGAAAGGGCAATACGATATTTTACCCTTGGTTCAAGACCTTTCCCACGTGGACAAGGCATTGATGAGGCACAAGACCATTGGTAGGCGCCTGGGTCCGAGTGGCTTATAGGATAATGGTTCTTTTAGATGACATGTCAGGCCATGATTGGTCCATATCTATTTATCTTACTTAATTTGTAAAAGTCAAATGGTAGGTCCTATGGAAATGAACCTATATATGAAATTGCTAAGAAAAATGAGTAGAATATGAATAAAATATGTTTAGGGTCTAAATGTGGTTCTCGTTCTAAAAGTATAAGAGTTACATGAATCTAATGTGTTATAGCATATTAACCCTAGATTTGATGAACATAATCCTTACCTCAGTGAATTCATTTATTTTGAGATACCTGGTCTTGTCATGTATAATGAGGAAATCCTTGATCATGATGAATAATTGATGGTTCTAGATTAATAATCTTATACATATATATTTAGGGTTTTGAATCCAATGTGGATATTTTGTTGTGATCTCAATGCTAATAATATGATCTAGGTATCACTAATAACCTAATATGCTCAAGATGATGATTAGGGCTTCTCCTAATATGCCTAACTAGAGGTTGTAATATTAGAAATCATGACATGATGGAATTAGGGTTTGTGACCCTTATCCCTAGTCCAAACATGAGACAACCCTAAACCCTAGTTTAGGATTGAATCTAGATCTGATCTATATAATGCGAATACATAGTGACACATTAATAGTATGCATATTTTAGATATTTTCAATCGAATGCTTTCTTGCTTAGACGTTTGGATGATGCCACCCTTTGAAGCTTTGTATGGAAGACCTTGTTGATCACCCTTGCACTAGGTGTTGGTATGTATGCCCTGAGAGCCAATCATGAGATGATTGGTGGGATACATTAAGATTGATTTGATAAAGATCAAAGGCAAGCTTCCAATTCCTTCTGATTCAGTCATATGAGATAATTATAGAATAGATTGAATGTTTAGAGAATGACAGTACTCAATGATGTATGCTTTTAGGTTGAGGACATGAACGATGAGATCATACAGATGCTAAGAGTTTGTACATTCTAGTTATGTCCCTAGTCGGATGTCATTGTGGAAGGTAGATAGACAGAAATGACACACAAGACTAGATTGTGGTGTTGGTTGATGACAGAATCTCGTTAGTCATGATATGGAGATATCAAACTAAGCATATAGGTACTTGTTAGAGAACAAGTGTACCGGACAGACCCACTGTGAGTTTGACACATGGAACCATGACATGGTAGTCACAGTCAGTTCTCACAGTGATGGTGGTGAGTGTGATTCTTTGACCTGAAATCACTACACTCAACACATGTCATTGGGTACACTTTGACATCATCAAACATAGTCCTGAAACATGGGTTGTTATAAAGGTGATGAGTGGGTGGCTTTGACACATGGGGCTTTTGAGGGGCGAGTGATAGATATGGGATTTGTCCCTCCTGAGGGAGTTTAATATCCATGGCCACTTGATGAGTAGGATTGAGATAGGTGTGCACACACATGTGTGAATTAGTATGTGATATTGATGTCATACATATCTCCTCCAATCTACTCTGAGATCAAGAAAGTGAATGAACGTTGACAGGATGAATGTTCCATGCCTTGAGTTCATTCGGGATATCAGTGACAAAGGAATTATACATTCACTATAACACCATTCATGGATTGTAGGATTGAAAGTTATTCTCCAACTTTCTATTTCACTTGGGCAGCACTGATGTGCGACTAGGTACCGCACTAATGTGCGACTAGGCACCGCACTTTGCTTGTGAAGTCATAGGTGGTATGCACTTTCACTGCCAACGTGAAATGGACCTGCAGGGTCACACACATAGGATTTAACTTGGAAGAGGAGTTTATCCAAAAATGATGTTTAGATTGATTACTAAAGGAGTTTTGTGCTCATTTAAATACTCAATTAATTGATAACTCAATATCATAGTGTTCAAGGTGTTGGGCCGATTGATTAGAGTATCAGATTGATTGAAACTACAATTGACTGATTTTGCATAGTCTACTGCCCCAACTGAACGGCTCATGGGATGAATCGATCGACTCAAGTTGGTGAACTGATTGGCTCAACTAGTGAGATGATCGGCTCATGTGCAATGAAACGATCGGCTCAATTGTTGAACTGGTCGATTCATGTGACCAACCGAGATCGTTTGTAAAAGACTATTTTGCAAATACAATTTGTTTCACTTGTACAAATTCGATTTGGACAAGGATTAATATTTGATTAGTTGGAAACAAATATGAAAGTCAATTTGAGTTGGACTAGGATCATGAACCGATCAACTCAGAAGTGAACCGATCAGCTTAGATGCCCCAACCGATCAGTTGAGGTGTGAACCGATCGGCTCAACTCCCCAACTGACCGTTTCATGCATGAAACGATCGGTTCAGGTGGCGCAGTTGGTTGTTTTTGTGGAAAATCTCAAACCCTTCTACTCCTACTTTAATCCCACATTGCCCGGGGTAGAGAACCTTATCCCATGACCCTCCTATATATATAGGGGTATTGGGGGCTTCTCAAACAACAACTCAAAACACCAGTTGCTCTGCAAAGTTGTCATTCTCTCTGGTTGTGATAACCGAGAGAGCCCGAGAAAGTGCTACCCGATAAGGGCAGCACAGCAAGGGAAAGACAACTGCAGAAAGGCAACTGGTTGTAGGAGAGTGTGTCGCTGACTAGTATGTCGATAGGAGGGTGTGACTCCTTTCGATTCCTTGTGGGACAAGGAGATCGGAGTTCCAGGTGGTCTGTGTGGACTACTTCAGAGGCAGGAGACTTCTACCACTCGAAGGACAGCTGTCAATCCCGATAGTCTCGGTGAGACTAGGAGCTGCATAGACACCGTCCAAGACCGAAGGTGAAGACCGCGCAAGCCGTGAGGTATCATCGCCGAGCAAGCCTCGGGACAAGGTACGCCTCTATAAACCATCCTTCCTATTGTATAGACGTTGACGCGATTCCTTTATTTTGGGTTTGGGAGAAGAAAATTTTGTTTCCGCTGCCTTCTCTATCTCCCCTAAAACCCAACACTAGGATGGTGTGGGTGAGTATGCTCTGGTGAGATCTGATGACATGCAACTAGTGAAGGACAAGATTGTTTTGATAAAGAAATTAATGAAGGTAGCTCAGGATCATTAGAAAATGTATGTTCATAAAAAGAGGATGGATGTGAACTTTTTAGTTGGTGATTATGTTTTCTTGAAAATAAAACCTATTCGGTCTATTGCGAGGTCAAAGGTGAAAGGAAAGCTCAGCCCTTGTTATGTGGGACCCTTTGAAGTTCTAGATAAGATTGGGGAGTGTGCTTATCGTTTTCTTTGCCCCCTTCTTATGATAAGATTCATAATGTTTTCCATGTGTGTATACTGAAGAAATATGTGAAAGGATCCATCCCATGTGTAATATATCAAAACCATAGAGATTCGTGGACACTTGACTTATGAAGAATATCCTTTGAAGATTCTCAACTCCCAACTGAAGAAGTTGACGCACAAGGTGATTGAGTTAGTGAAGGTTTTATGGAAGTATCATGCTTTAGAGGAAACTACTTGGGAGACCAAAGAAGAAACGTTGTAAACTCACCCTTCTCTCTTTACATGAATATTTTGGGGACGAAATCCTTTTAAGGGGAGGAGAGTTGTAACACTAGGTAAATATCACCTTTTTCCTCCTTTTTATTTTTATATTTTATTTTTAACCCTCTAGTATGTTAGAATCTTTGAATATATGAGTTTAACTCAAAGATACAAAAATTTGATAGGTTTTATATGAGAAAATGAGGTTATTAATTAGTTATGGATTGTTTGTGCAAAATTGTCAAAATAAGTCATTTAAGTTTAAAATTAATCTTGTAGATTTTTTTGTGAGGATAGGTTTGGTTAAGAGGGAATTACCCACAAAATTTGGTTAAGAAATAATAAAGGAATATATTTATACAAAGAAAATACACTTATCATAAAATTGGGAATTTCACGCATTAAAGCTTCCCAAAAGGAAAATTTGACTCCAAAATTGGATTCTTTGGGTCCTTATTACCCTACCCACCAATTTTCATCTTATTTGGAAGCCATTTACTCATCTCAACTGAAAGAGATAGAAAAGAAATTGTTTTGATACCACCTTATTCGATTTTTAGGTTTGGTAAGCATTGATGTCACACATTTAATTGATGCCCGTGAATATTATTGACTATCATATGGTAGATCGGACGGTTATCTGTCGTCTCCTACCTCATGCCAAGTAAGGCAACATGCTATTAGTTTATGCGAGATTAAAATGTGGATTTCTCGGTCAATAATTCATCTTTTCTCAAATTTATTTTGCCAACATGTTCCTCTTTCATTTCTGCCCAAATCGAGGTATTACTCACAACTTTTTACCAGCTATCTAGAATTTACCCAATTTTCTTCCCAACTCTCTTGAACCCTCTAGTTCCATATGCTCTGAACCCTAACTATATATATATATATATATATATATATATATATATATATATATATATATATATATATATATATATATATATATATATATATATATATATCTTTCTGTGTGTGTGTGAACCTTACCCTAGATCTGCTGCCACCTGAGCTTACCTTTCCCCCTCTCAATTTCTCTACTGGTTGCATTTTGATCCACTGTCAATCCGCTTCTTCCTCCTAACCTTGAGGCACCTCGTGCGTGAAGTCTTCTGCATTGGTTTTCAATTAGTTTTAGAGGTGAATTTGTCCAACATTCCTTGTTGTTTCGATGTTATTGATTCGACGAATTAGCTTGTCTCAAGGATTCACCCAAATCTCTACTCACATGCTTGGGCTGCTTCACAGTCATGGCATGGGCAGAGCTTGGGGATGAATCCTCCATGTACTTTCTCTTATCTACCCTCCTTTTTTACTTTCATGTGCTTTTTCTCATAAAGGACAAAATGGTCATTTCGTTGCCCCCTCTTATTTCAAGCTTTGACGTGTTGACACATGTTGACTGTGGACCCGAGCTTGCTTGGCCACCCGTGATTGGGCCAAGTAAGTGGGTCAGTCCACTGGATCGCTGACATGGATTATTGGTGATTTGTAATTGGTCAAATTTTCAAAAAAAAGCATAACTTTCACTGCGTTTATTTAAAAAATATAAAAATTATGTTTTGAAATCCTTCAATTTTTCTCTATATTTTGGTATAATTTTTATTGCTTGAATAACAAGATATAAAGATTTGATTCTTATTGCCTCAAATCACAATAACATCATATTGATAATTAAGGATGGATTTTAAAGGTTAAAATTTATATCTTGGAGTCACGTCCATGGTCAGTAACCTTGAACTTACTCTTTAAGATTTAATCAAGTATCAATATAGAGTTTTGACAAGGATTTGAGTTTTAAGAATTTATTTTCACTTATGGTCGTGAAAGAAAATATAATAATTAATAAAGTTATAATTGTGAATCAAGATTTATCTTCAAGAAACCCCAAGGTCAGTTTTGGGTGAAACTCAAGAATCGACTTGGGCATTTTTATTGATCGATTTGAATTCTTTGGGTTTTCACAATACTTATATATTTAAGGACATAAACCCTAACTAATGAATCCAAACCTATATGTAGGTCGACTTGACCATAGATTTGGAGGGTTAGGGTTCAAACTCTGATTTAGCAACTCAAGTTAAGGTATGTTCATCCTTTCTATTATCTAGGCACTACTATTATGACCAAACATTTTTTCCCATATGAGGCAAGGGTAGATATTCTATTTTTCATCCTTGTGAAATTATTAATTTTCTTGGATAATGCTTATGGGCCTTCTGACCCCGCACGATTTATTTTGGATGTTCTCATCTTTCTATATCACATGGACTAAACTTATAGTTGCCTTTCCCTATTTATGTGCATGCTTACATCTGTACAACCATATATACAAGGGCGTGCTTTTCCACCCAAGGTGTGCTTTTTCACCCATTATTTACAGAGGCGTACTTTTCTACCTAGGGTATGCTTTTTCTACCCATATTTTTAGGTTGAGATCCAATGGTGTATCAACCCTGCTTGAAATAACTTTAGTCTTTTCTTATTAAATGTATGAATTCATTATTGTTATTAATAATGGAAACTTTTATAGGCAAGATTCCCTACTTGATGATCTTTAGTTAGACATGCCTCATCTTTTGGCCAAATATAATTCTCTTGACATCCTTTAATATGATGCTCTTCTTTTAGAAATTTCTAAAGTAATGCCTAGCTTTAATTATTGCACATACTCAATATTCGCTAACATACTTTTCTCTTTGTTTTTTCCATCCCTGGGTGTTTCTTTCAACCCACCTAGAGGTTGCACAGCCTGAGGATCAGCTAATATGTCGTGATTCCAAGAATTAGTTGTTGAGGATTTCTGATATGGAAAGGTTACTCACCACAAACCAATACAAGTAGTTTCAACTCTAATTTTAGTTAAAATCCATCTATGTCTCTTTAATTGAACTCCCTTTAGATTTTTATGTAATAGTTAAATTTAAATTTTAGCTGCCCTAAAACTATGTTCGTGTTATCATTCTATTTTAAAGAAATATTGTGAACCCCAATTACTTGAATGGTTTTTATCTTATGGGATTTAATATATTGTGGAGTTTTGCAATTATTTCCTTAAATAAAGTAAGGAGTGGTCCCTTCGGGGGCCCACTCCTTACAATATTTCCCTAACAGTCACAATTAGAAGGAGCAAAATCCAATGGCTCGTTGGATAAGTAGATTTTTTGACTCTTTTGGACAAAACCTAGAAGGGAAGAAAAACTAGAGTATTACATATTTTACAAGAGATCAAACATGGAGGATACCGACATGGAGAGAGGAGCATTCTGGAACATCTGAAGAGTAGTTTGACAGTCGAAACACTATCAGGTTGTGAAAGTGTTCATTGGGGACAACCTCATGCATGTCTTAGGGGCTAATCTAGCTCTTATGTGATTTTTCTTCTTAAGATCTTCTTGTGATACCCTGTTGAGAATGCAGGTATAATCCCTTTTCTCTAAGACCCAAGAGTAGCTTGGCATTGACTTTGTATATGACTATCTTAATCTTAATTAAGATTTTTTTTGCTTCACATTTTGATAATGGTAGTTCATTCAATCCACCATGTTCCTGCTTGATCACCATATATATGCTTTAGATTCTTAATCAATGAGAAAGTGGGGTTAACAATTGGAAAATTCTTTATCAAGATAATTACTAACGCTCCACAAAAGGTCAGATAACAATCATGAGGTTAATTAACCAGATTGAGGAAGATCGTGATCATTTAAATTTTTATATTGATATTGTGAAAGTAGTGAGAAATTAGGTTAAAACGTTTACCGCAATACAAGAGTGGGTAGTGTGAGATACAAACACCTAATCCAAAGAAGCAATGAGAATTTATGTTAAATGAAGAGAACTCATGTATGAATCACATTATGGTGAAATGAAAATCCTAGAGAGTTCATTCTTCTGATCTCAAAATGAATTTGACTTTTTTCTCTTTATTTTCATTTTATAGTATAATTAGTTCAACCAATCCTTTCTTTAGGTCTAGTTGATTGGTTTTAGTTAGTAGTATTCTCTACCAGTCCCAATTACCTAAAATGGATGATGAATGCATGTTCATCCAAGTTTTGGTTGCATTTTCAACCTACCTTCGCATTCATTTCCATCATTTTACTTTGAATCTAGCTTAAATTTACTTTTTTTATCTTAGGTTAATATGTATGATTCCATCCAAATATAATATTTTCATGATAGGTGTCAGTTTCATATCATGTGTACTAGTGTAGGAGGTAGTGGTTCCTCTAACCGACTACCAGTCATAAGAATTTTGGATAAATGGACCAAATTTCAATTGATATGTCCATCATTGGTTGATGATTCATAAGAATATACCCTATAAGACACACCAATCCCCCACTCAGTCAACATCTTTTACAAAACTTCAATTTTCTCACTCTGTATTTATATCCGTTGACAATTGATGGAAGCCTTAACACTCATCAAATAATGTTGACAACCGATGGAAGCCATAACACTCCCCAACTGACAAAACCATGTGTATAGTATGTTCATAAAGACCCAATGCTCACCTATTAATGGTCATATTCCTATGGAACTTCTATCTAATCTTTTGATGGAAGTCCAGTACCAACTCACTGATGGTCATCTTCTAATGGAAGTTGTATGCTCACCTTCCGATGGAACTCTAACGCACCTATATTCCAATGGAAGCCTTGCGTGCCTCAATAGATAGAATTTTAGCTATCGACCTTCTGATGGAAAGGCTGACTCTACCTTTAAATGGAATTCCTACACCTGTTGACTGACATAAACTAGTCGTGCTCCAAACCAACAGAAATTCTTCACTATCCTCCAATCGAATTCCAGAGCCCGCCTACCAATGGTCATCTTCAAATGATAGTTCGGCCCTCACCTTCATATGGAAATCCAATGCACATGTCTAATGTTGGAACTATTTTTTTTTGCCTACCAATGACTATCTTGTAATGGGATCCCTGCTCATGCCCTCCGATGGAATTTTTGTCTTCCCAATCAACAATACTTCTCTTCCATCTTCTGATGGTATTTCTACATATATCTTCATATGAAGTATTATACTCATATAGTGAAAGAATATAGAATATTATGAGACCCTTCACCTACCTCCCACCATTGACTCTTGGCATCCATGGAAAACAAGACTTAACAGCATTAGATTGGGTGGGTTCCAAACCTAACCTTTGCCTATAAACACAAGGCCACCACCAACCCCAAAAAAGGGTTGCCTCCAGGTTGTAAAAATTAGTCAAGATCTTCCACCTTTAGTCTCATCCAAGAGCTTCCCATCAGTAGACGACACCTTTGCCTTCACTACTGCCAAGTATATGAGGTTCAGACCTCAAAAGAGGTTGTTCCCGTGGTGCTTATTCCCATTGTCTGACAGCATCCACCCTCATCAACATGTTGCTCCTTCCTTGTAGGAGACTAGTCTTAATCAACACCCTCAAGACCTTTTCTAATGAATGTTAGGGAACGATCTTGTTGCTATGCCAATTGTCATCATCCCTCACCTCATACATGGGCATTTGAATACAAAGCATGCCCCTTTTCCTATCAACTGTGATGATGGATTTATTCCCTTCTTCCACTATTAATCGTGTTACTACTATGATGAGAAAGTAGACTCTCTCACTAGGGCATGGTTATTAGGCTCTTTGCCCATACTTTTCCTTAATTATTATCAAATTTGGTGGTTTTAGTTTATTAGATTGTTTTTTATTCATTTCATTTATTGCTTGTTGAACTAATCATTTGATGAGCATGTTTTATATAATCCTAAGTGTAAAGACAAAAAAACTTAGGATAAGATACTCAAATGAATGTTTAGGATTCCTTATGTAATCAAGGAAGGAATTCTATGGGAATGGTTGGGTTATGATCCATGGGTAACGAGACCTCAAGTAAATGGGAAATTCAATCTTTATGCAACTTGTGTTCTTAAAGGGGACAAGTTCACTCAGTCCTAGCCTAATTAGCTGAGAACTAGTGAATTGTAACGACGAAAATGAGTATGAATGTGATGTTGGTGAAATCCAAATGTCCCAGGGTTCTTTAATCATTTTTATCAACCAGTATTTCAATCGTTTCCTTTAATTGCAATATTCAATTCAACCATTAGCTTTTAGTTTTTAAATAATATTGTCAATGACTATTTCTTTGGCAATTTCTTAAGTACATTGTTTGTTGGGTTCAACCTTTTTCTATATTGTAATTGATTTGTCTACTTGAAGGTGAGTTATTTGCATTGTGAAAAAGGTTTAAAACCTAGGTTAATATATCTTAGGGAATTTTTGTGTGCATAAAATCTCACACAAATCAACAACTCATGCCTCTTTAGGTCCCTTACCACTCGAAATGTACACTTGCATATTCACATGCATGATATATATGTGTGACTCTACATACTATATCCATCAATCAATAAGGGAACAAAAGAAAATCAAGGATGAGTGCCTTCATCCGCCCTCCACCAATGGAAAGGTAGGGTGATTGCCAAAGTAATCCAAGCCCCACATAACCAAGCCCAAGCATATATAGAGAGAGAGAGAACAAAGCATGCTATGTGAAAATTACAAAAGGGACCTCCAAGTATAGACCCACAGGATCATAACATCGACCAACTAATTACATATATATTTTGATCATGTAATTAAATCATCAATCACATAATTAAATTATCAAACATGTCATAAGTATTAGGCTAGGTCAGGGTCTTACATCAATACTCCTTGCATCTTTGTAATATTCTTTCAATATTAGGTGCTCTTTATCCTTTGCTTGATCAAGGTGACCTTATATGCATATAGTTGCAGTTCTGATGAGTTTAGTGAGGTCCTTTTGCTTACATCATATCATAGAAGTGGCAAGTGGAACAACTGCCCATAAAGAGCTTGATAAGGGGCATCTTGATAATGGCTTAGTAACTATTTTTATAAGAGAGCACAGCTAATGGAAGAAACTACTCTCATGATCCACCTTAGTCTAGGAAACATCCCTTAGAACATGTTAAAGGGTTTCGATCGTGCATTCAAAAGTCCATCCATTTCGTTATGATATGTGATACTAAACTTTAGTCTTGTGTGTATTTCCTCTTGAACTAGCTTCTATATGTTAGAAGTGAACTTAGGATCACACTCAAAGAAGGTGAATTTTCAACACCATGAAGGCATACAATCTTTTGTATGTTGCTCATCCAGGTCAAATACCTTGGCAGTAGTTGTAACATCCCTGACCTGGGTTATGTTTTAACCCTAGGTGTTTTGCTTAATAAAAGTAATTACATGTTTTCTCTTATCCTTTGAAAGATAATTAAGGCTCAAGAGGAACTTATATTGCAATTTTAGTCCTTTTTGAATATTGTTGAAATCAATGTTTTGATTATTTTGGACTAAAGTGCAAATTACCCAAGTAGAGGGGTTTAATTGTAAATTGTGCATGATAATATGTTCCTCATGTGTTGAAGCATCATGAGAGTGAAGATGATGTAGAGGTATAGCTTGTGATAGCCTAAATACCAAGAAAGAGCTGATAAAGCAATGTTTGTGCATGAAAACCTAGTTTTAGTGTAACGTGCAATTTAACCAAAACCTAGGGTGAAATATGAAAATTATCACTTCAAAAATGTCCCTAATGCTTCTTGGCATCATGTGGAGTAAATAAAATGAGATGGGCGTCTCATTTGTATCTCTTTGAAGGAGAGAGAATCTTGATATTAAAATAGTCAAGATTTAAGCATAATGGAAACATTAGTTCAAATTAATACAAAAATAGATAAAATAATTGAAGGGCCCTCAACCAAAATTAAAATGGTTGGATTCAGATGTGTGTGGAAGTCCTTGAGATTTGAAAGGACCACGAAATATCCCAAGGAGGTGAAAACTCCACTCACCTTATTATAAGAAAAAGAATTTCCACTCAAATATGGATATTACTATTATAAGGGTTAAGGTGCTTAATTTCTTTTCCCTTAATTCATGGATAATGGAAGGTATCTCGGTGGGGATAGAGTTTCCTTTTCATGCAAGAAACCAAGGGGGAAGTGGTGGCAACAATTTTGGAATTAAAATATTTTTATAAAAACATTTTCTCTCTCATTGATTTTCTTATAAAAGAGCCTTTACCACTCAAACCAAGGACTTTTTCATATCCTTTTCTTATCCTTGCTTGAAAAATCGACCAAGGGAGCTAGGAACAGCAGGAAGGACGCCCCCAACCTGTTGGTAAGTCCTTGACCTTCGTTCTTCTTGATTTCATGGTGGAAATCATAAAACAATGCATAAATCCTTCATTTCTTCACTCCATCTTCAACCTTAGCCGATCCTTTCACTCCAAAAGCTCAAGAACGGACCTTGGGAGGTTGATAAAGCTTCATCCATCATTGGATAGGTGGAGCTTGAAGCTTTGAATCTTAATTTAAGGTGGGTTATATAACTTGAACCCTTAATCTTTTTCATTGAAATCGATTTCTCAATTCAATTGATTTAATTGTTACTTCTTGCAATAGCTTTGTTTGATTGATGGAATTGCCATGGAAATGGTAGTAGTTTTCGTGAGCCTAAAGGTTGAAGATGATAACCTGATCACAAACACACACCTAAACCAAGAACAAGAGCAAACGGTCTTGGACCTTTGGTCCAAACGGTTTGCAAATTGTTTGGTGACTTAGACTCCAAACTGAATGAGAGGGTTGACCGTTTGGTTTAGTTGACCGTTTGAGGTCTGAACCTAATTACATGTTGGATGATGATCCAATGGATCCAATTGATTGATTCAATGTGTGTACATTCCTTCAATTAGAAACCCTAATCAAGTTGATTGAAGAATCCTTGATTGGTCCTAACTATTTCAAGACAAATTGGGTCAAACGGTCTTGAAAATGTTTGGGACCAAACGGTTTCAAAACCATTTGGTGGGTTACTGGATGATCCTTGACAAATAGATAATGATCTAATGGTGTTGATTGATTAATCCTTCAATTGCACAATCAATAGTCAATTCAATGGTGCAATTGCATTTCATTGGATTGATGAATGACCTAAAGAGCCATTGCGATTTTGGGACTGATTTGGCCCAAATGGTCTTGAGGCCGTTTGAGTCCAAATGGTCTCGAAACCGTTTGGGGTCAAATGGTTTCAAAACTGTTTGTAGGTCAAACGGTTTCAAAACCGTTTGGTGATGAAACTTCAAAACCGAATGGAGTTCATATGTGGCTCAATCATTTGGATATTGAAGGTAATGATTGTTCCAATAATCCAATGATTGTTAGTAATAGTAATCAATGAAGGTACAAAGGTTGAAACCCTAATAGTGCCTAAGTGATTAGTACCAATTAAGGGATAAACCCTAATTGTTTATAAGAACAATGACTTAGTACATTATGTCAATCATAGTTGTATGTACTTAACTGAAGGATTAATATACCCTAATCAAGTTGAGAGGATGATAGGATGGAATTCATACATTAGTATGATTCATGTGGTGATTAAGGGTATGATCCTCAAGTAAAGAGATCATGAAACCCTAATCATGAATAATAAACCCTGATTATGGGTACTTGGATGTAAAACCCTAATTGGGATGAATAGTAAACCCTAATTGTAGTTTATTGAACGTAGGCCCTATTATGGGGTGAAATTTATGTGAAACCCTAACTAAGAATGGTTTCATGAGATACCCTGATGTTTGATGTTATTTGAAGCTCAAATCCAGGGTAATACTATGTAATGCTTTATGAAGCCCTAATCTGAGAAATATGGTGATAAACCATAACCTTGATGTGGTTAATGTGATGAATGTCCTCAAAAGACATGAAATGGGAAACCCTAACCCTGGTAAGGGAATAGTGGTGTTACCCTTGAATAGTGAATCTATATTTGTTTTACATGGTACTGATATGCAATTGATATTACTGTTATCATTTGTACTGACCATTCAGGTATGCTGAAATGATGATCATAGTCAGGTATGAACTATGATGTTTAATTCACTATTGTGATTGGGCCTTGTGTGCCTTAATATACCTTGTTGCCTGGTAAAGAGGTAACAAGAGAGTTGATGGGACTCAAGTACCATGGGAGATGATTATAATAGCAAGTATCATGTTTTCCTTGGTCAGATGACTTGAAGGTGATAGTTACCTGGAAAAATGGTAACAATGCTCAATGATGATCCAAGGGTTTAATTAAGTCATGCTTGAGAATTTGGCTGATGCTAAAAGAATATGAAAATGTACTTAATTAATTAAGTGAAATCTATTCATGTAGTGCTCTGACCATAGATCCATCATCGTCAGAAGTTGGTTATGGTGAAATAGGTTTTTCTAGGGGAATTCCTGGAATGCGCATATTCTGAATATGTGGGGCTAAATGAGTGAAAATATCCTTACGTCCTGGTGAAGAGATTGAGGGAAGGTAAACATTAAACCTCTCAATCCTTCATGTGTCGGGATGGATGTATCACAAATCTCCCGATGGTTGGGATGGACATATCATTAATCTCCCAATGTTATTTAATGTCGGGTTGACGGAGATAAACATTAAATCTCTCGATTGCCGATGAGAGTACAATTGACACTGTAACTCTATAGAGAAGTTTCCAGTATACCCCGGAATGCTATTTTGAGCAGTTAACTTAGTTCTGCTTGTGGTCCTGTACTGACTGGGATGTGGGAGGTCATGGGAATCTGGGTCTTCCATTGACCTATTTATGGTACCGATTTCGATTTTAGAAATGGTCGGTTGGAGTATGAGCGGTATACCTCATCTCCTCAGAGCTTAAATATGCTTGTAAAATGTAATCAGTCATGTAGCGTATTTGCATAAGATTGAAATACGGGAATCACTGGTTGATGATATACTCCCTAGCATGTCCTTGATGCATAAAGGTTATTTATGTTGTTCAATTCTTTATTGAAAATTAGACATGTTGCTCTATCAACTTATATTCGAAATACTTGCATAAGAATGTTGCCCTAATATGCATAGATGTTGATTCAACTGCTACTGAATTATATATCCCACTGCTCAGTTTATCTCTTTTAAACTGTAATGATAATGTTTTGGCAGAGAGTTATATCTCCCCCTGGGGCAATTTTTATAATTGTCTCACCCCCGTGGGATCCAATGTTTTTAGAAAGACGCAGACAAGCAGGTAGAAATCCTTCTGTAGGGGAAGAGCAGCAGCAGTAGTCTCAAGGACAGCAGTGATCCATCAGGTGGAGACATTGGCTGTCGGGTTTTGTATAGTTAGTCCTATAGTCGTCTTTGTACTCTCGGGTCCTAGGAGTTAGTGTTTTAATACTTCGATCTGAGATTTTTGGCTTCAAGCCTTAAGGTTTTTATACTACCTGTGTACAGTTGAGATAGAGTAGTGAGTGCATGTATGCCTCAAGAAGCAATGATACATGTTATGTATATATGTGAACCAGAATGTAATGTTTACTTTGGTTTTGAATGAAAGAGTTTTCCTATGAATGGATCTCTTGATAAGTGGTTTTAATTTTTAGTGATTTTTAGTGATTTTTAGTAATTCCGTTGTTAATGAATGCTTCTGCTTTAATCTTAACTGATGTTTGGCAACAGACGTCACAATTTAGTGGTTTCATATCTCTAGGTTCGCTGAGTCTATAGAGACATAGGATTAAGGTTGTTGAGTCTATTCTAGTGTCATCCAATTATCTGATAGTGTCTTCTGCTCATATAGGAGGAGAAGAAGAACTAAAAATGTTTGGATCACACGATGAGCATGCTGCTGAGAGCAGTGTTGCTGCACCAGGAGGAGGTGCAAGAGACCAAGATAGGGAGGAGCTCGTCCCTGAACAACCCCAGTTCAACTAAGCTGATATGGGTAACCCAGCCTTCCAGGCCATGTTTGAGCAATTTATGGCAACTATGACCCATATGACGGATAGAATGCCATTACCTGCACTAAGGGCACCAGCCCATGATGAAAGACATGGAGCCGGCAAGACCTTTAAATGGCTTAGGAGGGTAGGAGCCTTAGAGTATGCTGGTACAGTTGACCCAACAGATGCTGATCTATGGTTGATTGAACTGGAGAAAGCTTTCAGAATCCTCATGATTCCTGATGATGAGAAGGTCAGGCATGATGTATATCTCTTAAAAGGAAGTGATGGCCACTGGTGGACCATCGAGGAGGGCAAAAGACCTGGAGTCATGATCGAATGGGATGAATTCAGGTGTGAATTCGTTGCTAGATACTTTCCCAAGACGTATCTAGATGCGAAAATCTCTCAATTTGAGAGGTTGAGGCAAGGGAAAATGAACATTAGTGAATATGAAGCTAGGTTCATGGAGTTGTTGCGGTTCCGTCCGCATATGGCATCAAATGATGAGGAGAGAATTCGGCATTTCGAGAAGGGGCTGAACGCTGAATTGACCACTCTGGTGTCTACTCTGGAGAACCGAGAGAGGTTTGCCACTTTTGTGGAGTCTGTAAGACGTATAGAGAGGGCTGCAATTGAGAAGCGACAGACCTAGGGTAAGAAAGAATACCCACAGTTCCAAGGACAGAGTTATGGGAGTTTTAAGAAGCCAAGATATTCTGTGCCTACACCACCACCACGGTATGATACCCAGATGCAATGGACGTCAAGCAAGGGTAGAGGCCGTAATTTATCACTAAAGGGAGCTCACAGCTCAGCCTCAATGTCAGTAACAGGACCACCCAAACCTCATAGGGGGAATGTAACATGTTATAGATGTGGAAGAGAAGGCCATGTGGTGAGGGACTGTCCTGAGAAAGTTAGGAATGTGACCCAGCAACCAAGGCAGAGTCAGTAAGGCTCTCAGAAGCAGCAATATGGCAGTGGTGCTAGAGGACATGGACAAGCATCCCAAGCCGGTTCGTCGACGTCCAACAATCAAGCATCGGGTCAACAACAACCAATGGCTAGATTCTATGCCATGAATCAGCCTGAAGTAGTAGTCAACCCTCGGGTTGTGACAGGTCAGATGGAACTATTTTATTCTGATATGTCTTCATCCTGCTTCATATTTGTGTTAATTGATCTAGGTGCTACGCACTCTTTTATCACTCGAGGAGTGATTGATGACTGCAACATGATTGTCAGTCATAGAACAGCTAGCTTGTTGTTAGAAACACCTTTGTTGGGATCTATAGTATTGCGGGAAGTGTGTTCTCCCTGCAATCTTTTCTTTTCTGATCACCGCATTTAGGTGGATCGTATACCACTTGAAATGCATGGGTTTGATATAATCCTTGGGATGGACACCTTAGAGAAGTATAAGGTTGTCTTGGATTGCAGTTCCAAGCAAGCTGTGTTCACAGATAATGGTGACACATGGATCTTTCAAGGAGATAGAAAGATTCTTCCAACATGTCTTATATCAGCTATGGTAGTTGAGAAGTTCATGAGACAAGGATTCTTCGCATTCTTAGCCCATGTGGTTGATATCATAATGGAGAACCCTTATCCTTCTGAAGTTCCAATAGTTAGGGAATTTGAAGATGTATTTCCTGAAGAACTTCTAGGTGTTCCACCACCCCGAGAGATTGATTTTGAAATTAATCTAATCCTAGAAACGCAACCAATAGCACAAACGCCGTATAGAATGGCACCTGCTAAAATGGCAGAGCTCAAGAAACAACTTCAGGAGTTGCTTGAGAAGGGATTTATCCGACCGAGTACTTCACCATGAGGTGCTCCGGTTCTTTTTGTTAAAAAGAAAGATGGGTCTATGCAATTATGCATCGACTATAGGTAGTTGAATAAAGTAACTATAAAGAACAAGTATCCTCTGCCTAGGATTGATGACTTGTTTGATCAGTTGCGTGGTGCAACTATCTTTTCCAAAATAGACCTGAGGTCGGGATACCATCAGTTGCGTATCAAGGAGAGTGACATACCCAAGTCTGCCTTTAGGACAAGGTATGGTCACTATGAGTTCACAGTTATTTCATTTGGACTAACTAATGCACCAGCTGCATTTATGGAACTCATGAATAGAATCTTTCAACCTTTTCTTGATCAGTGTGTAGTCGACTGTATAGATGACATCCTGATATATAGTAGAGATGCTCAACAACATGAGCAGCACCTCCGTCAGGCTTTGACCTTGCTAAGAAAGCATAAGTTGTATGCTAAGTTTAGCAAGTGTGAGTTCTGGTTATCAGAAGTTTCTTTTCTTAGACATGTAATATCTGCTTCAGGTATTCGTGTTGATTCCAAGAAAGTAGAATTTGTCTTGCAATGGGAACAGCCAAAGACACCGACAGAGATACGCAGTTTCCTAGGACTGGCAGGCTATTATAGGAGGTTCATTAAGAACTTCAGTTCTATAGCTTTACCCCTGACTACGTTGACCAGGAAGGATATCCCTTTTGACTGGAATGACAAGTGTCAACAATCTTTCCAGTTGTTGAAGGAAAGGTTAACCAGTGCACCTGTGTTCGTGTTACCTGAGCCAGGAAAGGGGTACATAGTCTTTTGTGATGCATCTAAAAATGGTTTAGGATGTGTGTTGATGCAGGATAAACAAGTGATTTCTTTTGCTTCTCGACAGCTTAAGAAACACGAAGTGAATTATCCAACACATGATCTAGAGCTAGTTGTTGTGGTACATGCCTTTAAGATCTGGAGACATTATCTCTATGGAGAAACATTCCAGATGTTCACAGACCATAAGAACCTAAAGTATATCTTTTCTCAGCATGAGCTAAACATGAGGCAACACCGCTGGATGGAGTTAATCAAGGACTACAATTGTACAATTGATTATCATCTAGGGAAGGCCAATGTAGTTGTTGATGCATTAAGTAGAAAATCAGCAACACCAACTTTAGATAAAGCACAACTAAACTCTCTATTGTGCTTGAAGAGAGATATGCTTATCTCTTTAAGGCAAGATAATATACAACTTAAGGTATCGTTGTTATCTGGGTTGTTAGTTGAGATGCAAGTAAAACCTACTCTGAGGGAACATATTAAAGAAGCACAGCAAGCTAATGTTGTAGTTCAACAGATTAGATCAGAGTATGGTGGTGAGAAACGAGATGGTTTCCATGATTCAGATGATCAGGTAGCCTATTATCATGATAGGATGATAGTACCTGATGTTGATAACATAAGAAAGTTAGTTTTGGAAGAAGCTCATTCTTCAATGTATGCTATGCATCCAGGAAGCACCAAGATGTATCAACTTAAAAGGTATGTATTGGTGGCCTGGTTTGAAGAAAGATGTAGCTGAGTTTGTTATGCGGTGTCCGGTGTGTCAGCAGGTTAAGGCTGAACATCAGAAGCCCGCAGGAACAATGAAACCTCTGCCTATACCGCAGTGGAAATGGGATCATGTAACCATGGATTTTGTGGTTGGTTTGCCTAGAACAGCCAAAAGTCATGATTCCATTTGGGTGATAGTTGATAGGTTGATAAAGACAGCACATTTCTTACCTGTCAAAACAACCTATACAGCTGAAAAGTTGGCACAGATATACATAGATGAGATAGTGCGTTTGCACGGGGTTCTCATTACCATAGTTTCTGATAGAGGTCCCCAGTTTATAAGTCATTTTTGGGAGTGACTCCATAAATCTTTGGGTACACGATTAAGGTTTAGTATAGCCTTTCATCTCCAAACAGATGGACAATCAGAGAGGATGATACAAACTTTGGAGGACTTGCTTAGGGCATGTGTTCTTTAGTTTGTAGGAAGTTGGATCTACATCTGAGCTTGATAGAGTATGCTTATAATAACAGCTATCAGCACATTATTGACATGGCACCATATGAAGCTTTGTATGGTAGACATTGTAGATCTCCCCTATGTTGGTATGAAACTGGTGAATATCAACTTTTGGGTCATGAGTTGGTTCAGCAAACAACTAAGAAAGTTAAAGTAATATGACAACAGTTGAAAGCTTCCCAGGATAGACAGAAATCCTATGCTGACAAGTGTCGTAGACCCTTAGAATTCTAAATTGGAGACAGGGTGTACCTCAAGGTTTCACCTTGGAAAGGTATCCTGAGATTTGGAAAGAAAGGGAAGTTAGCTCCTAGATTTATGGGGCCTTATCCGATCATTGAGAGGATGGGAAAGGTAGCCTATAATCTGGAGTTACCACTTGTGTTGCATAGATTGCACCCAGTGTTTCATATGTCTATGTTGAGGAAGTGTCATCCTAACACTGAGTTGGTTCTACAACCTGTGGAGGTAGAACTAAATGATGACATATCTTATGTTGAAGGACATGTGTTGATTCTTGACAGAAGAATCAAGAAGTTGAAAAAGAAAGACATTAGTCTTGTAAATTTCCTCTGGAATCACCGTGGTGTTGAAGAAGCCACATGGGAATTAGAGGAAGAAATGAGGAGGAAATACCCTACTCTTTTCTCTTGATGTTTTGTTGATGATTTTGGGGATGAAATCCTTGTAAGGGGTGGATAACTTGTAACATTCCTAACCTGGGTTATGTTTTAACCCTATGTGTTTTTCTTAATAAAAGTAATTACATGTTTTCTCTTATCCTTTGAAAGATAATTAAGGCTCAAGAGGAACTTATATTGCAATTTTAGTCCTTTTTGAATATTGTTGAAATCAATGTTTTGATTGTTTTGGACTAAAGTGCAAATTATCCAAGTAGAGGGGTTTAATTGTAAATTGTGCATGATAATATGTTCCTCATGTGTTTAAGCATCATGAGAGTGAATATGATGCATAGGTATGGCTTGTGATATCCTGAATACCAAGAAAGAGCTGATAAAGCAATGTTTGTGCATGAAAACCTAGTTTTGGTGTAACGTGCAATTTACCCAAAACCTAGGGTGAAATATATGAAAATTATCACTTCAAAAAGGTCCCTAATGCTTCTTGTCATCATGTGGATTAAATAAAATGAGAGGGGCGTCCCATTTGTATCTCTTTGAAGGAGAGAGAATCTTGATATTAAAATAATCAAGATTTAAGCATAATGGAAACATTAGTTCAAATTAATACAAAAATAGATAAAATAATTGAAGGGCCTTCAACCAAAATTAAAATGGTTGGATTCAGATGTGTATGTACGTACTTGAGATTTGCAAGGACCATGAAATATCCCAAGGAGGTGAAAACTCCACTCACCTTATTATAAGAAAAAGAATTTTCACTCAAATATGGATATTACTATTATAAGGGTTAAGGTGCTTAATTTATTTTCCCTTAATTCATGGATAATGGAAGGGAGCTAGGTGGGGATAGAGTTTCCTTTGAATGCAAGAAACCAAGGGGGAAGTGGTGGCAACAATTTTGGAATTAAAAGATTTTTATAAAAACATTTTCTCTCTCATTGATTTTCTTATAAAAGAGCCTTTACCACTCAAACCAAGGACTTTTTCGGATCCTTTTCTTATCCTTGCTTGGAAAATAGACCAAGGGAGATAGAAACATAAGGAAGGACGCCCCCAACCTTTTGGTAAGTTTTTGACCTTCGTTCTTCTTGATTTCATGGTGGAAATCATAAAACAATGCATAAATCCTTCATTTCTTCACTCCATCTTCAACCCTAGCCGGTCCTTTCACTCCAAAAGCTCGAGAACGGACCTTGGGAGGTTTCTAAAGCTTCATCCACCATTGGAGACATGGATCTTGAAGCTTTGAAGCTTAATTGAAGGCGGGTTATATAACTTGAAGCGTTAATCTTTGTCATTGAAATCGATTTCTCAATTCAATTGATTTAATTGTTATTCTTGCAACAGCTTTGTTTGATTGATGGAATTGCCATGGAAATGGCAGTAGTTTTTGTGAGCCTAAAGGTTGAAGATGATAACCTGATCACAAACACACACCTCAACCAAGAACAAGAGAAAACGGTCTTGGACCTTTGGTCCAAACGGTTTCACCAAACCGTTTGAGACCAAACGGTTTGCAAACTTTTTGGTGACTTGGACTCCAAACCGAATGAGAGGGTTGACCATTTGGTTTAGTTGACCATTTGAGGTCTGGACCTAATTACATTTTGGATGATGATCTAATGGATCCAATTGATTGATTCAATGTGTGTACATTCCTTCAATTGGAAACCCTAATCAAGTTGATTGAAGAATCTGTCATTGGTCCTAACGATTTCAAGACAAATTAGGTCAAACAGTCTTGAAACCGTTTGGTGGGTTAGTGGATTATCCTTGACAAATAGATAATGATCTAATGGTGTTGATTTATTAATCCTTCAATTGCACAATCAATAGTCAATTCAATGGTGCAATTGCATTTGATTGGATTGATGAATGACCTAAAGAGCCCTTGCAGTTTTGGGACTGATTTGGCCCAAATGGTCTTGAGACCGTTTGAGTCCAAATGGTCTTGAAACCATTTGAGGTCAAATGGTTTCAAAACCGTTTGGAGGTCAAACGGTTTCAAAACCGTTTGGTGATGAAACTTCAAAACCGAATGGAGTTCATATGTGGCTCAATCATTTGGATATTGAAGGTAATGATTGTTCCAATAATCCAATGATTGTTAGTAATAGTAATCAATGAAGGTACAAAGGTTGAAACCCTAATAGTGCCTAAGTGATTAGTACCAATTAAGGGATAAACCCTAATTGTTTATAAGAACAATGACTTGGTACACTATGTCAATCATAGTTGTATGTACTTAACTGAAGGATTAATATACCCTAATCAAGTTGAGAGGATGATAGGATGGAATTCATACATTAGTATGATTCATGTGGTGATTAAGGGTATGATCCTCAAGTAAAGAGATCATGAAACCCTAATCATGAATAATAAACCATGATTATGGGTACTTGGACGTAAAACCCTAATTGGGATGAATAGTAAACCCTAATTGTAGTTTATTGAACGTAGGCCCTATTATGGGGTGAAATTTATGTGAAACCCTAACTAAGAATGGTTTCATGAGATACCCTGATGTTTGATGTTATGTGAAGCTCAAATCCAGGGTAATACTATGTAATGCTTTATGAAGCCCTAATCTGAGAAATATGGTGATAAACCATAACCTTGATGTGGTTAATGTGATGAATGTCCTCAAAAGACATGAAATGGGAAACCCTAACCCTGGTAAGGGAATAGTGGTGTTAGCCTTGAATAGTGAATCTATATTTGTTTTACATGGTACTGATATGCAATTGATATTACTGTAATCATTTGTACTGACCATGCAGGTATGCTGAAATGATGATCATAGTCAGGTATGAACTATGATGTTTAATTCACTATTGTGATTGGGCCTTGTGTGCCTTAATATACCTTGTTGCCTGGTAAAGAGGTAACAAGAGAGTTGATGGGACTCAAGTACCATGGGAGATGATTATAATAGCAAGTATCATGTTTTCCTTGGTCAGATGACTTGAAGGTGATAATTACCTGGAAAAATGGTAACAATGCTCAATGATGAGCCAAGGGTTTAAATACCCAGAGCCATATGATTATGGTGACGAGATTGTGAAGGGATGATAATTCCCAGTATTGAAAAGAGGAACTGAGTTCCCAATGTCTTTTAAAGACTGATAAGTAACTGATGTAAATAGTACATGTCTCTTTATAGCATTGTTAAATTAAGTCATGCTTGAGAATTTGGCTGATGCTAAAAGAATATGAAAATGTACTTAATTAATTAAAGTGAAATCTATTCATGTAGTGCTCTAACCATAGATCCACCATCATCAGAAGTTGGTGATGGTGAAATAGGTTTTCCTAGGGGAATTCCTGGAAAGCGCATATTCTGAATATGTGGGGGTAAATGGGTGAAAATATCCTTACATCCTTATGAAGAGATTGAGGGAAGGTAAACATTAAACCTCTCAATCCTTCATGTGTCAAGATGGATGTATTACAAATCTCCCAATGGTTTGGATGGACATATCATTAATCTCCCAATGTTATTTAATGTCGGGTCAACGGAGATAAACATTAAATCTCTCGATTGTCGATGAGAGTACAGTTGACGTTGTAACTCTATAGCAAAGTTTCCAGTATACCCTGGAATGCTATTTTGAGCAGTTAACTTAGTTCTTCTTGTGATCCCGTACTGACCGGGATGTGGGAGGTCATGGGAATCCGGCTCTTCCATTGACCTATTTAAGTTACCGATTTCGATTTTAGAAATGGTCGGTTGGAGTATGAGCGGTATACCTCATCTCCTTAGAGCTTAAATATGCTTGTAAAATGTAATCATTCGTGTAGTGTATTTGCATAAGTTTGAAATATGAGAATCACGGGTTGATGATATACTGCCTAGCATGTCCTTGATGCATAAAGGTTATTTATGTTGTTCAATTCTTTATTGAAAATTAGACATGCTGCTCTATCAAGTTATAGTTGAAATACTTGCATAAGAATGTTGCCCTAATCTGCATAGATGTTGATTCAACTGCTACTGAATTATATTATCCCACTGCTCAGTTTATCTCTTTTAAACTGCAATGATAATGTTTTGGCGGAGAGTTATATCTCCCGCTGGGGCAATTTTTATAATTGTCTCACCCCCGTGGGATCCAATGTTTTTAGGAAGATGTAGACAAGCAGGCAGAAACCCTTCTGTAGGGGAAGAGAAACAACAGTAGTCTCAAGGACAGTAGTGATCCATTAGGTGGAGACATTGGCTGTCGGGTTTTGTATAGTTAGTCCTATAGTCATCTATGTACTCTCGGGTCCTAGGAGTTAGTGTTTTAATACTTCGATCTGAGATTTTTGGCTTCAAGCCTCAAGGTTTTTATACTACCTATGTAAAGTTGAGATAGAGTAGTGAGTGCATGTATGCCTCAAGAAGCAATGATACATATTATGTATATATGTGAACCAGAATGTAATGTTTTGCTTTGTTCTGAACGAAAGAGTTTTCCTATGAATGAATATCTTGATGAGTGGTCTTAATTTTTAGTGATTTTCAGTAATTTCATTGTTAATGACTACTTTCGCTTTAATCTTAACTGATGTTTGGTAACAAACGTCACAGTATTTTACCACGACCCATACATCATCCTACCCCTTCTGGCCCTAGGAAGACCTACTTTTGAAATCCATGGTGATTTGGTCCAACTTCCATCAAGGATTTCAATGGGTTATAATAAACCACTAGGTTATTAATGGTATACCTTCACCATCTGACAAGTGAGGCAGTTGGCCATGAACATGGCTATATCTGGTTTCATATCCTACCACCAGAAAAAGAAATTCCACATCCTTATACTTCTTGGTGGTGTCAGGATGAATGATATACTTAGACCCATGCACTTCTGGTAAGATTAGCCCTTAAATGATGAATTTTTAGGGACAAAATACATTTTTGGTATCAAATCCCTCCATCAACACCCATAGAGAGGTGGGTTTGAGCTTAGAGTGAAGGGATTTCATATTCTCAAGTGTAGGGCTAGACATTGAGCAATGAGAAACTTGGTAAGAAAATCGAGAACATTTTGAATGTTAGCCGGGGAAAACCGATCAGATAGAGGTTTCAAGGTCCACTTGGAAAACTCTTTGAGTATCCTCCACTCAGTGCCCACTCTAGTGGCACAAGTGAGTTGCTTACAACTGATAGAGTAGGTCACCACATTAGCCTTACCGGGATGGTAGGATGTAGTGAAACTATAGTCCTTTAGATATTCCATCGATTGTCGTTGATGCAAATTTAATCCCTTCTGGGTCAAAAGGTATTTTAAGCTTTTGTAGTTAGTAAGTATGTTCAACATGGCTTCATATAGGTAGTTTCACCAAAATGCATGGTGTATATGATTATCAATCTCTAAATTGTGAGTTTGGAACTCTAAATTGTGAGTTGGATAGTTCATCTCACTAAGTTTGAGCTATCTTGACATAGGTAAGACCACATGTTTGTCCTATTTTATAATGCATCCTAAGTCCATCTTTAAGGCATCATTGAAGATGACAAACCTTTCCTTACTCAAGTATAGGTCAACACTAGAGAAAAAGTGAGATTTTTTTAAAGCACTTAAAATTTGGATTCACATATGTCATACTAGAGAAACTTCTAGTTCTTCCCCATAAGCTTGGTGAGTGGAACTGTGATCTTTGAGAAGTTCAAGATGTATCGCCAATAGTAATTGGATACCCCCAGGGAAATTATGAATTTGGTTGGAGAATTGAAACGTTCTAATAAGGTGTCACTACCACTTTGGTTGGGTCTACCACAAATGTGCCTGAGGAACATGACTCAATTGATCCACAATTTTCTTTTGAAGAATTTCTCATGCTTTGTTTGGGTCTAACACAAATGTGCATGAGGTGTATGACTCAATTGATCCATAATTTTGTTTTGGAGAATTTCTCATGCAAAAATTCCCCTCTAAGTATATCAAGGAACCTATGTAGGCGTTCATGATGTTGTTTTATGTTATCCAAAAATATAAGAATATCATCAATGAAAACTTTGACAAAAGCATCCAAGAAGGGTGGAACACACTATTCGTAAGATTCATAAATACACCAAGTTGCATTGGATAACCCAAACAACATGACTAGGAATTCATAGTGGCCATATCAAGGCCTAATGCAGTTTATGGGTATCATTTTGTTTGACTCTCAACTAGTGGTACATGGATTGTAGATTGATATTTTAAAGAAGAAGGAAAAAATTGGGTGGTTTTCAAGATGTCAAAGAGGTCATCGATTATAGATTGAGGGTATGTATTCTTTATAGCAGCCTGGTTCAACATTCGATAATCAATGCACGTACAAAGTGATTTATCTTTTTCACAAAGAGGATAGGGGATACCAAGGAGAGGTATTGATTTAGATGAAGCATTTTCTAAGAGTTTTTCTATTTGATGTACCACCACCACAAGATTGATGTTATTCAAAACAATTCTACACTAAAATCAAACAACCGTCACTATCAAAAACTTGTGACATCGCAACATGGAATCAAAATTTCAAAAAAAAATCAACAAGGTCCCTACAAATGTATTGATATTCGGAAAGTATAGTTACACCCCAAAGAGTTCATTGAGCTCACTCACACCTGATACAAAAGGGCATGTTGATGCATATATTACAACATGCACAACTAATACTACATTTACAAGACATGTGTACCAAAATCTCAAGCTGATGGATACAATCTTACAAACTTATCTTGCCCAGAATTAAGCATAGGATGTATCTAATACTAGCTATCTTGAACACACAAACATAACCTACCTCCAAGTGGCATATTTCCTCTAAAATATTGGTCCTCACCCTCACAATGTGGGAAGCTCGATTAGTAGCCCTAAGGAATGTGAAGAATCATGGGTTGAGACCCCAAATCTCAGTGATATAATATAATATATGATAGAATTTATGACTTACAATCATTATCCAAAGCCATTAAGTAAAGCAAGTAATATCAGATATGGAGCAAGTTCTATCAAGATGCATTTACTTTACCTTGCTTATACTTGTATTGAAACGGATGCTTGTATGGAGTATAAGTCATATATATAGAAGACAGGAAGAAATAACACATCATAAGCACATCCATGTTATTTTCCAAATAAACCTAATTAGACATGCTACACGACTAATTCAAACATAGTATTATGCCTTAGGTAGTTTGAGGCATACTACTCAAACTACTAGCTAGCCACTATGAATGTTCGCAAGAAATTCATATAAGATCTATGGATATCTGGATTACATTAGATTTTTCCATACAACCTCAAGTTGAAGAAAGGGCATTAAAAGGTAGAGTGATCACATGTTGGTTGAATGTGGAATGCTTAAAAGTTATATCCACATATCATAGTTTGTCCAAGGTAAATAGGATAGTATACGACATCATAGGGTGTCAAAACCATAAAATCTGAGAAATAACCAGATACATTCTCCATCATATATCACATATCACTTAACCATTGATTCAAACCAAGTTATAACAATATTTAAAGATGTCGAGGTATACCAAACCCAATTGTCCATATACTCATTAATATACGATCCAAGCATCTTCTCAAAATTCTCATATTGTTGTAGTATTGATTAGCTTCAATATTTCCCCAACAACCCATGTAAATAGATCTATAGACTCAGGGGAAATGCATGGTTAGAATTGTACTTGATTAATTAGATCAATTGTGTCACCACACAATTCTGTGAACTCAAAGTAGGGTGTACTATGACACCTCTTGGCCACATGAAGGCCTTATAAAAGATCAGGTACCACTAGGCCATACAGTTCATCAAAAACCATACCAAGGTCCAATGCTTTAAAGGATGTCATAACAAGCCATTACAAGGCTAAGTTCACTCAAAAACATTACATCATATAAAAAATGTGCATAATTCCATAAAGTTGTACATGATAGCACCCAAAATATCATATAAAAACTTCAAAGATTGCAAAAGTTATGCCATTCTGAAGATTACTGCATAAGAATATCAAATTAAGTACAAACATGCCATTTCAACATAGAAATTCTATTGTCACAAATTTTCAACATCATAAGGGCTAAATAAAGCCTTAACAACATTTAGGAAGAGTTATCCAATGGTAAGGGATAGCATGTTGTTTGAATTTCACCTTATGTATTATAAACACACCATAATGGTACCACCTTTAAGTTCATTTTGCATGCTCATTTTGCATCATAGTTTGAGTCTAATCACTTGCATGTCAAATTAATTAGATCTTTAGCATCAAGGAAGGTATTCAAGATATAAAGATGAATATGAAAGTCCCCTTTTATTGTCTTAGATTGTCATAATATTCCATCTTTTAAAATATTATAAGTATTTGACATAAGGTTAGAATTTGAATGTATCATGTCGGTAATAAATGTATCATATGTTATATCACTTGCATTACAAACAATGGAAATTATGCACCTCGTAAACAAAAACAAAAAGCCCCAAGCCTTACTCTTCAAACTCCAACAAGCTTCAAACCTCAAGAAAGTAAAGATCTCGCTCAATACCCAAGCTTTCCTTACTTAAAACTTAAATAGCCCTAACTCCATGATATATGAGCAACTAGGGCAAAGAAAAGAAGGAAGCAGCATATAAGACCACCAAGGCTAAAGCCCTAGAAGGAAACTTCTAAGAACAAATCTCAATGTGAAGACAATGAAGGATAATCATAATAACAAGAAGAAAAGAAGCTCACTTACATGGATCTTGGTCCAAAAAAATGTAAGGAGAGCCATCAATATTCAAAGAAGAAGAAGAAAGGAAGAGCTAACAATAGTTTCATCGATTGTTGATAGAAGAAGAAAACTCATAATTTGTCAATAAAGTGATGATGTCTCGTAGTTTCTTTTCCTCTTCAAAGAAACTTGCCACAACTAAGATGAAGAAGGAGGATAAAGTGGGGTATTTATATCCCTAAGGGAAAGAAAACAGGAGAGATAAGGAATGACCAAATCTCTTAAGCCATTATTCTTGGCACATTGGCTTCATTGGCCAGCAACACCATCAGAAGATGGCTCCAAACTCTAATTGGTAGACAACTACAAAATTTTCCATTAGTGGAGAACTCATTACTTATTTGTTGATTATATACCCTGAAAGTCGTTATGTCATGATTGTAGTAGTGATATATTGTATATTATTTGATTATTAATAAAAGCACTTCCACTTATCACATTTGTTTCAATGTTGAGATAATAAATAATTGCATGATGTTCTAAGAATGTTTTAACTTGATGATATATTGTTTGGCTTGAGGACCTAAACATATGATCATATGTTTAATTGAGAGTGTTCATTCTTATTATGTCCCTAGTTAGTTATTGTGGAAATTATAGGACAATAATGATATATGATAATAGTGTGTAAGCTAAGTGATGACTAAGTCTTTTTAGTCATAATATGGGTACTTGTTAGGGAACTAGTTGTATTGGAAAGACACACTTTGAGAATGACATCCTTACAAGTCATATTCATATCTCAATGTGATAGTGGTGAATGTGATCCTTATACATGAAGTCACTACTATAACCATGTGTTGTTATGTGTACTTTAACACTAGTTGAATGTGACTCTGAATAAGGGTTGTCATACAGTTGGTGATTGGGTGCACTGTGACACTTGTGGACTATCTTGAGTGATGTAGATGGAATTTGTCCCTTCATTAGAGTGATATCCTGGATACTTGATATGAGACTATGAAATGCATGGACTTCTCATGTGAGTCAATATGTGATATCTAGCTCACACAATCTTAATAGTATTCTCTAATTTAAAAAACATAGATTGAATGTTAAGAGGGTGATAACTTCATGCTTTTGTTTCAATCTAAATATATATGATAAAGGGATTATACAGTGATAGCTACATTGGTCACTTTAAAGGTTCAAGTTGTTCTCCAACTTATTCTTATTACTTCGGTAGCACTGATTTGTTTCTAGATACAAATCTTTGCTAGTCAGGTTATGAACTTCATCGCCAATGTAATATGGAACCTACTGGGTCACAAACAAAAGGATGAACTAGGGAATTGAATTCTACAATAAAACATATGATTAGAATGGTTCTAAATTATGTACAATCTAATTTCATGTCTAATTGATCAATTGGAAAAGTTTTTCAGTTGACATGATGGTTAGGATCAATTGATCGATTGATTGTCAGTCAATCAACTGGTCATTGGTTTGGGTAATTGTCCAATCGGTCAAGTAGATTCAAGTCAAGAAAGAAAAAGGAATAAGTATGTTGTTCAATATGAAATCAAAATGATCAATTGGAACCGGACTTGGACTGGTCAGTTGCTTGACTAGATAGCCTAGCCATTTGATTTGTTGACAAAACTAGTCGCAATCAGTCGATAGGATAGTTCAGTTGATGACTGGGATTACTGTAAGTATTCCAAGTTTGATTTTGTTTTGAGTTGTAATTAGGAATGGTATTGGATTTTGGGAAGTCCAAGCTTATGACCCTTCAATATAAAAGTGTGAACATCCTAGAGGAATATACACATTGTTAGATGAATTATCCAAGGTTCCTCTTCAAGGGAGAAAAACTTACCCTTATAAAACAACCCATAGTTGAAGGAAAAAGTGAGTGAGCGGTGCTAGCACATCAATAGCTATGAGTTCTGCTTCCTCTTAGCCACCAAGGTGGTGTGCCAAGAGATCCTCCATTTGCATGGACGACGTAGAGGTTGAGGCCCTTGGGAGAACCACACTTGGGAACAAGCAACCTCTTCAGAAGGTGTTTCTGCAACAATAAGGGAGAAACAACAACAACCACCATGGATCTAGTCTAGAAGTGAAAGTTCTACAATGACATTCAATGTGTCTCATTGTTGGACAACTAGTATGCACCAATGTATATTCGACATACCTTCTATTTCTCTATTATACATATGCTTTATGGCTATGACGTATCTGTTGGCTTGGGTTTTATAAGGAGAATTTTTTTATGTTTCCATTGTGCCCTCCGGCAAAACCCTATAGTGGAATCAAAGACAATGTTGTATGCCCTTAACGCTAGTTTGGGTTTTGAACTGCAAATGATTCTTTGGACAAGCAATGTGAAATATGTATCCAAGTTAATCACCAACCATCATATATAATGTCTATATTACATAAAGTAATATGATGCCTTTGAAATCACATTTTTGGATTGATATGGAAACTAGGTTGTTGTGATGAATGCTCATTATTTGGAACATGTAATATGTGGCTCTTAATTGAGATTGACAACAATGTAACAATTATGTGGCTCCCTACATTATCCATGTAAAATCTAGTTCTTGCAATTAGAATAGGATGATATGTTTACATTAATGGTGGAAAATGGTGGAGAGGAGGAGATGATTATAATCTCACACAAACAAGAAAGGTCCTTGGTGGGTTCATCATGAAGACAAAGTGGTGACTCCATCAACAACTAAAGAACTTCCCAAATAGGGAATCAATCAGGTGACTAGATTTCTAGTCATCCGACTAGAATACCCTATGAAATGAGAATTTAGGGTTACATTAATTGTGAATCTCTTGGTTGTTTTTCTACAACTCTTGTTGGCTCAAGATGTTGTACAAGTTGTCATATCCTATTTCATCGCTTGTGGTGATTGTTGTAGCATATGATATGTATAATAATATATATGTAATGGTGATTTAATAGATATAATTATTATCTTAAATCCCTTAGTATAGCATCAACATTTAATATGTCTTGCATTGTATAAAACACATAAAAGCATTTATCGACTATTACACATGTTTCTTACATTTTTAGGGTTGGGAGGCTAGAGCCTCGACAGCCCCCCTAGATATGCCCATGTTGTTTTTTGTGGTGAAGACCAGGAGATGATGTAGTTGTCGTATGAGTGCAACTAGAAGATAGTTGCACAACTTCAATGAGGGATTAATCACTGGACTTGCTCTAGTACTAGGTATGATCTCGTTAAACGATCCTTCCTATTACATAGTTGTTGATACAATCTTGTTGTTAATGGGAATATGGATAGAAATTTTTTGTTTCCACTGCCTACTCTGATGCCATATTTCCCTATAGTTACAACATAGAATAGACCCCTCTAATTGACTATTAATGCAATCGAACATGTTATCAATACAATTCATTTGCAATTTCAAGTTCCCACATAGTGGGTAAATATTTAATCGAAATTTGAATACATAAACAAACAACAAAAAAGCAATGTATCCTAAGAAATCTAGCGTAGAAGACAATTAGACTCCACACATGTGGAACCATAACCTACAACATGCATGCTCTAAAATAAAAAAGGTAGAAAGGACCTCATGGAAACAATGAATAATGTTGTGTCAAGCATTGCTCCTCGCCAATGAAAATGTGTTGTGTGGGCCATGTTAGCCACAAAAAATGGACCATATTTAATATATGAACACATGCATTGACTAAAGCAAAATATAACACATGATCTCAAATAATGACTATAAACTCTTCCATACTTCATCAGAATAAAGAAAGGGTTAGGCCACATCTACCTTATGGAGGACCCTATCATCCCCATACAAGCAGAAAAAATAGAAAGGCAAATTAAAGAGATCCACATTGCAACAAATTATATCAAAAATACACATGAGTGCATGTCACAGTGGAAGAGAACCTTAAGTAGGCTTTTCCAAGCTACAAAAGTCTTGTATATTCTAAAGTTAGATCAATGATGATCCATCGATCATATTATTTTCAACTTCTAGAGCCTCCTCATAAATCTCCACAACATTTACTTCCAGTGCAAAGTTCAAGCATTTCAATTTTGGAGGGCACCATTCAAGGTGGGGGATTTTTGATAGGGTGGAATTATAAAGAAAAGAACCATTTCACTCAATAGTTTTACATTTTCGATTTGATACTTCATGGTAACTACTCCCTAGAAATCCTATTGTATATATATGTAGCTTGTATATTGTCTTAGAATCTTGATACTCATAGTTAAAAAGTGAAGTGTTTTAATCTTTTTGGTCTCTTGTACTAATTTTGGTTAGTTGACTAGTAGAGAATTGAGGAATTTGCAATAAAGAAGGGCATAACTAACATTTATACATAAGAACTCATAACATAGATACAAGAAGATAAAATTATACAAAATCTTACAGTGAATACATGAATGATTTACTTAGTGTGTGAATGTATACATGGAAATGATTTTTTTTTCAAAAATACCACATAATTAAGATGAACATGCTTACAAAAAAGATTCTCTGTTGTGTTTAAAAATAGTGCTTTGTACTTACTTTAGTATGAAGAGTTTTCCCAACAAAAAAAAAAATTGCTTTTAGTTGGTGTGGTGTGACTTGGTGCTCAGAAAAGAGTCACAAGCCTGAGAAGTATACTCTCATCGAAAATGAATTTTGTCTATCACATAAATGGCCTTGTATTAGATACAAATGTTATGACTTCTCTGCATTTGATGGGCAGCCCATGTTTATCTACATGGACGGTTCTAAAATGGCTTTGCAAGGATTCTTGATAACCAAAAAGAAAGAAAAAAATTATCATCATAAAGATTCTTCTGATGTATTGATGTATACGACCAACCTTCTTATCAGTTATAATTGTGAACATTAGTGTAGATGAACATATAATTAATGATCAATAAATAAATTTATATTCGATGAAAGGATTGTCACTATAAGAAGCTTTCTAGAAAAACTATTTTAACAGTATTAGCTACAATATAATTTCCTTGTGGCTTCTATGGCTTTATTTGTTGTGTGGGCAAGACAATAGAATAAATACATGATAATTTGAGTGCACCAGCGTTGTTTACCTTCATGCATGAGTAATAGACTTACACATACTTATAAATCCATGTGTACATCATCAAGAATAGGATCACCCATTGAGATCTTTCAAGTACCTGCTGTGTGAGCTGAAATCCTTTTCTTAACAGCTGCAAAGATTTAGTTTACACTTAGCACAAACTATAGGTCTCCATATATTACAATGTATCATCTGTGATTGCGGATAGGTCGGGCACCTACCCTCTATGAATAGACATGGCTTCGCTGCTATTCAAGACCGCATATGCCTGGAAGGCACCATGGTTGTTGTCAATGTACAAGTTTCACAAAGGTAATAATCGTCAAAGCAGAGAGGAAGTGTAAGGTAGCGTCGGCATGTATGTTGTTTAGGTCGGCCTTCACATAGAAATTAACTAATTACCTATACATATACACTGTTTGTAGCAGCCGCTGTCAAAAATTCCGAGCTCATATATAAATAAATCATTGCAATTTGCGATCACAACATCTACTAAAGGAAGAAATATTGACGGGCTTGACTTGTAAAGGAGATGGTTGTCTACCAAAAACCAAAGTAGACAAGATCAACCACTGTGCATGTATTTTCAATAGGACGGTTGCTACGCCTATAGACCATTAATTTCCATAGAACAACCCCCTGGGTTAAACGACCTGCTGGTAGCAAAAAGACAGGTTCAGAGAGACCACCAAACCAATAATTCTTGTGATGGAAGCAATGACTACACCCACTTAGTGATTGAAAAAACTACTATTCCAACCATAATATGCACTCACTTCACCATGTATCAACCATACATGTGATGGAAAACAAGCTAGAGAAGCTAGGATGAGTATCGAACCACGAAATAAAAGTTTTGTTTGGCAGCAAGATGCCAACACCCAGTAGCATGTGACTGCTGGCTTCACTTATTGTAGCAAAAAAAACCATGACTATTGCTAATCCTACCGACCATCCAGACAATTTGTCATAAGCGTGTTGGTACCATAGATGTTTGATGCATCCCAAATATTTTTGGACGACTAAGCACCGTCGACCATAAATAGAGGAGTACTAATGCATGTCAAATATGTGTTGTAGCCATATTCATACTTGACAATACTTATTCTTCAGTTTGATAAAATCGACATATGTGAGTGTGCCGCCATTGAAGACATCAGCGAGATATGTGTTTTGCATGTCTGCTATCACGTCTTCGAGTAGGTTAAAGATATTAGTAGGGCTTCTGGTTGATATGATTTCTGCTGGGAAAACTTTCAGAAAAAGGGCACCATAAATCAGTAGGCTTTTGATAATAGGTGGGACACGAACCCAAAATATTGTGGACTCCTCGAGGAGGACTGAGACGAGTTTTAATAGATTGGTGCTTATTATGGTACAAAATTAGATGGCATTTGGTTTGTTTTCAATTTGTGTAAGGTTTGCATTTTTTGTATTTCAAATGGAAGTTCAGAAAGACCTCTAACTAAGTCAAGATTCGCTAGGTCGTAGATAAGATCTGTGTTCATATATCCAAGCCTTTGTACCAAATGAGATCAATTTATTCATTGGATGCCAAGTTAAATTGGTAAGGATATATAAGTTTCCATTTCCCATGTCACCATAGCTAATATGATTAATATTTTCAAAAAGAAGTCAGGGTGGATTGTTTTTCACTAAAACATCAAATTATTGCCACAAAGTTTATTGACACTAACATGATTTTGATGCATACCATCTACTAGTAAGATATTTTTCATAGATATTTTGTTACCTACAATCTTGATGCCAATAAATTTATCTTTTCCAATATCACAAAAAATTACAATTTATCCATTCGTCTTTTCCAGAGTTTGAATACTTTTTTCTCACTAGGCATATGTTTCGAGCAACCACTATGAATCACCGAATCCTAAAAATTAAATTTTAGTATCTGTGAGAGGGTTCTTCCATGTTGGAGTAATAATTTAGTTAAGTATAATATGTTAATTGTATTTGTTTAAAAAAAATATAGTGGGTGTTCCATGTAGCATATATAACAAAATGATATTTTTGTTACCAATATTTGCAGCACGACATACTATAGCTTAGTATATTGTAAGTTTGATTGGTAGAAGTACTATAAAATATGAAAAACTTTGGTATTTTAATATCTATTGATCATACAATGTGTAGAAATATATTTAATGATAAAGCAAATGTACATCATGCATCAAAGCTTCATAAATAGAGACATATAAAAGATTAAAATTAGAGCACAAATTTGATGTCAAAAAATGAATGATTTTAATGGGTGGGAAGCATTTAGGATTCAAACAAGCTTCCCAAGGATACCCTTCTTGTAGTGATATTGGTTTACAACATGACCAAATTGATTACATCAAGGACAAGGTATTTTGTCTTTTGGATGAGTGGTTGAAGTCACAAATAGTTTGATATATCTCTTCCTTGGTGGATGATTCTTTGGTTTCTATCCAAGACTACTTCTACAAGCTTGTTACATGTTTAATGAAGTCGGTTGTCTAAACCTTGCCACACATTTAGGAATTTTGAGATTGTATTCTATGGGCTTTGTTGTCTGACATTATAATATGGAGGTTGGTTTCAATTATTACAATTCTATAAGAAACATTGCTCTTTTCACCCATTATGTGCTCACAATCTTCATAATTTCACATGATGGGTTGCATTTAGTAATCAAGAAACTTATTTATAAGAGAAGTATTATGGTAGCTAAACAAGCATTATCAATTTATGAAGCATCTATCTTATATTTGAGAGAATAAATATCATCACTAGTGCATGGATCTGATTTAGGTATTCAAGTTCATGATATTGAATTTTAGATATGAAATATCATCACTAGTGGAGGGATATGATTTGAGACCATCAAGTTCACAATTAAGATCATCAATTTGCTCATGTAGATGGCCCACTAGCTTGGATAATTTATTGTTGTTACTTCTAGAATATTGCTTTTTGTTCCTAACAAAAAAAATCATAATAGTTCCTCCTTTGAGAGATCAAGTAGACTTACCTCATTGGAGTCATCTTCACTTATTTCTGCCATATTGTAAGCAAGGTCGATATCTTCTTCTTCATTATCATCTTAAAATGAATAACTGTCTTCCTATTGACTGATGAGGCTTGATTTTGTTTGCTTTCTTTGTAATTAATCCTTTGTGATAAAATAATTGAATGGCCATGTTACAACCATTTGAATCTACATCCCTACTTGAGGTAGACCTGGAAAATGACCGGGTGGGTTGGGTTTTGGTTGGATCATTGTGAGTCTGGGTTTCGCGAGTGCTGGTCTAGGTTACCCAATCTTAGATGGGTGGAACAATAGAAAGCCCAAAGCCGACCCATTGTGTCGTGGATCAAGATGTGAATTCCCATATAAAATGTCTTTACTCAATAAGATTTTTCTACTGCACATCAAAAACACAAAGGAGAATAGTTTGCTATTTTTTTGACATCAAAAATAGGAAAAAGAGTGAAACTAACTATATGTGTGACATCAAAAAATAGATTAAGTATTCAATGGGTTTTTTAATGTGAAATAAAATAAAATAAACCAACTTGTTGCTTCATTTTGATGTACACTTGAAAAAAATGGTATATATGTTGTATCATTTTATAGAATTGTGAATGGTGGAATCAAGTTGGATAAAATAGATATACCAATATATTATAAGTTTTGTCACTTGGGTTCTATTATTGAAAGGAGGGTGGGGTCTAAGATGATGTTTGTCACATGATCATGGTAGGGTGGTAGAAGTGTAGGAGTGTAACTGGAGTAGTATGTGACCAGAAGATCTCTCTCAGATTAAAAAGCAAGTTTTATAGAACAAATATACGACCATCCTTGTTATATGGGAGTGAATATTGGGTATTGAAGAAACAAGGTCTAAACAAGATGAATCCAGTTGAAATGCATATCTTGATATGGATGTGTAGGAAGATAAGAAAATATCATTTGAGGAATGACTATATCAGGAACAAAGTGGAGGTGGTGAGTATCAAGGACAAGTTGCATGAAGGTTGTCTAAGATGGTATTGACATGTGGAACACAGACCAGTTATTCCACCTATTCTAAGCAAGGTAATTGCGTCAAGCACAATTCAAAGAAGTAAAGGCAAACCTAAATGAAGATATATTTTGAATCTTTACATCATAATCAGAGTATGGCCCATAACAGAGCTGGTCGGAAAATACTGATCCATGTAGCCGACCCTAACATGGTTGGGATTGAGTCTTATATGACTATGATGATATATTGTATGATTTAAGAAGTTCCACATAATAACATTACACCATGAAATTGACACTAGGCATTCCTTCTATAATAGGTAATTGTGATTGTCTAATACGCAAAATAAAAAATGAGAATGTAATTGTTGTGATTGAATATGAACATGTTTAAAGATCACATTACATGTGCATTAATATGATTAACAATATTAAGCATCACTCATTGTTTCTATTAATGTAAACTAATAGAAAACACAAATCATGTATGTCGGTATAAACAAATAAATTCTATGAAAATTACTTGCATAAGCAATTGATTTGTTTGAAAAACATGGCATTTCTTGATAGCCAAGTATTATACTTATAATTATATATATATATATATATATATATATATATATATATATTAGTTAACTCAGTCACCTCTCGTGTGCCCATGGACTACTAAAAAAATCTACTAAATAACTGGGTGTATATGGGTTTGTGTGATTTTAAATGGTTGGAAAAATTCATCACTTAAACTTAGATCAACTAGATCGGCTCGCGGATGTCCCCAAATTTTGACCCAGTTTAATAGGTCTAATTGGAGTGGTATTCATGGTTGAGTCCCAAGTTTCCTTATGTCTTTTTTATTATGGTCTTTCTCTACTTATTCCCTTATTTCTTGAGTGTTGGTCACGCATTCTTGAGACGACCTCTTCTTCTAGAATTGTAGCACTTGAAAGAAGGCAATGGGATTTTATTAGAGAACTTTTAGAAAGCTTTCTTATCTTTTACACAATTTGCTTATTCATAAGAGGTTCACTTTAGTAATTTGAGGTAGGTAAAGCTTTCCTTGTTGGTTTTTTGTTCTTCTTCTTCTCAAGCAGCTTGGTTTAGCTTGATTGCATATCTTTTAAGATCACTTGTCATCTCTTCAATCTTCAAGATGTATACATAATTGGATTCTTCTATTATTGTTAATTTATTTTCATATCTTGGAGTGAGAGATCTCAAGATATTAGTGACCAATTCTTTTTTTGTAACTTCTTTCCCAAGAGAAATTAGATCATTAATAATGATAGAAAATATAGAGTTCATTTATGCACTGGATTGTTTCTTGCCCATACAAAATAATTCTAAATTATGTTTAGGCATATTAATCTTAGATTCTTTGACTTGGTTGGTTACCTCACGGGTAACTAAAAATTTTCTCCAAATCCCAAATGTAGAATCATAAGATGGTATTCTATGAATTTTAGAAACAAACTTTGCAATAAATGATATTCATCACTTTGTGATTAGGCATAGCATTCTTTACCATATCCCCAATTGATGCTTCAACTAGAGTTATGGGTGCCTTGTATTCTCTGGCAGCCATTTTCCATATATCATGGTTGATTCATTGACTTAATATTACATCCAAATCTCCTAATCTAGATAGTTTGTTCCATCAAAGAGTGAAAGCCAAGGTGTGGTAGTTGTGAACTCCTCTCAAGTTGAGCATTCCCGCAACATTGTCTCCCATACTTCTAGCTTTGTTTGAAGGTACCTACAAGCCCTATTCTGGTACAAACTAAAAATATAGTCTGAGGGGGTGAATATAATGTATATATAATTTTAGAATTGCTCAACAAGCAAACAATAAGTAGAACCAATTTTGTAAGAAGAACAACTAGTTCAAAAAGAGGAAGTATGAACACAGTTATGTATCACAGTTAAGAAACACCAAGGTTTCCTACTATGTGACTAGTTGCCTTTTCAAACACAAGGTTTGGGTAAATAATGTTTAATGAAATGGTTGAAAGGGAGTACAATTTATAATTTTATTCCTAACAACTAACATAAATATCAAATGGTTTGTCCTTTAGATCTTGAGTGCATCTTCTTTTACTTGTGTTCACAAGAAGGTCACCACACATTGTCCTATTGTCTAGATTGAAGGAGATCATCACTGCTTCTAGACCAATTGCATGTACACTCACCTTGAACCACCTCGATAAGACTTGATCATAAGTGATCAAGATTGAAGGAAAGTAATTACAAGTTAAGCAATATGATTGGTAATGATCTTCTCAAAAGATGGTAAATCTGATGGCAATGCAGAAGCTAAACTTGAGTGCATAATAAACAATAACACTAAGATCTTCCTCAAAATGAGTTATAAGGCTCAAGTGTATGTTCAAGAGAACAAACACAGTCCCTATATTTCACAATGGATTAAGGTTAGTCTAGGGAAGCCAATTTGAGTGTCTAGGAGAATCCTTAGTCAATAGAGTCATTGGATAAAGTCAAAAATAAAATTAAGAAGTCAATGTGTTTAGACTTCCTCTTCGTCAAACTATATTTCCATTGAGATGTACTTTGGTCAACTATACTTTGACTGGAGTGTGTAGAAAGTATATTTGTTGAACAAAATATCTACCAAATTGAAATTAGTTTGTTTTGACCATCATGTGGTTGAACTAGAGTACAATCGAGATGTTCTTGGTCAAATTGTAAGTTTGACTAAGCCCATCTTGGTCAAACCATAAGTTTGACTGAGAATATTACTATCCAAAATAGGTACTAAAATAGAATTTTAGATCTAGACACTCAAGAAATACAATCTAATAATTTCTATGGCTCCCTATGGAACCACCTAAGACAAAATAGTTTGTTTGACTCATTGACATTATTCCTTATGCAAGGTATAAAATAAATGGACTACTTACACCATCTTACCATGTTTTTGCAACAAAATACAAGTACATATTTTATAATAGCATTTGATGTGTCCATTTCAACCATTTTGAATCATATGATCATGTAACACATCATAGAATAGCTAGAAACCACAGCAACATAAAGTTTGCCATTCCTCAAAATTGGTTTATATAGTGCCCTTGAGCCAACATAATGCACTCAGTATCATGAAATTATAATGTTTAAAGGTTTCTCAATACTATGATTATGATATTGAATGTAGGAGGTGGCTCCTTCATATAAATTTTAAAGAAATGAAAGATCTCATCAACCATATCATTATTTAAATTGTATTGATATTGTTTCATGTTTCTGCATCACATGTATCAACATGTATTACCTTTGGTTCTCTAGATACCAATACTAACCAATCTAGTTCTTTATAACCCCATTAAATATGATCAACCTTTTAGTTTCTCCAAAACTGTCCACTTCCAAAATGTTATCACCATTTCACATTAATGGTAAAACCTATATATAGAAATCTTATTCTAAAAAATGTAAAATGATAAACTCCTATAGACCACATTTGAACTTTGTTGTGTTATGTTATCAAAATAGATCGACTTCAACTAATTTCTAAAATAATAAGTAATGATATATCATAGATACATATTTTCTCTTGTTTTTAATGTGTACTAAAAGGATCAAATACTAGACATTTGTTTGCATGCATATGACATAATATATTCCTAAATTATTGATGCCATTAATGAGTCTATTGTGTGTATTATGACATCCAAGAAAATTTTGACCACAATTTCTAACAACTCTCTGAGTACATTTATTTAGGCAAGTAAACTCACATGCATATATACCCATATAATAGAAGGGAAAATCTTTGAGATCCCGTTGGCATTAGAATACACAATAACTAATGCCCTAAGTGAGATCAAGCTTCAGAGAACAATTCCAAATTGAGGAATTTCCTAAATTTACTCCTAGTAAATAAATTTCTAATGAGCATCTAGGTCATATATATATATATATATATATATATATATATATATATATATATATATATATATATATATATATATATATATTATATATATATATATTTATATTTATATCTATATATTTATATATATATGTTGGTTTAAACCTTTTATCTTTAGTTAAATATATTAAAAAAGTCAATTCTAAAAGCAAAAAAGATACATTAAAACAATTTTAAGTATTTATCAAAGTGAGTAAAAGAAACTATAAAATACACTAAGCATAACACAAACACGCATACCTGATATGTGTTTACCATGCATTATATGCAAGTGAACGTATCGAAGTAATATAGGCCCTTTTGAGGCCCGAGTCGAACACAAGGAAACATTCTCCAGAAGACTACTACTAACTATGGTCTAAGCTCAACTAGGTCAGTGTAAATGAATGGGTTTAATTGAGTAGAAGCACAAATAGAATGAAACAAACTTAACACTAAAATTACTCAGATTTAGGGAATTTCTTAGGATTGTGGTTTCACCACAGATAACATTGCAATTCATTCCATAGACCAATATCTATTACCCCTATCCCTGGATAAAGAGCATGTAGTCAGGACTACCCACTCCCGCAACATAGTTCACTACCTATTCTAATGACAACCCCATTCTATAGCAATTGGTTTATTAGTTAGGTGCCTTATGATTGAACTATGGGTTTCTCCTCCTGTTTATTCTCTGCCTTTCCCGAGGGGTGCAATAAATGGATAAATCTATGCTCTCCAACCCTTAACCTCTCTCCCGAAATGATTAAGAGTCTAATAATCTATCTATGTTGATCAAGAATAAACAGAACAATACATCTTTACAGATTTATATCCAGAAAATAAGGATAAATATGATATTAATGTATGGAAATCAGTTACAATGCATATTCGGGCTACTCCTGGGTCCTAAGTAATTAAGGGGTTTAGCCCTGCATGATTTTCATTGATGAATACATGGTGGAGAATGAGAAAAATGTAGGAAACATTAGATAAACTAAGTAACCCCTAGTGAATAGTTGATATGGATGATCCCCTACGTCGTGCGTGCAATCGGCTGTCTTTCGGCAACCGATCCGCCTTCCAGAGGTGCTCGGATCATCCCGGATGAAGCCTTCAGTTCCTTTCTCCTCTCCTCTCTCTCTTGTGTCATGCAATGGAATACGGCTACCCTCCTTCATCTGGATAAACTCTGCTTAGGTCATAGGAGTCACTTACGGTATGAAATAACATCCATTGTTGGATTAGATCTCCATATTCAGATTTGCCAATTCGGGCAGACTCGGTAGTATCGACTTGGTAGCTGGCTGTACTGAGATCTTAGGGTAGCCATGACTCTTCACAATGTCAGTACTATTGACTTGTCTCGATAGCACCGAGTCTTTAGGTCGCCCAAGCATTGTCTTACTAATGCTATCTCGGTAGTATTGAGTTTGTAAACTCGATAGTACCGACTTTTTGTGATTCATCCTTGTGCTTTACTAATGTGATTTCAGTACTACCAACTAAGAGTGCCGGTAGTATCGAGTCTGTGTGAGTCTTTTCTGAGCAAGTACTGACGTGAAGTCGGTATCACTGACTATTAGTGTTGGTAGTATCGACTCTGTGAAGTTTCATTATACCTGAAAATACACAAGAACATGGATAAATGCTCAGGATAAATATTAAATCATCTTAAATAGTAAAAATCAGATAATTTGATGCATTTAAATATTAGAGGTCATTAATATCATTTCATGCATTATTAATTAGATAAATGACAAAACAACACATAAAATCAAGGAAAATATGCCTCTAAAAATGACTAAAAACCCATGCATCAAACTCACCTAAGCTTAAATGTTGCTCGTCCTCGAGCAACGCTACTCTTGGATATGTTTGATGTAAGTCAGCAAAAGGATACAATCACATGAACTCTTTTCTTAATCATTTCTACCGAACAAATCCCTGAACCGGACTCCAATGACCACTGAACCAATAACTACTCTACAGGGAACAAAAAAATTCATAGAGGACTTCTACCATTTGATCAATGAACATTATCAAGAAAGCGGTTAATATCATAATAATTTAGGCATTCGCTTGGTGCACTATGTGATTCCCTAATCTAAATTGCTCTCTCCAAACTACCAACTACTTGGAAGCAGATATCCTTATAATAATGGATGAGGAGATAAATAATTTGAGTGGCCTACCAATGAGAACAATTAATGATATGAGATGGGTGGAAATTGAAGAATCACAAGTACATCCAACTTATTTATGTAGAAAGAATGATGACTTACATGAGTGAAAAGAATGTTATGCATGAGACCTAATGCCTACTGACTTTTTCTCTCTTTTTATTCTTTTTGACACATGATGCATGTATAAAACTATCTCATAATAGAAAATGAGACTGTCAAAAACAAATAAATACGTCATGTGAATTAGTTCATCCCTTCAAGAATACTCAGGGACATACTTTCTCCTTATGAAATCTTGAGATTGAATTTTTTCTATCTCATAATTTTTCTTGTCTTTGGCATGATTGAATTATGCTCGGGCTTTCACTTCATATATTTTTTCTTTTTATTTTCTTTTCTTTTTGATGTGGAGGTATATGCATGCTTCAACTTAATTTCACAATTAGAGACTACAATCCACATGACAAAAAGGAATGAATGTGATGAAATGTATTTAATCTACATGCAATTTCAATGCAACTAAGATGCTATGCACTAAGATTTTTCATGCATACAAATGCAACTTTTGTATATATTTTTTCAAATGCATATGAGGATAAGAGCTAACCTACCATGTCACCTATCATGCCATGTAATGCAACCAAAAGAAATAAGTTGGAGCACTTGTTCATCTTGCGGTGGTGATTCAAAATTAGATGGAAAAGATGGATGGAATCACATAAATAAGAGACAATGCCTTTCTTTGAATATGATATGTCCCTCTTTAATGACCTATGCATAGGGTAATCTTGAGGTTTCTATCTTACATTTCCATTTAAGATCTCGTTAAAGGTTTGATCAGCTTAGGCTAAACAACATCTTCATTCATTTTCCCATTTTGATTATATGTTCATTCATATCCTATATCCTAGAACTGACTTAAACAAACACTTCCTCGATTGGTGATGCACAAAGATGTCACAAATTAAGTTGTGAAGACACAACCATTTCATTGCACTATGACTTGACAAATGCAACCATACATTACTGCTCCACGATTACACTAGATAGGTGTGGATCCTAAAAATGCATGATTCAAACTAAAAATAAAACAAATAAGATTAAAAAAATGCAAGAAAAACTATAAAAGATAAGATAGAATGTTGTTCTAGCACCCCCCAAGCTTGAATATGACTATGTCCTCATAGTCAATGCTTGCACTCAAGAGGTGGAACAACGGTACCAATGCTCAAAATAGAGGTGGTTGAGGCATGTCGGGGTCGTGAAGGGGGAACATTCCCTGAAAAGATAGATCATGTGGTGGCATATGTTGTGGATGTGGGTACCCTAAAAAGTACCCCTAGTTCCAATAGTGGTCAAAGAAGGGTTGTTGGTACAACTCCATCCACTGTAGGTGCATGTAAACATTCTCTTGGTTGGCCAAGAGAAGGCGTTCATTCTCATATATCACCTGATGGTTTTGGTACAGCCTTCCTTGAATGTCTTGCATACCAACCAACATCGCCTATTGTTGTTGTTATCCAGTCTGGATCTCCTGCAGCATGGTATACATACCCGCCATGTTGTACGGGTCATTTGGCTCCTGGGAACAGGGCGGGGCAGAAGAAGTCGAGGCCACATAGGTGTGGGACCGTTTGTGTGGGACCTCTCTCCTAGTGATGGGGATGGTGGGATCCACCTCCTCAACACCATCAGAATCATCATCGCTTTGCTCCTCGTCGTCATCCTGAGTTGTTACCCTTGGTGGATATTCTGCCTCCCCCTCATTCAGTGACCACTAAAGATGGTCCACTCAACGCAAGTTGAAGATGGGATCAGGGAGATTCCGCTCCCTAAATGTTCCATGATGTGTGTAATGCACATAGAGCCCATTGTGGTGGAAGCTGAGGAGGTGTGTCTTAAGGAAGTGCAGAAGGTCCAGCTTCTTTGTATCTTCTAATGGTGCTAGGGTGGACAAATCAAGGAGAAAGTGTAATGCAATGGGGGTGATGAGACCCCCAAATAAAATTGACACCTTCCTTGTTACATTGTGCCAAATAAAGATCATGTGGAGTAGAAGGAAGGCTCCAAAGTTGACACTCTCCCCTACCATTAGCCTGTAAAGGAAGTAAAGATTCGCTTGTTGAACATTTACTTGAGTATGAGTAGAGCGAGCAAATATGATGTTGGTGTAGAGGTGGTGAAGGATTCAAGCAAAGGGGTGCTCAATGTCAGTAACTGATTTGACATGCCATCTTATATGAAAGCCCTCTGGCACCTCAATTAACTACTCCCAAGCCAAGTCGAAGTCAAAATCATAAGGGGTCAAATGTTTTGGGACGTGAGCCCAGTTGAAGATGTGGTTGAAGGCCCGCAGAGTGATTGAGTAGTTATTGTTGAAGAGGTGGAAGTTGACTCTGCCTTCCATCCATTCACCTCCTAACTTCTGCTCAGGGGTGAGAAGAACATCTAGCAATGTCAAGAACTCCAGTATGAGTTCTGGGTAAGTCTGCCAGTTGCTGAAGAAAGGATTGTCTCCCTCCATGAGCTGCTTCTGATATACCCATTGCATGTTTTTAGTAAATCCCACCCTTTTGATCAATGTGCAATCTCCATATGGCGTTAGTATTCTCGGCCTTATCTGTAACTCTTCATAGACTATCCTGATATCTAAAGACATATGTTGGATGCGGGTTGGTCGAGGGACCAACTCACCTTGATCTGTCGATGTAGAAGGGCCTCTCCTTGATGCCATGATGCCAATGCAAGTAAGAGGATTAGGAAAGAGAAGCTCAATGAAGATCCTCAGCTCAGTGAAGATTGTCGGTGCCTGGTGTATCTCTCCTCTAAGTTCTAGGAGGAGTGGAGGGAGTGGTGTGAAGAAAATGGGTTAATCACCCCTCCTTATATAGCTGAGTCAGGCAGAGTCAGTTATACCAACTTGTGTATCGATAGTACCGAGATATGTGTACAAATATGTGGCTCGGATGCATCAATGGATGACGTTTGATGAACTCCCTTGTGTAGATTTCTTGGAGTTGCTAGTACCGAGTTCAAGTCGGTAGTACCTGTTGGATCTTAGATGGGTGATTAGATGCTCTAGAGGGGGGGTGAATAGAGCTGAATGCACTTAAACAAAATTCATTAGACCTTCAAGATATATCACAAGATAAGGTTGCTAAATAGGAAATTTGTGTGCAACTATAACATACATAGCAAGGGAGAGAGAGATTGAGTAAACACAAGTAGACAAGCTATTTAGAGTGATTCCACACTTCAAACTAAAAGTATGTCAGTCCATTTACCTAGAGAGGTCAACCTCTATAATTTCCTAACCATTACATTCTTATATTCATTCATAAGACTTACAATACATGACCAAACAAAGGACTTACCTATCCAATACAAAGAGTCTTAAACCTTACCAAGGACTTACCCACTTTGCAAGGAGTCTTTTGCCTTCTTCCAAGGACTTACCTACTCTTGCACAAGTCTTCAGCCTTGTAGGAATTACCCACTCTTCTTGGATCTTCCGCTTTTGACTTCAGCTTCACTAGGAGAAGCTTCCAACAAGGACTTACCCACTTGAGCAAGGAGTCTTCTGCCTTCACCAAGGGCTTACCCACTCTTTCTCCAAGTCTTCATCCTTGATCTTCACCAAGGGATGCCTTCCCTTGTTCTTCTTCACCTCTCTTAGCTAAGAGAGAGAACCTTCATCTTCATGATTGAAATGAGAGATGGTGAGGTGGTGGAAGTGAGAGCCTCACAAGATATACATGTAGGACTAGCTCTCTTACAAATCTCCTACTCACTCTAATGGATGTAGTAAGTGATTAAGCTTAGAGAGAGAGAGGAGGTTGTAGGAAGCACTCAACTATAGAATAGGAACCTCACATAGAGTTTGCATTTAATGATCAACCTTGGAATGAAGCCCAAGGGGTCCTATTTATAGCTGGGGATGCCTCTTACCTTTGGGAACACTTGAGAATGAAAACTAGTTGTCTTGTGGCTTGCAACAGATATATTTTCACTTGTTGCAACTCCACAATGGCTAGAAGCACTTTTCTGCACTTTTCTGTACAGTGCAATCGGTCGAGTTTCTATAAGGGTAACTCGACTGATAGAGTAAAAGACAAACCCGATATTCAGACCATCGGTCGAGTTTGTCCAGGGGAAACTTGATCGACCAATGAAAATCAAATTGGCCTGGTACTCCATTGGTCTAGTTCTCTGTAGTGTAAACTCGACCGATCGAAAGTCATTTTCAAGATCCAATCAGGATCGGTCAAGTTTGCACCTCACAGAACTCGACCGATGAACAGCCTGATGTGAATTTTGGAAAATGGCTTTTGAGTGCTTAAACATTCGATCTAAGTGCTCCTAATTTTTTCTAAGCTTAATTACAAGTCATACAATCATTACAAGTGATTTACAACATGATTCTAATGGATTTACATCATATTACAAAAACGTGCACTTGTATTGACTTTGACTTGTCTTTTCTCTAATTTGAGATGTGCAAGTTAGGGCATTTGGAGTGTGTCTATACCTAATCTAAAATCACTCAAGTAGAGACATTAGACACCAATATGTGGAATGGTTAGTCATCATCAAAACATGGGTTTAGTCAATTTAAACGTGAGTCAACATTGACCTAATTGACCTTGAGTCAACATTCTCCCCCTTTTTGAAGATGAAAAACCATTCCATAAATGTATTGAAAGCTTTCAAGTAAAATCATACATTCATAGAAACCTAGGGGTTTCAATAGAATGGAGTTCATATTCTCCCCCTCAATTGATGCGCATGGAGTTTTCATACTCCCCCTCAAATGATGTTATTTCTCCTGCATGGCTAGCTTTCATAACATTTATAGAGTACTATGTCTTCTACTCATATATGTCTTATCCCCTTTACCTTCTCCCTTTACATGAACATGCTTCTCCTCTTCATGTAAGAATGCCTTCTCCCTATTTTGTCAAAAGAAGACATACATTTCTCCCCCTTTGTCATTTCAAAAAGTGGGGGTATGAAGAAAATAAGAAACATCACTTGTTAAAGAGAAAGGAGATAATACAAATATATATAAGGAGAGTAGAAGAGCACAGATAGGGGCTTGTATAAGCATAGAAAGAAAAGCAAGTTAAAGCATATACTTGAACGACCCAAAATGCAAGATAAGGTGCTGCAGAAAAATAATAAATCGCAATTTTGACCCTCAAGATGATAGAATTTGCCCAAAAAGTGCCAGGACTCAAAAGCAATGAGCCTTGCTCAGAAGGTCATTTCTGCATGAAAAACACTAGTCTTGCACCAAAAACTGAAATTGGAGCAAAATCTGCATAAAATCCAAAAATACTCCAATTTCTACATATAATGTAGATGTATGTACCCTGCATCACAATGTTATGCAAGCAACTCAAGATAGTAGATATGCACTTTTAGAAGCATGAAAGGATATAACTCACATACAAATATGCATCATTTTCAAAGGATGATTACCACTAAGAACCTCAAGGCTGTATAAAAACAAGATATACACCTAGATAGATGTAGCAAGTTAGAGCACAATGGAATCAATTTTAGACACAACCAAGAGATCCAAAGAGATCATCATCCAAGCCTGCAAAACAACTCAAAGCAAGTAATTTCAAGGTGTAGATATACCAATTTAGAGAAATTAGAGAGATAGAGTTGTAAGCAAGATAGGCAATTTAGAACATGGCAACATGCATATATAAAGGTACCAAAGGAGTGTCAAAGAATAAGGCTATTGGTTGAGAAAATCTAGTTGAGAGGGAAATTCTCATTCAATAAGCCAAATGTATATTATGTGCACAGTGTATTGATGTCTATGGTTATTTCCACAATAACAACCGACTAGGGACTAAACAAAAATGTATACTCTTAACATTCGTATGATCTCATCGTTTAGGTCCTGAACCTAAAAGCATACGTCATTGAGTAAAACCATTCTTTAGACATCTATCATGTTACACCATCATCTCAGAAACAGTTTAAACATATAAATCGGAAATTGCCTTTATTATTATTCAAATCATTTACAAAGTATTCCATTACAATCATCATATGACTTGCTATATGGGCATACATACCAATATACTCCCACTTTCACTTAGAGCCAGTCACCAAGGAACCTCGGTCCTTGTGACCTAGCATGACCATCATGCTTCTGCTGAGAAAGGGTCTTAGTCAGTGGATCAACTATGTTGTCTTCAGTTGGTACTTTGCAAATCTTCACATCTCCTCACTGTACGATCTCTCATATGAGATGGAAGCATCGCAGTATGTGCTTGGACCGCAGATGTGATCTGGGTTCCTTAGCTTGTGCAATAGCTCCATTATTGTCACAATAAAGCTCAATTGCATCACAGCTACTGGGAACTACACCAAGTTCAAAGATGAACTTCCCGATCCATACAGCCTCCTTTGCTGCATGTGAAGTAGCAATATACTCAGCCTCTGTAGTAGAATCGGCAACTGTTTCTTGCTTGGAACTCTTCCATTTTGCTCTTATAGCATCAACAAGTAAGGACTCAAGTGAGGTAAATATAAACTCTTTAGATAAAGAATCTTTGATTGCTATTATATATGATACTTGTGCCTCTTTTAAGTCTTCTAAAAGGAAAAGGAAAAAGCTTGCTAGAATTGTTGATAACTTGCATGTAGAATTAAATGATCTTAAACATGCTAATTCTTGCTTGCTTGATGATAAAAATGCTTGTCTTAGCCAAGTAGACTCTCTTAAACTTGAAAATGCTAGTTTTCTTGATAAGATTAGATTTCTAGAAGCTCAACCTCTTATGCCTAGTTCTAATGAAGAGCATACTTTAATTTTTGATTCTCTCATGCATGATATAGATGTTCTTAAATCTGAAAACAAGGACAAAGATTTTGTTTTGCAAGAATTAGAAACAGAAAATGCCTCCTTGCTTGCTAAAACCAATGTGCATGAATCTTGTTCTAGTTCTACTAGAAGATAAAATGATGTTGATACTCTTCACATTGATAGAGATTCTTATTTAACTAAAGCTCTTTGCTTAGAAAATGATCTTCTGCATGCTAGAGATAATATCAATCATTTGTCTTCTACTATTACTTCTCTTATGCATGATAATGATAGTTTGAGATCTTCTTTGCAAAGATTCTTAGTTGGTAAGAAGAGCCTTAATGATATCATACACTATACTACTAAACAAATCGGTAGACATGGTCTCGGATATGATGGTAGTCAAAGGAACAACAAAGGTAAAGGACCTCCAAACTTCGATAAGGACATCCTTAAGGGACCTTGCTTCTTTAATGGAAGTCACCTTGGGTTCCAACCTCTTGGGGAGAGTTCTAAGGATCTTTGAGTTGATCTCTCTACTAGACATAGGATGTCCTAGAACAACAAGATCATTCACAATGGTGTTGAGCCTTGAGTACATGTTGGCTATCCTCTCCTCCTTTCCCATCTTGAAGTTCTCAAGCAGCCATTTGAGCATGTAGACTTTGCTTTCCTTCACTTGATCTGTCCCTTCATAAGTGATGCATAGCTTTCTCCATACCTCATAGGCTATTTCACATGAAGAAATCTGGTTGAACTCGGTGGGGGTCATGGAGGCATAGAGGATGTGCATGGATCTAGCATTCAAGGTTGCTTTCTTCAAGGTAGCTTCATCCCATTCTTAAATCTTTATCTTTGGTAGCATGTATGGGTTGTTCACCATTTTCCACATCTCAAGACTTGATCCTTGGATGTAGAATTGAAGCCTTCTTCTCCAATAGAGGAAATTGCTCCCATCAAAGATTGGAAGGCTGATCAAGTATCTCCCTCCTTGGTAGTCACCCATCTTCTCCTACTTGTTGAAGTATGCTTGGAGAAGACCCACTTTGATACCAAATTTTGGATCCTAGATGGGTGATTAGATGCTCTAGAGGGGGGTGAATAGAGTTGAATGCACTTAAACAAAATTCATTAGACCTTCAAGATATATCACAAGATAAGGTTGCTAAATAGGAAATTTGTGTGCAACTATGACATACATAGCAAGGGAGAGAGAGATTGAGCAAACACAAGTAGACAAGCTATTTAGAGTGGTTCCATACTTCAAACTAGAAGTATGTCAGTCCACGTACCTAGAGAGGTCAACCTATAGGATTTCCTAACCATTGCATTCTTATATTCATTCATAAAACTTACAATACATGACCAAACAAAGGACATACCTATCCAATACAAAGAGTCTTCAACCTTACCAAGGACTTACCCACTTTGCAAGGAGTCTTCCGCCTTCTTCCAAGGACTGACCTAGTCTTGCACAAGTCTTCATCCTTGTAGGAATTACCCACTCTTCTTGGATCTTCTGTCTTTGAATTCCCCTTCACTCGGAGAAGCTTCCACCAAGGACTTACCCACTTGAGCAAGGAGTCTTCTGCCTTCACCAGGGGCTTACCCACTCTTGCTCCAAGTCTTCAGTCTTGATCTTCACCAAGGGACGCCTTCCCTTGTTCTTCTTCACCTCTCTTAGCTAAGAGAGAGAACCTTCATCTTCATGATTAAAATGAGAGATGGGGAGGTGTTGGAAGTGAGAGCCTCACAAGATATACATGTAGGACTAGCTCTCTTACAAATCTCCTAATCACTCTAATGGATGTAGCAAGTGATTAATCTTAGAGAGAGAGAGAGAGAGAGGAGATTGTAGGAAGCACTCAACTATAGAATAGGAACCTCACATAGAGTTTGCATTGAATGCAATGAAGCCCAAGGGGTCCTGTTTATAGCTGGGGAAGCCTCTTAGCCATTGGGAACACTTGAGAATGAAAACTAGCCATTTTGTGGCTTGCAACATATATATTTTCACTTATTGCAACTCCAAAATGGCTAGAAGCACTTTTATGCACTTTTCCGTACAGTGCAATCGGTTGAGTTTCTATAAGGGTAACTCGACCGATAGAGTAAAATACAAAGTTGATATTCAGACCATCAGTCGAGTTTGTCCTGGGGAAACTCGACCGACCAATGAAAATCGAATTGGTCTGGTACTCCATCGGTCTAGTTCTATGTAGTGTAAACTCGACCGATCAAAAGTCATTTTCAAGATCCAATCAGGATCGGTCGAGTTTGCACCTCATAGAACTCAACCGATGAACAACCTGATGTGAATTTTGGAAAATGGCTTTTGAGTGCTTAAACATTCGATCTAAGTGCTCCTATTTTTTTAAGCTTAATTACAAGTCATACAATCATTACAAGTGATTTACAACATGATTCTAATGTATTTACATCATATTACAAAAATGTGCACTTGTATTGACTTTGACTTGTCTTTTCTCCAATTTGAGATGCGCAAGTTAGGGCATTTGGAGTGTGTCTATACCTAATCTGAAATCACTCAAGTAGATACATTAGGCACCATAGCTCCATTATTAAGGCAAAACACAAATCCTGACTGCGATCTGTAATCATCTTTATTAGTTTGGAAGCTTACATCGGTGTAACCCTTTACAACCAGCTCTTCCTCGCCGCCGTAAATAAGAAATTGATCCTTAGTCCTTTGCAAGTACTTGAGGATGTTCTTCACGGCTGTCCAGTGAGCATCCCCGGGATCTGACTAGTACCTGCTCATCATGCTGAGAGCATACGAGACATTTGGGCATGTGCACAACATAGTGTACATGATGGATCCGATGGCTGATGCATATGGGATCCCATTCATACGCTCCCTCTCTTCACAAGATTGGGGACATTGAGCTCTAGAGACGGTGACTCCATGTAGCATGGGGATGTTACCTCTCTTTGAGTTCTCCATGCTGAACCGCTTCAGCACTTTGTCAATGTACGTGCTCTGACTTAGTCTGAGAAGCCTTCTAGATCTATCTCTATAGATCTTAATTCCTAGAATGTAGGATGCTTCTCCTAAGTCCTTCATTGAGAAAGTATTCCCAAGCCAAGTCTTTACCTTCTCTAAGGCTAAGACATCATTCCCCATCAAAAGTATGTCATCCACATACAATATGAGGAATGTGGTCGAGCTCCCACTAACCTTATTGTACACATAAGGTTCATCTTCATTTTGAATAAAGCCAAACACTTTGACTTCCTCATCAAATCGAAGATTCCAACTCCGAGATGCTTGCTTCAATCCATAGATTGACCTTTGTAGCTTGCAAACTTTATTGGCATTCTTTAGATCTATAAAACCTTCAGGCTGTGTCATGTACACATCCTCATTTATATTCCCATTAAGGAATGCAGTTTTAACATCCATCTGCCAAATCTCATAGTCATAATAAGCTGCAATAGCAAGCATGATCATGATGGACTTAATCATGGCAACTGGAGAAAAGGTTTCGTCATAGTCAACACCTTGAACTTGTCAAAATCCATTCACAATCGATCAGCCTTTATAAGTTTGCACATTGCCATCCATGTCGGTCTTCTTCTTGAAGACCCACTTGCACCCTATGGGTTTTACCCCTTCGGGTGGTTCCACCAAAGTCCATACTTTGTTGGAGTACATGGATTCCATCTCGGATCTCATGGATTCAAGCCATTTCTCAGAATCTGGTCCCTCCATAGCCTCTACGTAGGTAGTTGGATCATCATCTATGATCAACTCTCCACCTTCCTGAGTCACAAGGTATCCAAACCTCTCAGGTTCAAGGCGGGTCCTACTAGATCTACGAGGTCCTTGTGTTACTTGAGGAAACTGAGATTCCACAACACCTTGTGAATCTCCATCTTCCTCTCGTACATCTACCGGTTCTATGTTTTCTCATTGGCCTTGAACCTCTTCAAGCTCTATTTTCCTCCCATTGATTCCTTTGGAAATAAATTCCTTCTCTAGGAACACAGCTGTCATGGCAACAAACACTTTGTTGTCAGTAGGGTGGTATAGATAATATCCCCTCGTTTCCTTGGAATATCCAACAAAATAACATTTATCGGATTTGAGTCCAAGCTTATCTGGAAACATTTTCCTAACATAAGCCTCACAACCCCAAATCTTCAGAAAAGACAAATCGGGACGCTTCCCATACCATATCTCATATGGTGTCTTTTGAACCGATTTAGATGGTACACGGTTAAGTGTAAACGCGGCAGTTTTAAGAGCATGACCTCAGAAGGAAATCGGAAGATCAGAAAAACTCATCATTGATCGTACCATATCCAACAATGTGTGATTCCTTCTTTCAGACACACCGTTATGTTGTGGTGTTCCTGGCAGAGTCCATTGTGATACAATACCACGGGCTCGCAGAAGGTTCTCAAACTCCTGGCTTAAGTATTCTCCACCTCGATTGGATCAAAGTGCCTTAATACTTTTACTAAGTTGGTTCTATACTTCATTCATGAAATCCTTAAACCTTTCAAGGGTTTCTAACTTATGCTTCATCAGGTACACATAGCCATACCTACTGAAATCATCAGTAAAGGTAATGAAGTACTGACACCCATTTCTAGCATTAGTTCTAAAATGCCCACATACATCAGTATGTATGAGTCCTAATAGATCACTAGCTCTTTCACCTTTACCTGAAAAGGGAGTCTTGGTCATCTTGCCCAATAAACAAGATTCACATGTCTCTATTGATTCATAATCAAAAGAGTCTAGATAACCATCTCTATGGAGTCTAGAAATGCGCTTCTCATTTATGTTCCCTAGACGACAATGCCAAAGATATGTTTTGTTTGAGTCGTTGAGTTTTTGCCTTTTGGTGTTTACGTTGTATACACTTGTCTCTAAATCTATCAAGTATAGACCATAAGACATTGGGGCACTGCCATAAAAGATCCCATCTTTAGAAATGGAACATTTTCCATTCTTAATAAGAAATTCAAATCCATCTTTGTCCAAACAACAGACAGAAATGATATTTATTTATGGCAGGTACATAATAGCAGTTCTTCAACTCTATTATTAGCCCACTTGGTAGAGTTAAATCATAGGTTCCTACGGCACTGGCGGCAACCCTTGCCCCATTAGCAACACGTAGTTCAACCTCACCTTTCCCTAAAGGCCTACTTCTCTTAAGATCCTTCACATTTGAACAAATGTGAGATCCGCATCTGGTATCAAGTACCCATGAAGAAGAAGTAGTAAAGTTAATCTCTATCACGTATACACCAGAAGTAGAGATTTCTATCTCTGACTTCTTCTTCCATCGTTCCTTCCATCCTTTCCATGTAGAAGAAATTGGTTTGGTGAGAGAACCTTTCTCTCCCTTACCTATCATTCCATTGATCTCTATCAATGAACTTTCTTTCTTCTTCACGAACACTTTAAGTGTACATAGAGTGGATTCAAAGGCTTCTGGTATATCTGGATTGTGCAGAACACTTCTCACAGTCCTCAACCAGTTATAGAATTTATTCTCAATTAATTGGCCCATTTTAAAAGCTGATTCTTTTTCCATTCTACAAGAGAAAATTGCATTTTGTCAAAACTCATTTTGATTTGATTTGAATAAATTTGACGATAGTTAATTAGGCCTTTAATTAATTACCGCTCCCACTATTTTGACTCAAATTGACAACCCTCACCATAAATTCGGAAGATTGCAGTGTACAATCTTCTAGTGGGTCCAGATCCTGAAATCCTCTGAGTCATGGACCAGCTAGGGCTGTCATCCACAACTCAGATCTCCCAGGTAGGCAACTCTTGCCAATTGCATCATATGCAACTCTTGAAAGATGTCATATGCAACTCCTTGCCATGATCATCTCCATGCCTCAAGGTGCTAGATCCTATCTAGGTCACCTTGTTAAGTCTGACCCAAAGCCAACACGATGAATATGCACCCTGCTAGGGTATACCCACACATTCATCCTTCATGCTTCCACGAGATAGATGGTGCACCACGCTAGGGCGTGCCCACACTTGGTCGATCAAGCTTTTCACATGTGTCGCATTTGGAAGGCATCTAAAACTTAATATTTAATGAGGTATTTGGTTTTTATATACATATACATATCCAATCACCACAATATATAGTACGTATCATATACATGCTATATCCCACAGAAAAACATGCAAAACGATAAAAAGCAATGATTATGGCCATCCTATTGTGATTCCTTGAGCCAAGAGGAATCACGGTCATCTAGGTCTACATCACATGCAACCTGTACAAGATGAAATATGTGCCTGCCTTTCTGGGTTTGATCAGCTCATCTCCATGACTGATCAGCTCGCCATCAAGTTGGTTGTTCGGGTGCCACCAGCCGATCGACTGGTGCCTCCAGCCGATCGGTTCACCGATCGTCATGCATCTCCTCATGTCGCCACCCGCTCATCTCGCTCCTCGAACCGGTCGTATGGAACACCAACCGATCGGTTCACGCCTTGAACCGATCATCTCAGGTCGTCCACCGTTCTTTTATATAACAAGAAATAAAATCTATCCTATTTACAATTGAATTGTGAAACCCCGAGTTACATTCAGGGGGAGCAAAGGTAGGAAAAGAAATCTCAAATTATTTTGAATTACATCAGGAATAGGAGAAAAGGGAATCGGTGCGCAGACTGAGATGCAAGCAACCACATACAACCACACACAGATATAGGGTTTATAGGCCATAACCATGCTACACATCCACCACAAAACTCGTTTAAGAGCGACGTGTATCGAGTGCATTAATATTACATATCATATATGTATATTTGGGATTTGTGGATTGGACATGCATAAAGCCAATTTTATTCACATCGTATGCAATAAATAAAGGCGACAAACCAAAATCGATCATATCGATAATCCTAAATTATAGAGCAGTTGACGTGGCTCTGATACCACTGTTGGGTTTTAGGGGAGGCAGAGAAGCAGCGGAAACAAAAATTTTCTCCCAAAACCCAGAATAAAAGGAATTGTGTCAACATATATATAATAGGAAAGATGGTTTGTGGATGCATACCTTGTCCCGAGACTTGCTTGATGACTGTACCTCGCGCCTTGCGTGGTCTTCACATCCGATTTTAGACGGTGTCTGTGCAGCTCCAGGTCACACTGGGACTGAAGACTCCTGGTCTCACCAGGACTGTCGGGATTGATAGTTGTCCTCCAAGTGACAGAGGTCTCCCGCCTCTACAGTTGTCCACACAGACTGCCTGGAACTCTGATCTCCTTGTCCCACAAGGAATCGGAAGGAGTCGCACCCTCCTGTCGGTGTACTAGTCGCCAACACACTCTCCTTCCACCAGTCACTTTCTACAGTTGTCTTCCCTTACTGTGCCTCCCTTATCGGGTAGCACTTGCTCGGGCTCTCTCTCGGTTACCGAAACCAGAGAGAATGACAACTTCACAGAGCAACTGGTTGCACTGAGTTGTACTTTGAGAAGCCCCCAATACCCCTATATATAGGAGGGTCATGGTATAGGGTTCTCTATCTCAGGAAATGCGGGACTAAAGCAGGAGTAGAAGGGTTCGAGATTTTCCACAAAAAACAACCAACTCGCAACCTGAACTGATCGTTTCACAACTGAAACGGTCGGTTGGGGATCTGAGCCGGTCGGTTGACACCTCAACCGTTTGGTTGGGACCCATGAACCGGTCGGTTCACTTCTGAACTGGTCAGTTCGTGGTCCTGATCAGTTCCCGATTGACTTTCTTTCTTTTTGTTTCCAATTGGTATCGAATACCAATCCTTGTTCCAATCAAATTGGGTAAGTGAAACGAAAGGAAATTTCTCACCAATCTTACTTTCCCAACTTGCCTGGTTGCAACAGTTGAACTGATCATTTCAACACTTGAAGCAATTGTTCACCCTGTCCATGAGCCGATCGACTCACCAGTTGAGCCGATCAGTTCACCAAGCTCAGTCGATCGGTTCATCACATGAGCCGATCGGTTGGGAGTACATATTGTGCAGACTCAGTCAATTGCGGTTTTAATCAATCTGATACTCTAATCAATCAGTCCAACACCTTGAACACTATGATATTGAGATATCAATTGATTGAGTGTTTAATTGAACTACTAAACTCCTTTAGTAATCAATCTAAACATTGTTTGTGGACAAAACTCCTTTTCCAGGTTAAATCCTATGTGTGTGACCCTACAGGTCCATTTCACGTTGGTAGTGAAAGTCCATAACACTTATGACTTCACAAGCAAAGAGCGGTGCCTAGTCACACATCAGTGCTACCCAAGTGAAATAGAAAGTTGGAGAACAACTTTCAATCCTACAATCTGTGAATGGTGTTACAATGAATGTATAATTCCTTTGTCACTGATATCTTGAATGAACTCGAGGCATGGAACAGTCATCCTATCAACGTTCATTCATTTCCTTGATCTCAGAGCAGACTGGGTGAGATGTGTGTGACATCAATATCACATATTGATTCACACGTGCATGCGGATGCCTTTTTGAATCCTACTCATCAAGTGGCCAAGGACATCAAACTCTCTTAGGAGGGACAAATCCCATATCTATCACTCACCCCTCAAAAGCCCCATGTGTCAAAGCCACCCAATCATCACCTTTATAACAACCCATGTTTCAGGAATGTGTTTGATGATGTCAAAGTGTACCCAACGACATGTGTTGAGTGTAGTGATTTCAGGTCTAAGAATCACACTCACCACCATCACTATGAGAGCTGACTATGACTACCAAGTCATGGTAAATGGTGGGTCTGTCCGGTACCTTGTTCTCTAACAAGTACCTATGTGCTTGGTTTGATATCACTATATCATGACTAATGAGATTCTGTCATCAACCAACACACAATCTAGTCTTCAGTGTTATTGATGTCTATGGTTATTTCCACAATAACAAACGACTAGGGACTAAACAAGAATGTATACTCTTAACATTTGTATGATCTCATTATTTAGGTCCTGAACCTAAAAGCATACGTCATTGAGTAAAACCATTCTTTAGACATCTATCATGTTACACCATCATCTCAGAAATAGTTTAAACATATAGATCGGAAATTGCCTTTATTATTATTCAAATCATTTACAAAGTATCCCATTACAATCATCATATGACTTGCTCTATGGGCATACATACCAACAGTAGGTACCTTGAAGTAGCCAAACCAACAGGGGTTCCCATCTAATACAAACGTGCCTTATGGAAATCAACACGTCAAGGCAGTCCTACTTTGTAGTGGTACGACACTGTTAAATAAGGTACCAACAACCACAGATGTAAGTGAAGCTATAGGAACAACAACTCAGACTGTGATAGTAGAGGCAACTAAACCAGATGATTTGGAATAGGAGAAAACATTTGAGGAGCACACTAATGAGGTGGAAGATACTAGATCAAAAGCATATGTACCACCTCACCAGAGGACACCAGTACCCTTTCCAAATAGCTTGAAGGCAACCAAAGTAGACCGACAGTTTCAGAAATTTTTAGAAGGTTTTAAAAAGCTATCTGTCAATATTCCACTTAATGATAAAATTGAGCAGATATCGTCATATGGAAAGTTCTTGAAAGACATCGTCAATAAGAAGATATGAATACATGAGACTGATGTGGTAGTGTTAAAGGAGCAAGTGAGTACTTTTATTCTAGGAACGCTACCTCCTAAAAGACAATATCTTGGTTGTTTCAACATCATGTGCTTCACAGGAAAGACTAAGTTTGGTGAGGCCCTATGTGACTCAGGGGCCAGTATCAACCTCATGCCTCTGTCAACCTTCAAAAGGCTAGGTCTTTAGGAGATGAGAAAAACTGCTATAACTATTGAACTGGCTGACAACTCTGTGGTTAGGCCGTATGTCATTTGTGAAGATGTCCTAGTGAAAGTGGATAGGTTTGTTTTTCCTATTAATTTTATGGTAATGGAAATGTAAGAGGATAAAGGCAACAAACTTTTTCTAGGTAGGCCATTCCAAGTCACAACTGACATGATCCTGGAAATGGGCAGAGGACGTCTAAAAATGGGCACTTATGATGACCGGTTTGAAATAAAGATGCATGAACACTTGGAAGAAAAAAGGGATACAACACAGTGTAACATGCTGTAGCACATGGAGGGTAAGATTTCTTTGTGTCTAGGGAAGACATTTCTTGATATGGCTAATGTGATGACCAAAGTGGAAAAAGATACTCTGGCAGTTGATATAATTGAAAATACCAAGATGATCTCGTTGAAAGAAGCACTACATTACCCAGATGATAGAGAAGAAGACTATGACCCAGCTACCATAGAGGAGGCCACTGTTGACTCCTTAATGCAAACATATCTACAATTACCTTTGGAAGCATGTTTGATGAATATAGTAGATGAAAACACACGTAGCCGCTCTCTGGAGGAGTTTGTATTGATGTTGAAGGCGGTTACCTATTATTACATAAGATATTTTGAAGACTTGGGACCACCTCCCCCACCACTAGTTCCATCTCTGCTAAGCCCTCCTGAGTTGGAATTGAATATGTTGCCGCCACATCTAAAGTATGTCTTCCTGGCCATAGAAGAAAAGCTACCGGTGATCATATCATCATCCTTGAGTAGTGAAGAAGAGGGGCAATTGCTTGCTGTATTAAAGAACCATCGAGCTACTTTTGGGTGTTCTATAGCAGACATCAAAGGAATCTCCCCAAGTTTGTGCGAACACAAGATCCGGGCTAGAAGAAGGATCTAAAGTAATAGTTCAACCTCAGAGGTGACTCAACTCGATCATGACTGAGGTAGTGAAGAAAGAAGTGGGCAAGATTCTATCGACATGTATCATTTATGCAATTTCTAATTCTATGTGGGTTAACCCAACTTAGGTAGTTCCTAAGAAAGGAGGGATCACTATCATGACCAATGCAGCTAATGAAATGATTTCCACTAGGTTGGTGATGGGATGGCGTGTTTGTATAGATTATTGTCATTTGAATGTCATGACTTTAAAATATCATTTCTCATTACCTTTCATTGATAAGATTTTGGAACGACTCACTGGTCGTTCACACTTTTGTCTCCTCAATGGGTAATCCATTTACAATCAGATATCAATCGAGCTAAAGGATCAAGAGAAATCTACTTTCACCTACCCCTACGACACATTTACATATAGACAGATGCCATTTGGCCTTTGTAATGCCCCTGCCACCTTCCAACGTTGTATGCTTGACATCTTCTCTGATATGGTAGAGCAGTGCTTGGAGGTGTTTATGGATGATTTTTCGATGTACAGGGAATCATTTAGTGATTGCATGTACAATTTGGATAAGGTTTTACAAAGGTGTGAGGACACTCATTTAGTCTTAAATTGGGAGAAGTGCCATATGATGGTGAGTGAAGGAATAGTGTTGGGACACAAGGTATCCAACAAGGGTATGGAAGTAGGCCTGGTTAATGTAGAATTTATCTCCAAGCCACCTCCACCGACATCGGTGAAAGGAGTAAGGAGTTTTCTGGGACATACTGGGTTTTACTGCCAATTTATCAAAGACTTTTTAAAAATGGCTAAACCCTTGTCGGAACTTTTGGAAAAAGATGCTGAATTTTCCTTTGATGATCGTTGTTTGAATGCTTTTGAAATATTAAAGGAAAAGTTGAGTTATGCGCCTATTGTGTAGGCTCCTGATTGGAGCCTACCGTTTGAGATGATGTATCACGCATCAAACTATGATGAGCTGTGTTGGGACAAAATAAAGATAAAGTTCCTACCATCTTATATTATGCGTCCAAAACTTTGAATGATGCACAACTTAATTATACAACCACAGAAAAAGAACTCTTAGCAGTTGTGTTTGCATTTGAGAAGTTCCACAAATACCTAATAGGGGCAAGGGTGATTGTTTGGACTGACCACGCTGCCATAAAATACCTTTTATAAAATAAAGATGCAAAATCCAAATTGATTAGGTGGATGTTATTATTACAGGAATTTGATATAGAAATTAAAGATAAAGCAGGGGTGGAAAATGTGGTAGCAGATCACCTATCTAGGCTAGAAAGAGTGAATGAAAAAGATGTAGGTATTCCCATTATTGAGGATTTTCCAGATGAAAAACTCTTTGCTATCAAGGCTAAGGATCCATGGTTTGCAGGTATTGTTAATTATTTAGCCTACAAAGAGTTGCCTATAGATTGGGGGTATCAAGAAAAGAAGAAAATTTTCCACTCATTGAGGTTTTACATTTGGGATGACCCTATTCTTCTTAAACAATGTAGGGATGAACTTTTGAGGAAGTGTGTACCTGAATGTGAGGTAGAACATTTTGTCACACTGTCATTCTTTACCTACATGAGGGCATCATGCTAGCTCTAGGACAGCGGCCAAAGTGTTAGAGAGTGGATTTTACTGGCCAACAATGTTTAGATATGCATATGATTTTGTTCATCATTGTGATGCATGTCAACATGCATGTAACATTTCTAAGCATCATGAGATGCCATTGAATGTGTTTCAAGAGGTTGGAGTTTTTGATCTTTGGGGCATTGCTTTCATGGGTCTATTTGTGTTGTCAAATTCTAACATGTATATTTTACTTGCGGTTAACTATGTATCTAAGTGGGTGGAAGCAATTCCAACCCACACCAATGATGCTCAAGTGGTGTGCAGATTTGTAAAGGATAACATTTTCTACAGGTTTGGTGTCCCCCAACTGATCATTATTGATGGTGGATCACATTTCACCAATAGGCAGTTTAGAACCTTACTTAGAAAATATGGGGTGAAACACTGAGTGGGCACTCCTTATCACCCACAGACATAAGACCAAGTGGAGGTGTCCAATAGAGAAGTAAAGAAGATATTGGAAATGATAGTTTCCACTAATGGGACAAATTGGAGTTTTGTGCTTAATGACACTCTTTGGGCATATAGGATGACCTATAAATCACCAATAGGGATGACACTTTTTAAGTTGGTTTATGCTCATGCTTTTCATTTACCAGTAGAGTTTGAGCATAAGGAGAAATGGGCATTGAGAAAGTTAAACTTTGGATTGGATGAAGCAGGTAGGAAAAGACTTTTGGAGCTGAATGAACTAGACAAGCTTAGGATAGGAAAAGACTTTTGGAGCTGAATGAACTAGACAAGCTTAGGATGGATGCTTATGAAAGTTCTAGGATTTATAAGGAAAGGACAAAGAAGATTCATGATAGGCATATTGTGAATAGGGTGTTTCTTCCAGTCCAAAAGGTTCTCCTTTTTATTTCCTGACTTAAGTTACATTCGGGAAAACTGAGGTCCAAATGGAGTGGACCATTTGTGATTGAGCAAGTTTTTCCCCATAGTACAATGAAGATTTTAGACAGGACCAGGTCATTCCTTGTTAATGGCCAAAGATTGAAGTACTACTATGGTGGGGAAGTGGAGCAGAGAATAGAAGAGGTATAACTTATGGAGATCCATTAGATTTTTTCTCTTAGAAACGTCTAGTCTAGGACGTTAAACAATGGCACTTGTTGGGAGGCAACCCAACCTTCATTTTCCTTCTATTCATGTTCATTTTCACATTGTAGTTGTCTTTGCATTTTTATTTTTCTAAAAAAGGTACATTGACTCATGTGTGGAGTGTGTAGATTTTCTCCAGGTCAGTACTACTGAGATGCCCAGTCAGTAGTATCGAGATTACATTAGTGAGTCATCCGCACCAGAACACCAGACTCGGTACTATCGACTCTCCCAGTTGGTACTACTGAGTCTCTAAAGATTTTCGATCAAAGCTCTCGATGGTATCGACACTGAAGTTGGTACTGCCAACTTTTTGGCCCATCCAGAATATGAACATCGACATGAAAAATTCAAAAGTACTGAGCCAAAACTGCCAACTCGGTACTACTGACATTCCGGTCAGTAGTGCCGACGCATGACGTCAGCAATTCGTGGATGCTCGATTCAATGACTGATGCAAGCCTCATTGTACAGTCACTAGCACCGGTCCGTGACTCAAGTTGGTACTACCAACTTGAACTCAGTACTATAGACTCAAAGCAATCCACATAAGGAACATCATCAAACATCAGCCGTTGATACATCCGAGCCACAAATTTGTGCCTATATCTCGGTACTACCAACATACAAGTTGGTAGTACCGACTCTGCCTGACTTAGCTATATAAGGAGGGCTGGTTAACCCATTTTCTTCACACCACTTCCTCCACTCCTCTTAGAACTCAGAGCAGAGCTAAACTGGGCATCGACGATCTTCACCGAGCTTCTCTTTCCTAATCCTCTTTCTTGCATTGACATCATGGCACTAAGGAGAGGCCCTTCTACGTTGGCAGATCAAAGTGAGTTGGTCCCTTGACCAACCTGCATCCAACATCTATCCTTGGAGATCAGGAAAGTCTATGAAGAGCTACTGATGAGGCCGATAATACCAACGTGATATGGAGATTGTGCGTTGATCGAAAGGGTGAGATTTACTGAAAACATGCACTGGTATGTCAGAAGCAGCTCATGGAGGGAGACAATGCTTTCTTGAGTGATTGGTAGACTTACCCAGAACTTGTACATGAGTTTTTGGCATCGCTAGATGTTCTTGTCGCTACCGAGTAGAAGTTAGGAGGAGAATGGCAGGAAGGCAGAGTCAACTATGGTCTCTTCAACAATAACTACTCAATCACTCTGTGGGCTTTCAACCACATCTTCAACTAGGCTCACGTCCCAGAACATTCAGCCCCTTCTGATTTTGACTTCGACTTGGCTTGGGAGCAGTTGACTGAGGTGCTAGAGGGCTTTTGCATAAGCTGGCATGTTAAATCAGTTACTTAGATCGAGAACCCCTTTAATTGAATCCTTCACCACCTCTGCACCAACACCATATTTTATCGTTCCGATCAAGCTCAAGGAAGGGTTCAATAGGCGGACCTTTACTTCCTTAATAGGTTATTGGCAGGGAGACTATCAACTTTGGAGCCTTCCTTCTACTACACATGATCTCTGTTAGGCGCAACGTGACAAGGAAGGTGTCGATTTTATTTGGGGGTCTCATCACCCCATTGCATTACACTTTTGCCTTGATTTTTCCACCCTAGTGCCATTGGAAGATACAAAGAAGCTGGACCTCCTGCACTTCCATAAGGCACACCTCCTCGGCTTCCACCACAACATGCTCTATGTGCATTGCACATGTCGTGGAATGTTTAGGGAGCGGATCCTCCCTGACCCCATCTTCAACTTGTGCAGAGTGGACCATCTTCGGTGGCCACTGAATGATGGGGAGGCAGAAGATCCACCAAGGGCAGCAACTCAAGATGATGAGGAGCAAAGCGATGACAATTTTGATAGTGTCGAGGAGCTGAAGCCCACTACCCCATCACTAGGAGAGCAGTCCTACGCAAATGGTCCCGCACCTACGCTACCTCGACTTCTTCTTCCCCGCCCCATTCCCAAGAGCCACAAGACCCATACAACATGGCTGGTATGTATACCATGTTGCAAGAGATCCATACTAGACAATAGCAGCATCAGGAAACATTGGTTGGTGTGCAAGACATTCAAGGAAGGCTATACCAAAACCAACAGGAGTACGAGAATGAACGCCTTCTCTTAGCCAACTAAGAGAATGTTCACATGTGCCTACAATAGATGAAGCAGTACCATCAACCCTTCTTCGACCACTATTGGAACCAGGTGTACTTTGGAGGGTACCCACAACAGATGCCACCGCCTTATCTATCTTTTCAGTGGATGTTTCCCCCTCACGACCCCGACATGCCTCAGCCACCTCTATTTTGAGTATTGGTACCATTTTCCCACCTCTTGAGTGGGAGTATTGACTATGAGGACATAGTCATATTTGTAACATCCCTGACCTAGGTTATGCTTTAACCCTATATGTTTTGTTTAATAAAGATAACTATATGCTTTTTCTTATCTTTTGAAAAGTAATTAAGGCTCAAAAGGATTTTAGTCCTTTTTGAATAATGTTGAAAATAATGTCTTGCCTATTTTGGACTAAAGTGAAAATTACCCAAGTTGAGGGGTTAACTTGCAAATGTTACATGATAAAATTTTCATCAAGTGTTTAAGCATTATAAGAATGAGAATGATGCTGAGGTATGGCTTCCACAAGCCTGAGCACCAAGAAAGAGCTTATCAAGCAATGTTTGTGCATTAAAACCTAATTTTGGTGTAATGTGCAATTTACCCAAAACCTAGGGTTCAATATGCAAAATACCACTTCTAGAGAGTCCCTAATCTTTCTTGGTATCAATTAGAGACAAGAAAATCAGAGGGGCATCTCATTTGAATCTCTTTGGAGGAGAGAGAATCTTGATATTAAAATAATCAAGATTTAAGCATAATTGAAACCCTAATTCAATTTAATGCAAAAATAAATATATTAATGGAAGTGCCTTTCAACCAAAAATGGATGGTTTAATTTATATAAGTATGGACGTCCTTGTTCCTTGCAATGGCACCGAAATATCTAGAGTGAGTGGAGAGTCCACTCACATTAGTTAAAGAAAAACGAATATCCACTAATTTTTTCATATTATTATTAAACTGATTAAGGTGCTTAATTGTTTTCTTTTAATTCATGGATAGAGAAGAGGATTTCGAAGGGGAGGATGATGGCTTCGTATGAAAGGACATGAGGGGGATAAGTGACACCAATTTAGGGAGTTGAAGGATTTTTATAACACTTTCTCTCTCTTGATTTACCCTTATATACACTCCATTCTTTCACCCACATGAAAGGCTTTTTCGACTCTTCTTTCTTTCCTTGCTTTGGCCAAGCACAAGGGAGCTTAGGAGAAATAGGATGACGTACCCCAACCTGTAGGTGAGCTCCTTAATCATCTTCAACCTTGATTTCATGGTGGAAATCGAAATTCACTGCTTATTTTCTTCTTTTCTCCATTCAATCTTCAACTTTAGCCATTCTTTTCACTCAAAGACTTGAGGATGGACCTTGGGAAGTTGAGAAAGCTTAATTCACCATTAAATACATGAAGCTTGAAGCTTGGATTCAACTTTGAAGGAGGTTTATATAACTTGAACCCTTAAATATCATTATTGATTTCATTACTTCATCATATGTTGATTCCTTTTTCTTTCCCAAATTTCCTTTTAATTAATTGTTGAAATCACCACAAAGATCGCAACAAATTTTGAAGGTTTGAAGCTTGATTATGATGATGTCATCTTAGCACACACCTCAATAAAAATCATGAGCAAACTATTTCACCTTTTGGTGATCAAACGATCTCAAGACCGTTTGGTGATCAAACGATCTCAAGACCGTTTGGTGACCAAACTAGCTCAAGACCATTTGAGGTCAAACGGTCTCAAGACTGATTCAGACCAAATGGTCTCAAGACCGTTTGGAGGTCAAGGTCAGTTATGGATGGTTGGAGATCCAAGGGTTATAATTTGATGTATTCTCAATGGTCCAATTGATGAATGATTCAATGAAGCAAACCCTAAATCGATTGATTGTAGAAACCCTAATTTAGGGTTAAACGGTTTCAAGCTGAATTGACCAAACAGTCTTAGATTGTTTGAGGACCATTCGGTCTCAAACCGTTTGAGGACTAAGCGGTCTCAAACCGTTTGAGGACTAAACGGTCTCAAACTGTTTGGGGTTAATTAATATTTAATTCAAACGGTCTCAAACCGTTTAGAGATTTTGAGATCAAGACCGTTTGATGGTCTAACGCTCTTAAGACCGATTGAGGGTGTAGACCAAGACCGTTTGAAGGTGCAAAGGTTTAAGACCGTTTAAGGTCGAACGGTCTTCAGACCGTTTGGAAGTGCAATTGGTTCAAAGACCGTTTGGAGGATTCAATTGAACCAAGACCGTTTAAGGTCTAACGGTCTTCAGACCGTTTGGAAGTGCAATTGGTTCAAAGATCGTTTGGAGGATTCAATTGAACCAAGACCGTTTAAGGTCTAATGATCTTCAGACCATTTGGAAGTGAAATTGGTTCAAAGACCGTTTGGAGGATTCAATTGAACCAAGACCGTTTAAGGTCTAACGATCTTCAAACCATTTGATGGTTTTGGGACCAAGACCGTTTAGGGTCTAACGGTCTTCAGACCATTTAAGGGTGATGAGGTCAAGACTGTTTGAAGGTCAATAACTTCAAGACCATTTGGAGGTTAATAACCTCAAGACCATTTGAAGGTCAAAGTACTTCAAGACCATTTGAGGGTCTAGTACCTCAAGGCCGTTTGAAGGTCTAATTGATTCAAACCATGTAAGTGTTATTAAACCCATGATTGTTCTAATTGATTCAAACCATGTAAGTGCTATTAAACCCATGATTGTTAATGATGTTTATCAAAGATAATTACAATGGACTAGGGTGATTAGTACCCTTAGAGGGGTTAACCTTTGATACATGTGGAAGCAATATCTTAATACACCATGCTAATCCTAAATGTATGTATTTGAATGAAGGGTTGACCTAATCTAATCAAGTTTGAAGTAATCAACATCCTAGAGAGGATGAGAGAGAGAGAGGAATTCATACATGTATAATAATCATGTAGTGGTTAAGCCTCAACACTTTCAACATGAATAAAGTATGTAATTAGGGTATGATCCTTGATATAGATATCATGAAACCCTAATCAAGAAGGTTGATGAGCCCTAACCCTAATTTAGGGCAATTCTAGGTGAAACACTAACCTAGGGTAATGGTGTAACCCTAATCTAGGGTGATGATATGAGAAATTCCAATTCAGGGTAATATAATGAAAAACCCTAATTTAAGAGGATGCTTCATGAAACCCTAATTTCGGGTAAAGTTACATGAAATCCTAATTTGGGGAAAAGTTATAAGGAACCTTAATTCAAGATAATGATGTGCGAAACCCTAATCTAGGGTGATTTCATGAGAAACCCTAATGCAGTGATGTGATGTGAAACTCTAATCCAGGGTGATGCTATGTAATGCTATATGAAACCTTAATATGAAACCCTAACCCTAATATAGGGTGAAGGTATGTGAAACCATAATTTTGGGTTATAATGCATGAAACCCTAATCTTGGGCAATATGATGATAAACCATAACCCTAATTTTGGGTAATGGGATGAGTATCCCTAATTGACATGAATTTGAAAACCCTAATCCTAATGAGGGAATAGTGATGCTACCCTTACATTGCATAGTGCTGATATGTAATGGATATAACTGTTATCATGTGTACTAACCATGCAGGTATCATCAGATGTTAGGCATATCTAGGTATGAGCTATGATGTTTTATTATTGAAATTGTTTTATGGGACTTGTGAGCCATAATATGCTTTGTTGCCTAGTAAGAGGTAACAAGAGATTAAATGGGCTTGAGAGCCATATGAGATGCTTGTGTAGCATGTATCATGTTTACCTTGGTCAAATGACCTGAATGTATTAGTTACCTGATAAGTGGTAACAAGTGTTCTTTGATGAACTAAGGGTTTGAATACCAATATTCCATAATCATGATGATGAGATGTTAAGGGATGAGAATGCCCATGATGTGCCAAGGGATTGAGATCCCAATGTTTTATAAAGCTTCGAAAAGTACTTGATTTAAGTATTACACATTCTTTGTAGCATTTGTGATAATAATTTATGTTTGAAAACCTGACTGATGCTAAAAGAATATGGTAATGTACTTAATTAATCAAGTGAAATCTTATCATGTAGAGCCCTGGCCATAGATCCATCATCATCAATAGTTGGTGATGGTGAAATAGGTTTTCCCACGGGATCTCCTGGAGGGCATACTATTGAGTATGTGGGGGTTATGGGCGTGAATATCCTTACGCCCTAATGTGGGACTGATGTGAGATAAACATTAAATCTCTCAATCCTTCATTATATGTTCTGGGATGGATGTATCACGAATCTCCCGATAATGATAATGTCAGATCGATGTGAGATAAACATGAAATATCTCGATTGTGAAGAGAGTACAGCCTCCACTGTAACTCTATAGCAAAGTTGCCAGTATACTCTGGAAATCTATTTAGCAGAGACACAAGATATCCTGAATTTTGTACTCACACTGACTGAGGAGGATGAGGTCATGGGAACCCGACTCTTCCTTGACCTATGTATGGTACCGATTTCGACTTCGCAATGGTGGGTTGGAGTATGAGCAGTATACCTCATCTCCTAAGGGCTTAAGTATGATTGTAAAATGTAACCAACCATGTAGCATATTTGCTTAAGGTTGAAATATGAGAATCATTGGTTGATGTTACCTTGCTTAGCATATCCTAGATGGATAAATGTTATACATGTTCTTCAATTCCTTATTGGATAAGTGACATGCTACTTTATCAAGTTATAGCCAAAATAATTTGAATAAGAATATTGCTTTAATCTGTTTAGACATTAACTTATCTGCTTTTGAATATATATGATTCCTCTGCTCAGTTTTATTCTATTAAACTGCAATAATAATGTTTTTGGCGGAGAGTTATATCTCTCGCTGGGATTGGGTCTCACTCTTTTGGTCACCAACACTTTTTAAGTAGACGCGGAAGAAGAGGCAAAACCCTATAGCAGGGGAAGAGCAGCAGCAACATCAACAGGGACAACATTGATATTCTAGGTGGAGGCACTGGCTGTCATATTTTTTTGTATATAAAGTCCTATGTGTCATCTCTATACTCTCAGTTCCTCGGAGTTAGTAGTTAGTACTTTTAATGAATCGATCTGAGATTTTGGCTTGATGTCTCGAGGTTCTTATGCTGCCTGTGTATAGTTTTAACAGAGCAGTTGATGCTTGTAATCCTCAAGAAGAGATGGTATAGGATATGTACTTATGAACCAAGATGTAAATAAAATACATTGGTTCTTGATAAAAGAGTTTTCCTGTGTTTGGATCTCTTTGTAAATGGTTTGAATTTTTAGTGATTTTTAGTAATCCGCTTTTAATAATCGCTTCTGCTTAGTTAATCACATTTTGTGTATCACAATTAGTGGTATCAGAGCTCTAGGTTCGCTGAGTCTACAGAGACATAGGATTAAGGTTGTTGAGTCTGTTCTAGTGTCTTCCAGTTCATCTGATAGTGTCTTCTGCTCGTATAGGAGGAGAAGAAGAACTTAAAGATGTCTGGATCACACGAAGAACATGCTGCTGAGAGCAGCATTGCTGCACCAGGAAGAGGTGCAAGGGACCAGACTAGGGAGGAACCAGTATCTGAACATCCTCAGTTTAACCAAGTTGCACTAGAAAACCCAGCTTTCCATGATCTGTTTGGGCAGTTCATGGCAACCATGACGCATATGGCAGATAGGATGCCACCACCTGCACCTAGGGCACCATCTCATAATGAAGGATAGGGAGCTGGCAAGACTTTCGAACGACTTCGCCGGGTTGGAGCCACAGGTTATGCTGGTACAACTAACCCAGAAGATGCTAACTTGTGGTTGACTGATTTGGGGAAGGCCTTTAGAATCCTCAATATCCCTGAAGCATAAAAGGTGAGGCATGCAGTGTACCTTCTAAAGGGGAGTGCTGGCCACTGGTGGACAATAGAAGAGGGCAAGAGGCTAGGTGTTGAAATCAGATGGGGAGAATTCCGATGAGAATTCGTCAGTAGATACTTCCCCAAAACATATCTAGATGAGAATATCTCTCAGTTTGAGAGGTTAAGGCAAGGACCAATGAACATTAGTGAGTATGAAGCTAAGTTCATGGAGCTTTTGTGGTTCTGTCCGCATATGGAAGCTACTGATGAAGAGATAATTCAGCGTTTTGAGAAGGGGTTGAATGTTGAATTGACCACTCCTGTGTCTGCCTTAGAGAACAGGGAGAGGTTCGCCACCATTGTGGAGTCCGTGAGACGGATATAAAGGTTAGTGATTGAGAAGCGTCAGACTAAGAGTAAGAAGGTGTATACTCAGTTTCAAGGACAGAGGTCCGAAAGTTTCAAGAAACTGAGATTTTCTGCACCAATAGCACCACCAAGATTCAATACCCAGAGGCAATGGACGTCGAGCAGGGGTAGAGGCCATAGTTTACCACTAGAGGGAGTTCACAACTTAGCATCAATAACAGTAACATGACCACCCATGCCACAAAGGGAGAGTAGAGGTTGTTTTATATGCGGAAAGATGGGGCATTTGATGAAAGATTGTCGAGCTAGAGATGTAAGTGTGACTCAACCTCCGAGGCAGAGTTAGCAAGGCTCTCAGAGGCGACAGTTTTTGAGTGGCACTAAAGGAAATGGACAAGCATCCCAAGCTGGTTCATCGACACCCAACAACCAAGCACAGGGTCAACAACAAGCAATGGCGGGATTCTATGTGATGAATCAACCCAAAGAAGTAGTCAACCCCTGAGTTGTGACAGGTCAGATAGAACTATTTCATTATGATATGTCTTCATCCTGCTTCATATCTGTTTTGATTGATCCGGGTGCTATGAATTCCTTTGTCACTAAAGAAGTGATCCTTGACTGCAAAATGATTGTTAGTCATAGAATAGATAATCTATTATTAGAAACCCCTTTGCTGGGATCTGCAGTGCTGTAAGAGGTGTGTTCTCCCTACATTCTTTCCTTTTCTGAACATCGCATTCAGGTGGATCTTATACCACTTGAGATGCATGGGTTAGATATAATTCTTGGGATGGACACCCTAGAAAAGTTTAAGGTTGTCTTGGATTGTGATTCCAAGTAAGCTGTGTTCACAGATGACGGTGACACATGGATCTTTCAGGGAGATAGAAAGATTCTTCCAACCTATCTAGTGTCAGCTATGGTAGCTGAGAAGCTGATGAGACAAGGATGCTTTGCATTCTTGGCACATGTAGTAGATACCACAATGGAGAACCCTAATCATTCTGAGGTTTCGATAGTTAGGGAGTTTGAAGATGTGTTCCATGAGGAACTTCCAGGTGTTCCTCCACCCCAAGAGATTGATTTTGAGATTAATCTAATCTCGGGCACGCAACCAACAACACAAACACCGTATAGAATGGCACCTTCTGAGATGGTAGAGCTCAAGAAACAGCTGCAAGAGTTTCTTGAGAAAGGTTTTATCCGATCGAGTACTTCACCATGGGGTGCTCCAGTTCTCTTTGTTAAGAAGAAGGACGGATCCATGTCGTTATGCATTGATTACATATAGTTGAATAAAGTAACCATAAAGAACAAGTATCCTCTGCCAAGGATCGATGACCTATTTGATCAGTTGTGTGGTGCAACTATCTTCTCTAAGATAGATCTGAGGTCAGGATATCATCAGTTGTGTATCAAGGAAAGTGACATACCTAAGTCTACTTTTAGAACAAGCTATGGTCACTATGAGTTCATAGTTATGTTGTTTGGACTAACTAATGCACCAACTGCATTCATGGAACTCATGAATAGAATCTTTCGGCCTTTTCTTGATCAATTCATAGTAGTCTTCATAGATGACATCTTGATATACAGTAGAGATGCTCAACATCATGAGAAGCACCTCCGTCATGCTTTAATTTTGCTAAGAGAGCATAAGTTGTATGCTAAGTTTAGCAAATGCGAGTTCTGGTTACCAGAAGTTTCTTTTCTAGGACACGTAATATCTGCCTCAGGTATGCATGTTGATCCTAAGAAGGTAGAATCTATCCTACAATGGGAACAGCCAAAGACACCGACAGAGATACGCAGTTTCCTAGGACTGGTAGGCTATTGTAGGAGGTTCATTAAGAACTTCAGTTCTATAGCTTTACCCCTAACCAAGTTGACCAGGAAGGAGGTTCCTTTTATCTAGAATGACAAGTGTAAATATTCTTTCCAGCTGTTGAAAGAAAGGTTAACAAGTGCACCTATGCTGGTGTTACCTGAGCAAGGGAAGGGGTACATAGTTTTCTATGATGCATCTAAGAATGGTCTAGGATGTGTGTTGATGCAGGATAATCAAGTGATTTCTTTTGCCTCTCGAAAACTTAAGAAACACAAGGAGAATTATCCGACACATGATCTAGAGTTAGCTGATGTGGTCCATGATTTGAAGATCTGGAGACATTATCTCTATGGAGAAACATTCCAAATTTTCACAGACCATAAGAATCTAAAATATACCTTCTCACAACATGAGTTGAACATGAGACAACGCCGCTGGATGGAGTTAATCAAGGACTACGATTGTACAATTGATTATCATCTAAGGAAGGCTAATGTAGTGGATGATGCACTAAGTAGGAAATCATCATCACCATCCTTAAATAAATCACAAATGAACTCCTTAGTGTGCTTTAAAAGAGATATGCTTATCTCCTTGAGGCAAAACAATATACAGCTTAAGGTATCATTGTTAGCTGGGATGTTAGCTGAGATGCAAGTGAAACCTACTCTGAGACAACATATTAAAGAAGCACAGCAAGATGATGTTGTGGTTCAGTAGATCAGGTCAGAGTATGGTAGTGAGAAATGTGATGGCTTTCATGAGTTAGAGGATCAGGTAGTCTGTTACCATGGTAGGATGGTAGTTCCTGATGCCAATGACTTAAGGAAGTTAGTCTTGGAGGAAGCCCATTCTTCGATGTATGCAATGCATCCAGGGAGTGCCAAAATGTATCATAACTTAAAAGATATGTATTGGTGGCCTGGTTTGAAGAAAGATGTAGCTGAGTTTGTTACGTGGTGTCCGGTGTGTCAGCAGGTTAAAGCTGAACATCAAAAGCCCACAGGAACAATGCAACCTTTACCTATACCGCAATGGAAATGGGATCATGTGACCACAGACTTTGTGGTTGGTTTGCCTAGAACAACCAAAGGTCATGATTCCATATGGGTGATAGTTGATAGGTTGACTAAGATAGCACATTTCCTTCCTATCAAAACAACCTACATTGATGAGAAGCTTGCACATATATATATAGATGAGATAGTGCGGTTGCACGGGGTTCCAACTACTATTGTTTCTGATAGAGGTCCCCAGTTCACGAGTCATTTTTGGGAATGACTACATAAAGCTTTGGGTATGCAGTTAAGGTTTAGTACTGCCTTTCACCCACAGACAGATGGACAATCTGAGAGGACCATACAAACCTTGGAGGATTTGCTTAGGGAATGTGTCCTTCAGTTTATAGGAAGTTGGGATCTACACCTGAGCTTGATAGAATTTGCTTACAATAATAGCTATCAGCACAATATTGATATGGCACCATTTGAAGCATTATATGGTAGACATTGTAGATCTCCTTTATGTTGGTATGAAACAAGAGAATATCAACTTTTGGGTCCTGAGTTAGTACAACAAACAACTAAGAAGATTAAAGTAATACAACAACAATTAAAGATTGTACAAGATAGACAGAAGTCGTACACTGACAAATGACGAAGACCTTTAGAATTCCAAGTTGGAGACAGAGTATATGTCAAGGTCTCACCTTGGAAAGGTGTCCTTAGATTCGGAAAGAAGGGAAAGTTAGCTCCTAGATTTATGGGACCTTATCCAATCATTGAATGGATTGGAAAGGTAGCCTATAAGCTGGAATTGCCACCTGAGCTGCATAAGTTGCATCCAGTGTTCCATATCTCCATGCTGAGAAAGTGTCATCTTGACATAGAGTTAGTTTTGCAACTTGTAGAGGTAGAATTAAATGATGATATATCATATGTTGAAGGACATGTGATGATCCTTGATAAAAGAATTAAAAAGCTAAAAAAGAAAGACATGTCTTGTGAAAGTTCTCTGGCATCACCGTGGCATTGAAGAAGCTACGTGGGAGCTAGAGGAAGAGATGAGGAGGAAGTACCCTTCTCTTTTCTCTTGATGATTTCGGAGACGAAATCCCTGTTAGGGGTGGATAATTTGTAACATCCCTGACCTGGGTTATGCTTTAACCCTAGATGTTTTGTTTAAGAAAGATAATTATATGCTTTCTCTTATCTTTCGAAAAGTAATTAAGGCTCAAAAGGAACTTATGTTTCAATTTTAGTCCTTTTTGAATAATGTTGAAAACAATGTCTTGCCTGTTTTGGACTAAAGTGCAAATTACCCAAGTTGAGGGGTTAACTTGCAAATGTTACATGATAAAATGTTCCTCAAGTGTTGAAGCATCAAAAGAATGATAATGATGCTGAGGTATGGCTTCCACAAGCCTGAGCACCAAGAAAGAGCTTATCAAGCAATGTTTGTGCATTAGAACCTAGTTTTGGTGTAATGTGCAATTTACCCAAAACCTAGGGTTCAATATGCAAAATACCACTTCTAGAGAGTCCCTAATGTTTCTTGGTATCAATTAGAGACAAGAAAATTAGAGGGGCATCTCATTTGAATCTCTTTGGAGGAGAGAGAATCTTAATATTAAAATAATCAAGATTTAAGCATAATTGAAACCCTAATTCAATTTAATACAAAAATAAATATATTAATGGAAGTGCCCTTCAACCAAAAATGTGATTGTTGAATTTATATAAGTATGGACGTCCTTGTGCCTTGCAATGGCACCGAAATATCTAAAGTGAGTGGAGAGTCCACTCACATTAGTTAAAGAAAAAGTAATATCCACTAATTTTTGGATATTATTATTAAATTGATTAAGGTGCTTAATTGTTTTCTTTTAATTCATGGATAAAGAAGAGAATTTTGAAGGGGAGGATGATGTCTTCGTATTCAAGGAAGTGAGGGGGATAAGTGGCACCAATTTAGGGAGTTGAAGGATTTTTATAACACTTTCTCTCTCTTGAATTACCCTTATAGACACTCCATTCTTTCACCCACATGAAAGGATTTTTTGACTCTTCTTTCTTTCGTTACTTTAGCCGAGCACAAGGGAGCTTAGGAGAAACAGGAGGACATACCCCAACCTGTAGGTGAGCTCCTTAATCATCTTCAACCTTGATTTCATGGTGGAAATCGAAATTCAATGCTTATTTTCTTCTTTTCTCCATTCAATCTTCAACTTTAGCCATTCTTTTCACTCAAAGACTTGAGGATGGACCTTGGGAAGTTGAGAAAGATTCATTCACCATTAAAGATGTGAATCTTGAAGCTTGAATCTTGGATTTAACTTTGAAGGTGGGTTATATAACTTGAACCCTTAAATATCATTATTGATTTCATTACTTCATCATATGTTGATTCCTTTTTCTTTCCCGAATTTCCTTTTGATTAATTGTTGAAATCACCACAAAGATCACAGAAAATTTCGAAGGTTTGAAGCTTGAAGATGATGGTGTCATCTTAGCACACACCTCAATAAAAATCATGAGCAAACGGTTTCACCTTTTGGTGATCAAACGATCTCAAGACCGTTTGGTGATCAAACGATCTCAAGATTGTTTGGTGATCAAATGATCTCAAACCGTTTGGTGACCAAACGGGCTCAAGACCGTTTGAGGTCAAACAGTCTCAAGACTGATTGAGACCAAACGGTCTCAAGTCTATTTGGAGGTCAAGGGCTGTGATGGATGGTTGGAGATCTAAGGGTTATAATTTGATGTATTCTCAATGGTCCAATTGATGAATGATTTAATGAAGCAAACCCTAAATCGATTGATTGTAGAAACCCTAATTTAGGGTTAAACAGTTTCAAGATGAATTGACCAAATAGTCTTAGATCGTTTGAGGACCATTCGGTCTCAAACCGTTTGAGGACTAAATGGTCTCAAACCGTTTGGGGTTAATTAATATTTAATTCAAACAGTCTCAAACCGTTTAGAGATTTTGAGATCAAGACCGTTTGATGGTCTAAGGGTCTTAAGACCAATTGAGGGTGTAGACCAAGATCGTTTGAAGGTGCAAAGGTTCAAGACCATTTAAGGTCTAACGGTCTTCAGACCATTTGGAAGTGCAATTGGTTCAAAGACCGTTTGGAGGATTCAATTGAACCAAGACCGTTTAAGGTCTAACGGTCTTCAGACCGTTTGGAAGTGAAATTGGTTCAAAGACTGTTTGGAGGATTCAATTGAACCAAGACCGTTTAAGGTCTAACGGTCTTCAAACCATTTGGAAGTGCAATTGGTTCAAAGACCGTTTGGAGGATTCAATTGAACCAAGACCGTTTACGGTCTAACGGTCTTCAAACCATTTGATAGTTTTGGGACCAAGACCATTTAGGGTCTAACGGTCTTCAGAACGTTTAAGGGTGCTGAGGTCAAGACCGTTTGAAGGTAAATAACCTCAAGACCGTTTGGAGGTTAATAACCTCAAGACCGTTTGAAGGTCAAAGTACTTCAAGACCGTTTGAGGGTCTAGTACCTCAAGACCGTTTGAAGGTCTAATTGATTCAAACCATGTAAGTACTATTAAACCCATGATTGTTAATTATTTTTATCAAAGATAATTAGAATGGACTAGGGTGATTAGTACCCTTAGAGGGGTTAACCTTTGATACATATGGAAGTAATATCTCAATACACCATGCCAATCCTAAATGTATGTACTTGAATGAAGGGTTGACCTAATCTAATCAAGTTTGAAGTAATCAACATCCTAGGGAGGATGAGAGAGAGAGGAATTCATACATGTATAATAATCATGTAGTGGTTAAGCCTCAACACTTTCAACATGAATAAAATATGTAACTAGGGTATGATCCTTGATATAGATATCATGAAACCCTAATCGAGAAGGTTGATGATCCCTAACTCTAATTTAGGGTAATGCTAGGTGAAACCCTAATCTAGGGTAATGGTGTAACTCTAATCTAGGGTGATGATATGATAAATTCCAATTCAGAGTAATATAATGAAAAACCCTAATTTAAGAGGATGCTTCATGAAACCCTAATTTCGGGTAAAGTTACATGAAACCCTAATTTGGGGAAAGTTATAAGGAACCTTAATTCAAGATAATGATGTGTGAAACCCTAATCTAGGGTGATGCCATGAGAAACCCTAATGTAGTGATGTGATGTGAAACTCTAATCTAGGGTGATGCTATGTAATTCTATATGAAACCCTAACCCTAATATAGGGTGAAGGCATGTGAAACCCTAATTTTGGGTTATAATGCATGAAACCCTAATCTTGGGTAATATGATGATAAACCATAACCCTAATTTTGGGTAATGGGATGAGTATCCCTAATTGACATGAATTTGAAAACCCTAACCCTAATGAGGGAATAGTGATGCTACCCTTACATTGCATAGTGCAAATATGTAATGGATATAACTGTTATCATGTGTACTAATCATGCAGGTATCATGAGATGTTGGGCGTAGCCAGGTATGAGCTATGCTGTTTTATTATTGAAATTGTTTTATGGGACTTGTGAGCCATAATATGCTTTGTTTCCTAGTAAGAGGTAACAAGAGATTAAATGGGCTTGAGAGCCATATGAGATGCTTGTGTAGCATGTATCATGTTTACCTTGGTCAAATGACCTGAAGGTATTAGTTACCTGATAAGTGGTAACAAGTGTTCTTTGATGAACTAAGGGTTTGGATACCCATATTCCATAATCATGATGATGAGATGTTAAGGGATGAGAATTCCCATGATGTGACAAGGGATTGAGATCCCAATGTTTTATAAAGCTTCAAAAAGTACTTGATTGAAGTATTACACATTCTTTGTAGCATTTGTGATATAATTTATGTTTGAAAACCTGACTGATGCTAAAATAATATGGTAATGTACTTAATTAATCAAGTGAAATCTTATCATGTAGAGCCTTGGCCATAGATCCATCATCGTCAGTAGTTGGTGATGGTGAAACAAGTTTTCCCACGGGATCTCCTGGAGGGCATACTATTGAGTATGTGGGGGTTATGGGTGTGAATATCCTTACGCCCTAATGTGGGACTGATGTGAGATAAACATTAAATCTCTCAATCCTTCATTATATGTGCCAGGATGCATGTATCACAAATCTCCCGATAATGATAATGCCAGATCGATGTGAGATAAACATGAAATCTCTTGATTGTGAAGAGAGTACAACTGCCACTGTAACTCTATAGAGAAGTTGCCAGTATACCCTAGAAAGCTATTTAGCAGAGACATAAGATGTCCTACATTTTGTACTCACACTGACTAAGGAGGATGAGGTCATGGAAACCCAACTCTTCCTTTACCTATTTATGGTACCGATTTCGACTTCGCAATGTCAGTTGGAGTACGAGCGGTATACATCATCTCCTCAGGGCTTAAGTATGATTGTAAAATGTAATCAGCCGTGTAGCATATTTGCTTAAGGTTGAAATATGAGAATCATTGGTTGATGTCACCTTACTTAGCATATCCTAGATGGATAAATGTTATACATGTTCTTCAATTCCTTATTGGATAAGTGGCATGCTGCTTTATCAAGTTATAGCCGAAATAATTTGAATAAGAATATTGCTCTAATATGTTTAGACATTAACTTATCTATTGTTGAATATATGATTCCTCTACTCAGTTTTATTCTATTAAACTGCAATAATAATGTTTTTGGCAGAGAGTTATATCTCTCGCTGGGACTGGATCTCACTTTGTTGGTCACCAACACTTTTTAGGTAGACGTGGAAGAAGAGGCAGAAACCCTATAGTAGGGGAAGAGCAGTAGCAGCAGCAGCAATAGGGACAACAGTGATATTCCAGGTGGAGGCACTGGCTGTCATTTTTTTTGGTATAGAAAGTCCTATGTGTCGTCTCAGTACTCTCAGGTCCTCGGAGTTAGTAGTTAGTACTTTTAATGAATCAATCTGAGATTTTGGCTTGATGCCTCGAGGTTCTTATGCTGCATGTGTATAGTTTTAATAGAGCAATTGATGCTTGTAATCCTCAAGAAGAGATGGTACAGGATATGTACTTATGAACCAGAATGTAAATAAAATATATTGGTTCTTGATAAAAGAGTTTTCCTGTGTTTGGATCTCTTTGTAAATGGTTTTAATTTTTAGTGATTTTCAGTAATCCACTGTTAATAATCGCTTCTGCTTAGTTAATCACATTTTTTGTATCACAATATTCAAACTTGGGGGGTGCTGGAATAACATTCTATCTTAGCTTTTATAATTTTTCTTGTATTTTTTATCATAGTTGTTTTATTTTTAGTTTGAATCATGCAGTTTTAGGATCCACACTAATAATGCGTCGAAGTGCACTACAATCACTAAGATATTAATCCTAGAGTTTAACCTTTTTTACTGTCCAATTAAGGCTAGTATAGAAGGGTCGATCCCACATGACAACATTTTTAAGATGGTAGACTCTAATCCCAAATGATTTTTGTTTGAACTTTTATTTCTTTTTGGTATTTTTATTTAGGAAACACGAAAAAGAACTCAGATTCAGGTTTGATGGTTTATGCTAGAATAGGAAATATGATGCAAAAGTAAAGGTTACACTAATAAGGAAGCAAGGTTGCACTATCACAAGAAAAAGAGAGATTGTTAGCACAATAAAATATTAAGAAAGGAAAAACTAGAACTTAGAAGAAATGGATCAAACAATGTCTATGGAATGATTGAATTTAGATTAAGGGAATATCTAGGCTTTTAGGGGTTTTCACCACCTTAGACTAGGTGAGAATGAACCAAATGTTTAAAACAACAAAAGCAGACGAAGGTATGTGAATTAAATAAATCCACAAAAGATGAACTCCACATGAGTCCATTGGTCCTGGTGCCCATGTTTCTTAGTTCATCATCTGAAAGAGATAAATCCACAGTCATTTCAAAATCTCTATGCAATTTTGGTTTTATCATTCTAAATCCCAATTTTCATGGTCATTTTTGTTGGGATTAACATAAGATCTAATCGAGTAATCACTTCGATAGATCATCAATTTCTAAACCAAAAAGTCATCTAATAAGAGTCATCTTTAAAACTTAGTTCAATTCAAACCATGGCTAAGGGGCTATTCCCCTAGCCTCAATAGAAAAACTACTCGCTCATGATTGTGGAGTAGAGGGAGGCAGAGGAAGAAACATTTTTTGGTGGTTGAGGAGGTGGTTGATTGAGATTTTGAGGAGGAAGGTTCAAGTTTTGAAATTGTTGTCCTCAGTAGGGTGGTCGGTTTTGGTGGTTGCCTTGATAGGTCCCTTGGTTAAATTTCTTTGATTATTGTATGGGAAGCCAGGTGGTGGCCAATTATTGTTTTGAGGATAGGGAAGTCTTTGTTGGGATGGAAGTTGGCTTGAGTTTTCAGCACCATAAGGGTTCCCATATTGGAATCTAGGATGGTTTCTAGTTTGATTAGGGTTATAATAATCTTGGCCTGGTATGGTGTGAATAGAGTTGAGGTCCTCCAACTGTTGTCCTATTTCTGGCTACATGGGGGTGTTGTAGAGATATTGACAATGTAAGGTGGTGTGATCATATCCTTAGCAGATGCCACAAAGAGATTCTACAACTTTTATTTGTTGGGGTAGATCTCTATAGGTGTGTATGGATGACTCTAAGCGGTCTTGTTTTAGGGCAATTAATTCATGGCTTTCTACTATGCTTTGGATGTCAAGATTAACTTCAACATTAGCTACCTTGAGGACCCCACTATCCCCCATCTAACTTTTGTTTCAAAAGCATGTTTAACAACCTCCCACATACTAGTTATGCTTTGGTGCATGAAATTTCCTCCAGATGAGGAATCAAGAAAAAATTTGTTGTCATTGTCAACACCGCGATAGAAATTTTCTATGAGTTGGGCTTGAGAAATGTCATGATGAGGGTATTTTTGAAGCAAGTCTTTGAACCTTTCCTATGCTTCTCCTAAGGTTTCTCTCGAGGACATAGAAAAATGAGTGATTTGTCCCCTGATTTTGTAAGTGAGGGAAGGACGGTAAATTTTTTCAAGGAATTTATTTTGTAGGACTTCCCAAGTTTTAACATGTTCCTCACTCTCCATGGTGTTGTACCAGCCACTAGCTTGTCTAGTAAGAGAATATTTGGACAATCTAAGGTGGATTGCATCTTTAGAGATGCCTGGTAGTTTGTTTGAGGAACAAAGGTCAATGAACCTTTGAAGATGATCTTGGCAACTTTCCCCATTGTTGTTAGAGAAAGGGTTGGCTTGGATCATGGTGATCCATTGGGTTCGAATTTTAATTTTTGGGGGCAAGGATGTTGGCAGGCACTACTGGATGTTGTGCATAGGTGGTCTTGGGAACAAAAAATCATGTAATTATTTTTACCTTTCGGCTTCCCTCCTACCGGCGTCTAACGTTTCTTGTTCAAGTATGTAGTCTGCTCAAAAAGTGGCTTCTCTAACTACTTGATTGGCTAAGATGTGCTCTCTTGATCCGTAAGGGCTTGGTTGATCCTATGAGCAACTTCTTCTTTGTCCATCCTGATTCAGTTTTGATGACTTAGATGGTGGAAGGTTCTATCTATCTCAGAATCGAAGTTGAACGGTGTAAATTTGGTGTTCAAGCATCACATGCACAAATAAGTAGTTAATCGTGTGTAGAAAAAATGGATAGCTGGAATGGAAACTCAGCAGAAAGTGTATTAGCACTTGTGAAATTTTACTCAGAAGGCATAAAAAATGAAAAAAAAAAGATTTTTTAAAAGTTTTTGGGGTTCGAGAAAACTATCTATTATCTGTGGCAATGACGCCAAATTGATAATGTGTCGAAGTACACTACAATCACTAAGATATTAATCCTAGAGTTTAACCATTTTTACTATCCAATTAAGGCTAGTATAGAAGGGTCAATCCCACAGGACAACATTTTTAAGATGATAGACTCTAATTCCAAATGGCTTTCGTTTGAACTTTTATTTCTTTTTGGTATTTTTATTTAGGGAACAAGAAAAAGAAATCAGATTCGGGTTTGATGGTTATGCTAGAACAAGAAATACAATGAAAAAGTAAAGGTTATAGTAACAAGGAAGCATGGTTGCACTATCACAAGAAAAAGAGAGATTGTTAGCACAATAAAATATTGAGAAAGGAAGAACTAGAATTTAGAAGAAATGGGTCAAACAATGTTTATGGAATGGTTGAATTTAGATTAAGGGAATATCGAGGCTTTTAGGGGTTTTCACCACCTTAGCCTAGGTGAGAATGAACCAAATGTTTAAAATAACAAAAACATACCAAGGTATGTGAATTAAATAAATCCATAAAAGATGAACTCCACATGATCCCATTGGTCCTGGTGCTCATGTTTCTTAGTTCATCATCCAAAAAGAGATAAATCCACGGTCATTTCAAAATCTCTGTGCGATTTGGTTTTATCATTCTAAATCCCTATTTCCATGGTCATTTCCGTCGGGATTAACATAAGATCTAATCGAGTAATCACTTCGATAGATCATTGATTTCTAAACCAAAAAGCCATCTAATAAGAGTCATCTTTAAAACTTAGTTCGATTCAAACCATGGCTAAGGGGATATTCCCCTTGCCTCAATAGAAAAACTACTTGCTCATGATTGTGGAGTAGAGGGAGGCGGAGGAAGAAAGTATTCTAACCATAGTCTAGACTTAGAAAAGGAATTTAATCCTTAGGCTAGAGACTATTAAATGGCTGAATCCTTAGTCCCTTGCTCTAGAGTTATAGAAGGGGAAGAAGAAGAAGAACTAGATCTAATGGAAATTGAAAGTAAAGGGAAACAAGAACAATCTAAAATGCACTTAACTTTGAGAATGAACAAAAGATCTTTATTGCTAATCTGAATGCAAAGTACAAGAGAATAATCGCTCTGAATAATTCTGTACAAAAGATGATGTCTTGTGATGGGGAAGTGCCCCTCCTTTTATAAGAGGAGGAGGGCAGTTTACATTTAGGTTTAGGGTGAAGAGGGGGCGGGGGCTGGCGGCTGCTAATTTGAACTAGGCTCGAGCTACCAACCAATCAGTTGGCAAGGCGAACTGACTGGTTGGTGTCTAGAAAGAGCGAGAGTTGATGAAGCAAATCAACAACCCTAAGTTTGAATGGCGGTGTCCTCTTGACTCGCTCGGATGGAGCGGGAAAACTCCCGATTGGAGTCCTAATCGGGTGTTTGGCATTTGAATAGCGTGCCAATTTTTGGATGTTTGAATAAGGTGGCAGTATCTAAGGGTAGCATCGGCTGGACATCAGGGAACATTGAGCCGACCGTCGAGACACTTCAACCGAGCGTCTGTGGAGTGAGACATCTATACTTGACAATAAATATTGCAAGTTCAGTGAGAGTTGAGACGAATGTGTGGAATGAATGAGTCGACCATATGGAGTCTAAAACGCTCAGTTGGACAACCAACCAATCAGCTTGTGACCTGAATCTGCAAGAATTGAATAGTTTTGATGAGAACATAGCTTAATTGTGTTAGAAGGAGGCAGATAACATTTTGTTCAATTTTAATGGATAATAATGAGAAATTCCATGTTACAAGACTTAATTGTTGTGCAAAAAGGATGCTCAAATAGTATGTATCACTCACCTATCAAGTGTAATCGTGGAGCAGCAATGTATGGTTGCATTTGTCAAGTCATAGGTGTTAGTGCAATGAAATGGTTGTGTCTTCACAGCTTAATTTATGACATATTTGTGCATCACCTATCGAGGAAGTGTTTGGTTAAGTCATCTCTAGGATATATGATATTAATGAACATCTAATTAAAATGGGAAAGTGAACGAAGATGTTGTTGAGCCTAAGCTGATCAAACCTTTAACGAGATCTTAAATGAAAATTTAAGAAAGAAACCTCAAGATTACCATGTGTACAGGTCATTAAATAAGGATATATCATAATTCAATGAAAGGTATTGTCTCTTAGTCATGTGATTCCATCCATCTTTGCCATCTAATTTTGAATCACCACCTCAAGATGAACAAGTACTCCAACTTATTTGTTTTGGTTGCATTGCATGGAATGATAGGTGACATGGTAGGTTAGCTCTTATCCTCATATGCATTTCAAAAAAAATAATATAAAAGTTGCATTTTTATGCACGACCAATCTTAGTGCATACCATTTTAGTTGCATTGAAATTACATGTAGATTAAATACATTTCATCACATTCGTTCCTTTTTGTCATGTGGATTGTAGTATCTAATTGTGAAAGTTGAAGCAGGGGCATACCTCCACATCAAAAAGAAAAGAAACAAAAAGAAAAAACAATATTAAGTGAAAGCCCAAGCATAATTCAATCATGCCAAAGACGAGAAAAATTATGGGCTAGAAAAAATTCAATCTCAGAATTTCATAAGGAGAAAATATGTCCCTGAGTCTTCTTGAAGGGATGAACTAATTCACATGACACATTTATTTATTTTGGCAATCTCATTTTTTGTTATGAGGTAGTTTTATACATGCATCAAGTATCAAAAAGAAGAAAAAGAGAGAAAAAGTCAGTAGGCGTTAGGTCTCATGCATAACATTCTTTTCACTCATGTAGGTCATAATTCTTTCTGCATAAATAAGTTGGATGTACTTGTGATTCTTCAATTTCCAGCCATCTGATATCATTAATTGCTCTCATTGGTAGGCCACTCAAATGATTTATCTCCTCATCCATTATTATAAGGAGATCTTCTTCCAAGTAGTTGGTAGTTAGGAGAGAGCAATTTAGATTAGGGAATCACATAGTGCACCAAGAAAATGCCTGAATTATTATGATATTAACTGCTTTCTTGATAATTTTCATTGATCAAAAGGTAGACGTCTTCTATGATAATGTTTTGTCATTGTAGAGTAGTTATTGGTTTAGTGGTCATTGGAGGCCGGTTCAGGGACTGTCCGGTGGAAATGATTAAGAAAAAAGTTCATGTGATTGTATCCTTTTGCTGACTTACATCAAATAGATCTAAGAGTAGTGTTGCTCGAGGATGAGCAACATTTAAGCTTAGGGGAGTTTGATGCATGGGTTTTTAGTCATTTTCAGAGGCATATTTTCCTTGATTTTATGTGTTGTTTTGTCATTTATCTGATTAATAATGCATGAAATACAATTAATGGCCGATGATATTTAAATGCATCAAATATTATCTAATTTTTACTATTTAAGATGATTTAATACTTATCTTGAGCATTAATCCATGTTCTTGTGTATTTTCAGGTACAATGGAACTTCACATAGTCGATACTACCGACACCAATAGTCAGTGGTACCAACTTCACGTCAGTACTTGCTCATAAAAGACTCCCACAGACTTGATACTACCGACACTCTAAGTCGGTAGTACCAAAATTACATCAATAAAGCACAAGAATGAATCATGAAAGGTCGATACTACCGAGTTCACAAACTCATTACTACTAAGATGGTGTCAGTAAGGCAATGCTCGGATGACCTAAAGACTCGGTGCTATCGAGACAAGTCGATATTACTGACATTATAAAGAGTCATGGCTACCCTAAGATCTCAGTACTATCGACTACCAAGTCAATACTACCGAGTCTGCCTGATTTGGCAAATCTGAAAATGGGAATCTAATCCAACGGTGGACGTTATTTCGTATCATAAGTGACTCCTATGAACTAAGGGGAGTTTGGTTATATGAAGGAGGGTAGCCGTATTCCATTGCACAACACCAGAGAGAGAGAAGAGGAGAAAGGAACCAAAGGCTTCATCTAAGACGATCTGAGCACCTCCATAAGGCAGATTGACAGTTGGAAGACAACCGATTGCACGCACGATGTAGGGGATCATCCAGATGAGTTAGGGGTTACTTAGTTTCTCTAATGTTTCCCACTTTTCTCTTTCTCCACCATGTATTTGTCAATGAAAACCATGCGGGGCTAAAACCCTTAATTCCTTAGGACCCGAGAGTAGCCCTGATATGCATTGTAGCTGAATTCCCTGCATGAATATCATCTTTATCCTTATTTTCTAGATATAAATATATCAAGATATATTATTCTATTTATTCTTGATCAACATAGATAGATTATTAGAAACTTAATCATTTTGGGAGAGAGGTTAAGGGTTGGAGAGCATAGATTTATCCATTTATTACACCCCTTGGGAAAGGCGGAGAATAAATGGGAGGAGTAACCCATAGTTCAATCATAAAGCACCTAACTAATCAACTAATTGCTATGGAAATGGGATTGGCATTAGAATAGGTAGTGAACTACACTGCGGGAGTGGGTAGTTCTGACTACATGCTCTTTATCTAGGGATATGGGTAATAGATATTGGTGTATGGAACATATTGCAATGTTATCTGTGGTAAAACCACAATCCTAATGAATTCCTTAAATCTAAGTAATTTAAGTGAAGTTTGTTTCATTCTATTTTTGCTTCTGTTCAATCAAACCCATTCATTTACACCAGCCTAGATGATTAGATCATAGTTAGTAGTTGTCTTCTGGAGAATGTATCCCTGTGTTCAACTCAGGTCTCAAAGGGCCTATATTACTTCGATACGTTCACTTGCGTATGACACACGGTAAACATGTGTCAAGTTTTTGGCACTATTGTTGGGGAATGACAACATCCAATACTAGGAGTGATGTGGTCGGCCACTCTAGGCCAACCTTTTTTTCCCATTTCATGTAGAGATGAATTATAAAATTATTATTGCTTCTATCTCCACTATTGCACTCTGACAATCAATTTGCTTCTTTCAGGCACTGGTGTATGGTGCATACTCGAGCCCACAATTATAGAGAGCCATCTTTGCCAGGGTTTGGGCAAGCAAAACTCCTTCACAGGGAGAGGGAAGTTTTAGGTGGTCAGTGGATAGATTCAACTGAACTCCACCACTGACACCTCTACCCGAGAGACATGTAACACCAGAAGAATCTGAGGCAACAAAAATGGGGGATGGAGCGGAAGAACAAACAATATGGGAGAGGATCAAAGCCTCTACCTCAACAGCTCAAAAAGGACCAATCAAAAGACAAGCCATCAACGTGGGTAGCTACAAGATTGACCCATAGCTGATCTCTTTAGTCAAATATCAAGCTTTCCATGACCACAGTTCTAAAGACCCGATGGTGCACATCAACAACTTTATGGAGAACTGCGATATGGTCAAAATAGACAGAATATCAGCAACTGTGATATATCTGAAGCTTTTTTCATCATCATTGGTAGAAAACACAAAGTCATGGTTTCATAAACTCAATGATGAATGCATTAAAACATGGGATCAAATTATTGACACCTTATTCGAGCATTACTTCCCTCCACAGAACACCAATGACTTGGTAAAGAAGATCCATAATTTTATACAACAAGCTGACGAATCATATTTTGAAGCATGGAAGAGGTTCCAAAATATCATGTGGAAAGTACCTCATCATGGTATCGATCTTCTAGGATAAGAAAAGATCTTTTATTATGGCCTCCAAAAGGGAGAAAGGACTACACTCGACAGTGCAGGAGTAGGGGTTTTCCTCAACAATAAACCTGCTCGCTGTCATGAGATATTGAAGAATATGTCTAAGAATCAATCATGGGGATATGAGAGAGAGATACCGACAATTGTTAAAAGTGTGGGTGAGTCTAAGGTCATCTTTCCATTAAATGAGAAGTTGGACTTGATTGCTAAAAAGCTATGTGCCAACGATGGATCACCTTTAGAAGAAGATGATGAAGAGTGTAAGTTCGTGCACCAACAACAGCAATATAGGGGCAATGATTATGCATGGAGGAAAGATCCTAAGTTTTCATGGAAGGATCCTAACAATTTTCAATAGGACCCATCACAGCCGCAACAACCCAAGCCACAACAGTTCAGTGGTCAGGTACAATATCAACAGGAACAAAAGAAGACTGACCGTATTGAAGAAATGCTTGGAAAACTAGTTAGTTAGAATGAAGTGCTAATAGGACAAATACAAAGAGAACTCCAGAACCAAGGGGTGAGGATATGTAGTATAGAAACTCATATTTCTTAAATAATAGCAGATGTAGGTACCTTGAAGCAGCCAAACCAATAGGGGTTCCCAACTAATACCAACATGCCTTATGGAAATCAACACGTCAAGGCAGTCCTACTATGCAGTGGTATAACACTGTTGAATAAGGCACCAACAACCACAGATGCAAGTGAAGCTACAAGAACAACAACTTAGACAGTGATAGCAGAGGCAACTGGCTGGATGATTTGAAACAGAAGAAAATATCTGAGGAGCACACTTATTGGTGGAAGATACTAGATCAAAAGCATATGTCCCACCTCACCAGAGGACACCAGTACCCTTTCCAAATAGTTTGAAGGTAACCAAAGTAGATCGACAGTTTCAGAAATTTTTAGAAGGTTTTAAAAAGCTATCTGTCAATATTCCACTTATTGATGCAATTGAGCAGATACCATCATATGGAAAGTTTTTGAAAGACATCATCAATAAGAAGAGATGAATACCTAAGGATGATGTGGTAGTGTTAAAGGAGCATATGAGCACTTTTATTCTGGGAATGCTACCTCCTAAAAGACAATATCTTGGTTGTTTCAACATCACATGCTTCACATGAAAGAATAATTTTGGTGAGGCCCTATGTGACTCAGGGGCCAGTATCAACCTCATGCCTTTGTCAACCTTTAGAAAGCTAGGTCTTTAGGAGATGAGAAAAAGTTCTATAACTATTGAACTGGCTGACAACTCTATGGTCAGGCCATGTGGTATTTGTGAACATGTCCTAGTGAAAGTGGATAGGTTTGTTTTTCCGATTGATTTTGTGGTAATGGAAATGTAAGAGGATAAAGACAACAAACTTTTTATAGGTAGGACATTCCAAGCCACAACTGACATGATCCTAGAAATGGGTAGAGGATGTCTAGCAATGAGCACTTATGATGACCGATTTGAAATAAAGATGTCTGAACACTTGAAAGAAAAAGGGGATATAGCACAGTGTAACATGCTGCAGCACATGGAGGGCAAGACATCTCTATGTCTGGGGAAGCCATATCTTGATATGGCTCATGTGATGACCAAAGTGGAAAAAGATACTCTGGCAGTTGATGTAATTGAAAGCACCAAGATGATCTCATTGAAAGAAGCAATATGTTACCCAGATGATAGAGAAGAAGACTATGACCTGGCTACCATAGAGGAGGTCACTGCTGACTGGTCAAGTTCTATGCATTGACAACTCGACCAATGATAGTTGTTGGCAATACCCAAAGGTGCCTATCGGTCGAGTTTCAAATAGGGCAAACTCAACCGACAGAGCAGCTGTCAAAAAGCACATATATTTCATAAAAACATATTTAGAGGCATGCTAAAAATACAAACCATATCCAAACATGTGTAAGAAGTTAGTAATGCACTATAGAAGCATTAGAAATAGTTTTTGAGCAAGAGTGTGAAGAGAAACACAAAATACCACTTTTGACTCAAAAACCACATGCATAGTGCACACTAACTTGAAAAAACAAGTTAGGATTGGTTATAAGTAGGAGAAACATTACCTTTGTGCTTACCATTCCTTTTTCCACTTGTTGTCACCCTCTACACATCTCGCCTTTCTTCTTTCATGTGGATTGAGAAGTCAATTTGTAATTCAATAGCTCAAGTCAATCCATTTGCAAGTACCTACAAGAAGAAAGATGAAATGGTCCCCAATCATGTTTTTGGGTCCAAAGGGGTTAGCTTAGCAACCCAAGACCTAGTGTTGTTGGGTGCTTTCCTAAAAGGACAACAATTAGAATAATGACCAAAACCATTGCAATAGTTGCATGTGCCCATAGTCTTGGAACTAGAGGATTCTCCATGGTGGAAGAATGTTTGATGAATAGAGTATATGATAGCGCATGCAACCGCTCTCTGGAGGAGTGTGCATTGACGTTGAAGATGGTACCCTGTTATTAAATAAGATATTTTAAAGACTTGGGGCCACCTCCCCCACCACTAGTTTCATCTTTGCTGAGCCCTCCTGAGTTGGAATTGAAGCCATTGGTGCCACATCTGAATTATGTCTTCTTGGCTGCAGAAGAAAAGCTCCCTATGATCATATCATCGTCCTTGAGCGGTGAAGAAGAGGGGCAATTGCTTGCTATTTTGAAGAAGCACTGAGCTGCTTTTGGGTGGTCTATAACAGACATAAAAGGAATCTCCACAAGCTTGTTCCAATACAAGATCCGGCTGGAAGAAGGAACTAAAGCAATAGTTCAACCTCAGAGGTGACTCAACCCGATCATGACTGAGGTAGTGAAGAAAGAAGTGGGTAAGCTCCTGTCGGTAGGTATCATTTATGCAATTTCTAATTCTATGTGGGTTAACCCAAATCAGGTAGTTCCTAAGAAAGGAGGGATCACTATCATGACCAATGCAACTAATGAATTAATTTCCATTAGGTTGGTGATGGGGTGGCGTGTTTGCATAGATTATTGTTGTTTGAATGCTGCCACTTTAAAAGATCATTTCCCGCTACCTTTCGTTGATCAGATTTTAGAATGACTCACCGGTCGTTCACACTTTTTTTTCCTCTATGGGTATTCTACGTACAATCAGATCTCAATCGAGCCAAAGGATCAAGAGAAATCTACTTTCACATGTCCCTACAACACGTTTGCATATAGATGGATGCCATTTGTCCTTTGTAACGCCCCTGCCACCTTCCAACACTATATGCTTTCCTTCTTCTCTGATATGGTAGAGCGGTGCTTGGAGGTGTTTATGGATCATTTTTTAGTGTACGGGGTCATTTAGTGATTGCATGTACAATTTGGATAAGGTTTTACAAAGGTGTGAGGACACTCATTTAGTCTTAAATTGGGAGAAGTGCCAAATGATGGCGAGTGAAGGAATAGTGCTGGGACACAAGGTATCTGACAAGGGTATGGAAGTAGACCTCGTTAAGATATAAGTTATCTCCAAGCTACCTCCACTGACATCAGTGAAAGGAGTAAGGAGATTTCTGGGACATGTTGGGTTTTATCGCCAATTTATCAAAGATTTTTCAAAAATTGCTAAACCCTTGTTGAAACTTTTGGAAAAATACACTGAATTTTCCTTTGATCATCGATATTTGAATGCTTTTGAAATATTAAAGGAAAAGCTAAGTTTTGTGCCTATTGTATAGGCTCCTAATTGGAGCCTACCTTTTGAGTTGATGTGTCACACATCAGACTATGATGTGGGAGCTGTGTTGGGACAACACAAAGATAAAGCTCCTTCCATCATATATTATGCATCCAAAACTTTGAATGATGTGCAAATTAATTATACAACCACAAAAAAGAACTCTTAGCGGTTGTTTTTGCATTTGAGAAGTTCTGCCAATACCTAATAGGGGCGAGGGTGATTGTTTGAACTGACCACACTACCATCAAATACCTTTTACAAAAGAAAGATGCCAAACCCAGATTGATTAGATGGATTTTATTGTTATAGGAATTTGACATAGAAATTAAAGATAAGGCAAGGGTGGAAAATGTGGTAGCAGGTCACCTATCTAGGCTGGAAAGAGTGAATGAAAAAGATGTAGATATTCCCATTGTTGAGGATTTTCCAGATGAAAAACTCTTTTCTATCAAGGCTAAGGATCCATGGTTTGTAGATATTGTTAATTAATTTAGCCTGCAAAGAGTTGCCTACATATTGGGGGTATCAAGAAAAGAAGAAATTTTTCCACTCATTGAGGTTTTGCATTTGGGATGACCCTATTATTCTTAAAAAAATATAGGGATGAACTTTTGAGGAAGTATGTACCCGAGTGTGAGGTAGAGAGTATTTTGTCACACTGTCATTCTTTACCTATGGGAGGGCATCATGCTAGCTCTAGGACAATGAACAAAGTGTTGGAGAGTGGATTTTACTGGCCAACATTGTTTAAAGATGCATATGATTTTATTCATCATTGTGATGCATGTCAACACGCAGGTAACATTTCTAAGTGACACGAGATGCCATTGAATGTGTTTCAAGAGGTTGAAGTTTTTGATCTTTGGGGTATTGATTTCATGGGTCCATTTGTGTCATCAAATTCTGACCTTTATATTTTATTTGCAGTTGACTATGTATCTAAGTGTGTGGAAGAAATTCCAACCCACACCAGTGAAGCTCAAGTGGTGTGAAGATTTGTGAAGGATAATATTTTCTACATATTTGGTGTCCCCCGACTAATCATTAGTGATGATGGATCACATTTCACAAATAGACAGTTCAGAGCCTTACTTAGCAAATATGGGGTGAAACACTGAGTGGGTACTCCTTCTCACCCACAAACACAAGGCCAAGTGGAGGTGTCCAATCGAGAAGTAAAGAAGATCTTGGAAAGGACAGTTTCCACTAATAGGACAAATTGGAATTTTGTGCTTAATGACGCTCTTTGGGCATATAGGATGGCCTATAAATCACCTATAGGGATGACACCTTTTAGCTTGGTTTATGATCGTGCTTGTCATTTACCAGTAGAGCTTGAGCATAAGGCAAAATGGGCATTGAGAAAGTTAAACTTTGGATTGGATGAAGCAGGAAGGAAAATACTTTTGGAGCTGAATGAACTAGACAAGCTTAGGATGGATGCTTATGAAAGTTATAGGATTTATAAGGAGAGGATAAAAAAAGATTCATGATAGGAATATTGTGAATAGGGTGTTTCATCCAGGCCAAAAGGTTCGCCTATTTAATTACTGACTTAAGTTACATCTGGGCAAACTGAGGTCCAAATGGAGTGGACCATTTGTGATTGAGCAAGTTTTTCCCTATGGTGCAGTGAAGATTTTAGATGGGACCAGGTCATTCCTTGTTAATGGCCAAAGATTGAAGCACTACTATGGTGAGGAAGTGGAGTAGAGAATAGAAGAGGTACAACTTATTGAGATCCATTAGATTCTTACTCTTAGGAATGTCTATTCTAGGATGTTAAACAATGGTGCTTGTTGGGAGGCAACCCAATCTTCATTTTCCTTCTATTCATGTTCATTTTTGCATTGTAGTTGTATTAGTATTTTTATTTTTCTAAAAAAGGTACCTTGACTCGTAAGTGGAGTGTTCATATTTTTCTCTAGGTCAGTACTATTGAGACTCCCAATCGGTAGTACTGAGATAACATCAGTGAGCCATTTGCACCAGAATGCCAGACTCAGTACTATCGATTCTCCCAGTCGGTACTACCGAGTCTCTAAAGATTTTTGATCATTAACTGATAAGCTCTCAGTGGTATCGACGCTGAAGTCGGTACTACCAACTTTTTGACTTGCCCAGAATCAGAACATCAAGATAAAAAATTTGAAAGTACCGAGCCAAAAATACCAACTCAGTACTATTGACATTCCAGTCGGTAGTGCTGACACGTGACGTCAACAATTCATGGATGCTCAATTCAATGTCAGATGGAAGCTTCATCACACGGTCGATAACACCGATCTATGACTCAAGTCGGTACTGTTGACTCAAGGTCAATTAGGTCAATGTTGACTCACGTCTAAATTGACTAAACCCCTATTTTGATGATGACTAACCATTCCACATATATTGTTCCAATACTATAAACTTTAATCTTAATGATATGATAATCATGATATGTTTGGTACCTAAAGTTGGTGCTAAGTAATATGATTAGATACATGATTATGTTCATGAGATATAGGGCATAGAGAATGCTCGTGGTTTGATTACAATAATGTAATTTGTTTACGAGATACAACTTTGTGCTTCATGTAGTTATAATCATGGATGTTGATCCAATCATGTACCTTCAATACTAATAGAATGATGATCATAAAGATCTATGTTTGGTGATTCAATTATCTCTCTCAATATGTATACTAACCATGCAGGTGTATCAAATGAATTCATAGCCAGGTAAGAGCTATGAGGAATATGTGTTATGTATAACACTCAATGATGATAATCCTTGTTGATGAGATAACATGTATCACCAGTATGATGTGGAAGGTTTGTGGACCTGATAAAGGCTGAGTGCCAAGTTGAGGTGTTATCCTCTGATGTTGAGAGAAGGGATTGCTATCCCATGGTGATGATGTAAGCCTCGAGAGGCAGTGGCATTCTGTGATGATGGGATTGAGTCCTAGTGATGTTGATCCTTGAGATGGATCTTGATGATTGGCAAGAGGCCAAGTGGTAACATGTAATGTTGGCTTTGAAAATAAGAGTGACAATGTAACACCTGATAATGAGATCTATGTTGATTACTTGTGTTTTAGTTTACATGTTACATAACTTGGTTGAATCTTGCAATCCACTTAAAATGTATTAATTAATGACAAGTGGAACCTTACATGTAGTTTGCCCTGGCCATAGATCCATCATCATCAATAACTGGTGATGGTGAAACAGGTTTATCATGTGGGATTACCTGGAGCGCATATTGTTGAATATGCGGGGTTTCTCCTAGCCAAAAATAGGAGGATTAGAGTGCAACTGCGGTTGTGAACTCAAGATGTGTATAAGAGCATGGTGATCAGGCCCATGGCTCAGTATGAAGGAGCATGAGTGCGTTCATGGCTCCGAAGCACGGTGAATAGGCCCGTGGCTCATGATAAAAAAGGGTAGAATGTGTGAGCTAACCCTGTGGCTGAGGCTACTCAAGCAAGAGACTACAGTCCTACTTTAGTTATTGTGCACTGACCACGAAGAGGTGAGGTCATGGAGTCCGACTCTCCCAATAACCTTGTATGTCACCGGTTTTGGGCTTCACAATGAAGGTTGGATTTGAGCGGGACGATTCACTTCCTCAGGGCATAATAAATCATAATCCAGCCGTATAGAATATATTGCTTAAAGCAAAACACAGAACATTGATTGAGGCCTTGCTTGTATAGTTGCACTAGTTATATCTTGCAAGTTATTTGTAATGAGTTCTTATAAAGCTTATCTTGTCAATCAAGTTCCATAAAGAATGCCTATTATATGCCTCCTGGATAGTTTGGTAAGAATGTTAATAAAGTTAGCTTTGCTCAGTATGTTGCTCCTATAATATGCTTATACCCATTATCTATGATCATAATAAAGTTGGTAGAAGGTTATGTTTCTCGCTGGAACTGTGTGTCTCACCCCACTGGTTAATAACCCTTTTTAGGTGGACTTGCTTGGCGAGATGAAGATCTTGTGGCTACAGATGATATGTAGAGGTATCGTACCTGGTGGAATAGATAGTGTCTAGTAGTAGAGTCCTATGTGTCGTCCCTATACACTCAAGTCTTGGGGAAGCTTTTCGATGTTTCCTATATTACGATCGATGTACAGTTTTCGATTTATGTATCTTGATGTAAATCAGTATGTGGAACAATTATTTCATGTAATGAGATGATGGGAAATTATGTTGTAGCACCTTGGATATATGGTATGAAAAGAAAAGTGTTGGCTCAAATATTACCTGTCTCATCTTATGGTGCTTGATGTATATCGGTTTTAATTTCCCATGATTTTTGGTAATCTGTTGGTTAGTATGTAATCGTGTTTTGTTGAGGATGTGGTGTCACAACCATCTTCATCGGGGTTTGGATAAGCAGAACTCCATCATAGAGAGAGGGAAGTTTTGGACGGTTAGTGAATAGATTCAACCGAACTCCACCACCGACACCTCCGCCGGAGAGACATGTAACACTAGAAGAAACTGAGGCAGTAGAAATGGGGGATGGAGTGGAAGAATAGACAATACGAGAGAGGATCAGAGCCTCTACCTCAACATCTCAAAAAGGACCAATTAAAAGAAAAGCCATCAATGTGGGTAGCTACAAGATTGACCCAGGGATGATCTCTTTAATCAAATCTCAAGCTTTCCATGGCCACAGTTCTGAAGACCTGATGGTGCACATCAACAACTTTGTGGAGAACTGTGATATGGTCAAAATAGACAGAATATTGGCAACTATGATATATCTGAAGCTTTTTCTGTCATCACTGGCAGACAGTATAAAGTCATGGTTTCATAACCTCAATGATGAATGTATTGAAACATGGGATCAAATGATTGACGCCTTCTTTGAGCATTATTTCCTTTCACAAAAGACCAATGACTTGGTAAATAAGATCCATAACTTCAGACAATAAGTCGATGAATCCTATTCGGAAGTATGGGAGAGGTTCTAGAATATGCTGTGGAAAGTACCTCATCATGGTTTCGATCTTCTGGGGTAGGCAAAGATCTTCTATTACAGCCTACACAAGGGAGAAAAGAATACACTTGACAATGCAAGAGTAGGGTTTTTACTCAACAATAAGCATGCTCGCTGTCATGAGATAATGAAGAATATGTCCAAGAATCAATTATGGGGAGATGAGAGAGAGCTACCGGAAACTGTTAAAAAAGTGGGCGAGTCTAAGGTCATCTCTGCATTAAATGAGAAGTTGGACTTGATTGCTAAAAAAATTTGTGCCAACAATGGATAACCTTCAGAAGAAGAAGATGAAGAGTGTAAGTTTGTGCGCCAACAACAACAATATAGGGGGCAATGATTATGCATGGAGGAAGTATCCTAAGTTTTCATTGAAGGATCCTAGAAATTTTCAACAAAACCCATCACAGGCACAACAACCCAAGCCACAACAGTTCGGTGGCCAGGCACAATATCAACAGGAACAAAAGAAGATTGACCGTATTGAAGAAATGCTTGGAAAGTCAGTCAGTCAGAATGAAGTGTTGATAGGATAAACACAAAGAGAACTCCAGAACTAAGGGGTGAGGATCCATAGTATACAAACTTAGATTTCTCAAATAGCAGCAGATGTAGGTGTTGGGTTTTAGGGGAGGCAGAGAAGCAGTGGAAACAAAAATTTTCTCCCAAAACCCAGAACAAAAGGAATCGCGTCAACGTCTATATAATAGGAAAGATGGTTTGTGGATGCATACCTTGTCCTGAGGCTTGCTCGAAGAATGTACCTCGCGCCTTGTGTGGTCTTCACCTCCGGTCTTGGACGGTGTCTGTGCAGCTCCTGGTCACATCGGTACTGAAGACTCCTGGTCTCACCGGGACTGTCGGGTTTGACAGTTATCCTCCGAGCGACAGAGGTCTCCCGCCTCTGCAGTCGTCCACACGGACAGCCTAGAACTCCGATCTCCTTGTCCCACAAGGAATCGAAAGGAGTCGCACCCTCCTGTCGGTGTACTAGTCGCCAACACACTCTCCTGCCACCAGTCGCTTTCTGTAGTTGTCTTCCCTTGATGTGCCTCCCTTATCAGGTAGCACTTGCTCGGGCTCTCTCTCGGTTACCAAAACCAGAGAGAACGATAACTTCACAGAGCAACTGGTTGCACTGAGTTGTACTTTGAGAAGCCCCCAATACCCCTATATATAGGAGGGTCATGGGACATGGTTCTCTATCCCGGGCAATGCGGGACTAAAGCAGGAGTATAAGGGTTTGAGATTTTACACACAAAAAAACCAACTCGCAACCTGAACCGATCGTTTCACAACTGAAACAGTCAGTTGGGGATCTGAGCCGGTCGGTTGACACCTCAACCGATCGGTTGGGACCCATGAACCGGTCGGTTCGTGGTCCTGATCAGTTCCCGATTGACTTTCTTTCTTTTTGTTTCCAATTGGTATCGAATACCAATCCTTGTTCCAATCAAATTGGGCAAGTGAAACGAAAGGAAATTTCTCACCAATCTTACTTTCCCAACTTGCCCGGTTGCAACAGTTGAACCGATCGTTTCAACACTTGAAGCAATCGTTCACCCTATCCATGAGCCGATCGACTCACTAGTTGAGCCGATCAGTTCACCAAGCTCAGCCGATCGGTTCATCACATGAGCTGATCGGTTGGGAGTACAAATTGTGCAGAATCAGTCAATTGTGGTTTCAATTAATCTGATACTCTAATCAATCAGTCCAACACCTTGAACACTATGATATTGAGCTATCAATTGATTGAGTGTTTAATTGAACTACTAAACTCCTTTAGTAATCAATCTAAACATTGTTTGTGGACAAAACTCCTTTTCTAGGTTAAATCCTATGTGTGTGACCCTGCAGGTCCATTTCATGTTGGCAGTGAAAGTCCATAACACTTATGACTTCACAAACAAAGAGTGGTGCCTAGTCACACATCAGTTCTACCCAAGTGAAATAGAAAGTTGGAGAACAACTTTCAATCCTACAATCCGTGAATGGTGTTACAGTGAATGTATAATTCCTTTGTCACTGATATCCTGAATGAACTTGAGGCATGGAACAGTCATCCTGTCAACGTTCATTCATTTCCTTGATCTCAGAGCAGACTGGGTGAGATGTGTGTGACATCAATATCACATATTGATTCACACGTACATGCGCATGCCTTTCTCAATACTACTCATCAAGTGGCCAAGGACATCAAACTCCCTTAGGAGGGACAAATCCCATATCTATCACTCACCCCTCAAAAGCCCCATGTGTCAAAGCCACCCAATCATCACCTTTATAACAACCCATGTTTCAGGACTGCGTTTGATGATGTCAAAGTGTACCCAACGACATGTGTTGAGTGTAGTGATTTTAGGTCTAAGAATCACTCACCACCATCACTGTGAGAGCTGACTGTGACTACCAAGTCATGGTTCCATGTGTCACTCTCACGGTGGGTCTGTCCGGTACCTTGTTCTCTAACAAGTACCTATGTGCTTGGTTTGATATCACTATATCATGACTAATGAGATTCTGTCATCAACCAACACACAATCTAGTCTGTATCAGGTAGCAAGGGTGTCGGGTTATGTCATTCACTAAGGCATATCGGGCAGGGATGCTAGTACCACTCAAAAGCTTAACCAAGAGTGGGGCTCTCATCCAAAGTATCTTGCAAAGCACAACAAGGCCATACCGCCTAACTCATCATAACGGGTAACACCTTGTATTTAGAAACACTCAACTAACTCAACTATCAAGCACCATATCGGGCGAGGGGTCTACAAGGTGTCGTCCAACCATATCGCCCAAGAACACCCCCTATCGGTCATCTAGGGTTAGGGCAACCTTATCATTTAAGGATCCATGTCGAGAAACTAGAGTTAGGATCATCCTATCGGCCAAGCAAGCATATCGCTCCAAACTAGGGTTAGGCATATGTATCACCCAAGGCACCACTTTTAGGGCTAACATCCTCACCCAAGGTTAGCTCATTGATTTCATCTACTACCAAAGACATCACCACTATATCGCCCAAGATATCAACCAAGGACACAACCCCAAGAACATGTCGTGCAAAAAGGGTAGACCATCAACTCACCACTAAAGATCAACACTTCATATCAGCCAAAGGTCCAACTAGGTATAAACCACCCATATTGTCCAAACCCTAAACCCTAGGGTAGGAAAGGATATCGGTCACCACACCATATCATCCAACAATACCAAAATTTGTCTCACCTCTCAACAACCGAGTGAGAGGGGTCTTGCACAACCTTTAGCATATTGGGCAACAACGGTAGAGCAACACCCTATCGGCCAACCAACTCAACCTAACGTCCAAACACCTAGACCATAGGTTCACTTTTCATTATCCAAGGAGAGAGAGGAGTTTTGCCCAAGCTTCTAGAGCATGGCTCACCTCTCAAGTCCAAGGGATATTACTCATGTTCCATTGGCCAAAGCAAGACCTAACGGGCAAAGCACTATATCGTGCAACCACTATATCGGGCAAGCACCCTATCGAGTGGTTCATCTTCAACCTCAAATCACCCAATACCATTATGCACAAGATAAACAAGAATAAGGCAATAATAAAATGTAGCATTCCCATTAGATCAGATTCCAAGTTCCACATATATAACTATCATGGAGAAAGGTATTGATTTAAGTACAAGAACCAATATGTGCACATATGAAGAGTGAACATAATAGAGATGGTTAAGAGTTATGTAACCCGCCTTAAGAGGATATCCATGTAAGGCATAAAGATTCCTAATACAAGAAGAAAACCCACGTTCCTCTCCATGGAAACCATCCATTCGAAGCTCTAAGCTTGTCTTAGGCTCCATCATCATCACCTCAAGAAATAAAAGAAGAAGAAGAAGATACCATGGTTATGTATAGCTCAAGAAGAAGAAAAGAGGGGGAGATAACCACGGCCTTGCATACTCTCATCAAGGGCCCATCCATGTCCGATAGGAGAAGAAGAAGATGAAAAAGAAAGCACAAGGAAAAGCTAGCAAAGAAGCATGACTCACCAAGGTCGGGTCTTGAGCAAGGAGTCTGTATGGCCAAGGAACTCGCCCTCCTAAGCTCCATGGGAGTCTTCCTTAAGCTCCCAAGCTCCCATGCTCATCCCAACAGGAAAGGGAAGGAAGGTGAATGAAAAGGATCACTTTGTCAAGGTGGAAGGGAGTTATATACACCAAGGAAGAGAGAGGTAACAAGGGAGAGGTGCCATAACCACATAAACCAAGGTGCCACTTACTCTAGCACTTAACGCCACTTGTTGTCACCCTAGAAGCTCATGCATGGCCTGGTGATACACTCTAGAATGTGTATCATGCATCTGGGCAGATGCCATGGCCTATACACCCTTTTGGGCGACACACCTTCAATCCCTAGCCGATATACTAAAGGACAAGGTAGCATATGTGACACATATATGTTATAAAGGTCATATAGAGATGTTACTCCTCAACTTTCATCCAAACAAGGTGCCCCAACTTCCATCCACATCCTAGATGATGCCAAACAGAAGGGAGGTGACTCTAGAGCTGATAAATTGCATATTGACCCCTCCACTTTGGGTAATTTGCAATTGCACCAAAACTAGCACATAGGGCACAAACATCATCCAACTAAGCTCAAACTTGGAACATAGGTCCTCCACAAGGCACCCCACCTCATCATTCTCTTTATAATGGTGCTAGATTACTAAAGGCATGATTTTCATGTGACATATTGCAATATAACCCCTTACTTTGGGTAAATTGCACTTTGGTCCAAAACAAGCAAACATTGCTCAAACAGCATCCAAACGGGACCAAACTGGAAACATGAGCTTGTCACAGGATATCAAAACATCTTAAGAGATTAGATTAAGGTTCTAAGCACCTTTCATAAGAAAAGCAAAGAGGATTAGCCCAAAACTTGGGTCAGGGTCCTTACAAGTCATAAACCCCTAACAAGGATTTCGTCCCCGAAATCCCAAGCAGAAAGAAGACGGGTGTTACTCACGCATCACATCATACAACTCCACAAAAGTTCCTGGGTGTCATATATTTATGACCAATGTACTTGCTCTTCTTCTAGAGGCATAACAGGGTTTCCTTGTACTGGTCACAGACTCAACCCTTCATCTCATCATCCTTGTCTGATAACACTCTTTATATACTGGAACATCACATGCAACTTGTATCACTCAGGTATCAGTTCCTTTTACTGATATATCATCTTCCTCATTACATTTCTATTGCACTACTCTGATCTCATAGGCTCGACACTTAAGCTTCGCATACTTGTATCACTATCTTTCTGCTATATATATTCCAACTATTCCTTCTCCTTCCACAAAGGATGTCTTAATCCGAGGGAGATCTATCTCAGAAGAGGTTATCACAAGATACGTACTCTACAAAACACATGTATGCACATGAAAGGGCTCATAAGGCACTACTATGTACTGCTTAAGGCTTAACACAAAAGGAGTTATCGAACATCCAAAGAACCAAGCATCTTGGTTAACAACAACCACATCATCTCAGTTTCAAGCCTACCATGTCTTCATGTCAGCTCCCAAGGGCACAACACGTGTCAACACAGTTATAACATGTACACATTATCTCAACTGATCCGGATGGGAATCACAAACCTTGTTCATCCATCTCTAACCGATGCACATCCTGCTTGGACCTTCTTTTACTCGAGACTTAGCTAGGAGTATTCCAAGGAATCAAACTTAACTTGATGAACTTTTCCCAAGACAACCTATCCTCAGTTTCTTTCCTTGGGTGCATACCTTCCAATGTTATGTTTATGTGGAGCATAAACCCCTAACAAGTGATAGCCATACTATAGGCACTTAGCCAGGTCGACCAAAGCCAACTTCTCCATCCGAAACCACTTCACATTTTTCCAAGGATATCCATTCCCAGGGTTATCTCGATCCTCGGTATGTCAAGTCTAGGGAAAGAAAGGATACGAGAAGGATATACTTCATCCTACACAACTAGGTCATCCAACAAAGTGCTCGGCAACAGGCTATCTCTCTCCTGGATAACAAGAAAGAAACATCTGCCAAACACGCTATAAGCGTTCAAAGGAGGGTACATCCTAAACTGGATCAACTGGAGCAGATAAGAGGCAAGAAGAAGACAAAACAGAATGGAGTGGCTCCATCTGACTTTCCAGCACACGTTGTTCTGGCCAACTCATGTTATGAGATCTAATGTTTCCTTGTTGCCCTCTGCTTCCTGGTCAAAGCATCTGGTCCTCACTTGCTTATCCTCATTAGTGTTCCTCTATGATGCTGAAATGCTACCTCAAGGGTCACCGCATAGATCCGGACTCCAAAACAAGCTTCAAGCTTTTGGGTTCAAGGTCAAGGATGATCTATCAAGATGGTTTACCACCATACTTCCATGATCTAGGCATCTTGATTCTCAACCTTTTACCAGAAGTCATGTTCTCATGTTCCCATACGCTTGGCACTTCTCATATACTAGTTTTCCTTACCTTGGTATCCATCTCTTGAGTCAAAACACATCACTTTCGGTCTCTCCTTTATAGGCTACCATTGTCTCTAGTTCAAAACATGTCAAGAGGATCCCACCCATCATCATCTATCACAGATATCTCTATCTTGGAAGCTAAAGTCCAAGATCAACTGATACTTTTCGAAGTATCCAACCAGAGATCACTCCAAAAGCATACATGTCAAGTGACACCAGGTCCACTTGACTGCCATTCCCTCGAAAGGAAGGAACATAAGGGAACAAACTCCTCCTATCACCCCATCAACATCTATGGTTTCATATCAAAGGGGAGGATATTATCACTTTCTTTGATCCTTACATGAGTTTTCAACCGTTTATGCATCATTAAACCTTGTTCCCTCTGGTTTTATCCTATTTCTTCTTAGTCTCCTTGCACTCAACACAGGAAGCATCAAGACCATTATGTGTTATTATTCTTTTTCTTTTTTCATCGTTTCATCATAATCGTTGATTATATCATATTTTTGTTTTCTTTTTGTGGAAAAGATTGTTACTCTTCACATATTCTTTATTGAACGGGGATCTTCTCCCTTGTTCCCTTTTTCTTATCACGAATTTTCACTTTGTACTCTCTCATTTTTGCTTACGTTCATTGGTTGGTCTGAGATTATCTTAGGTTCCATCTTATTTATTCATTACTTGTTCTTCTCTTTGTTCCAACCTTTTTCTTTCTTTCAAGCATCTTCTTTTTCTTGAGTAAGTTTTATGCTTTAACTTACTGTGTTATCATAGGTTATTCTATCTTTTTCCAGGTATATCTCTTGAGATTATGGTTTCAAGAACTTATCTCATCATATTCTTATATGGATTTTAGGTTTTATAGAACCATTACTCCCTCTTTTGATTATCAAACATCCATGTATTAAGAGGTTATGGTGCATTCATTTACTCCCTTTATAACAAGATGAAGGTATTAGCATCATATTCCTGATTTGCTATTCTTTTTAGATTTCTCCAGAATGACTACTTGATCAGAGTAATCAAGGAGGAAGCAATCTAAGGCTCCACGCTTACCTATGTCTTCAATATTTGAATACCTAGCCACGACATCAAGTACTTAGATTAGGTAGTATGAACCATATTTTATGTCACAGTCCAACCTTAGACACCATCCTAATCCTAGTCCTAGTGTCCCTGTAGACTCAGCGAACCTAGAGCTCTGATACCAAACACTTGTGACACCCCATCCTCAACAAAACATGATTACATGCTAACCAGTGGATTGCCGAAAATCACGGGAAATTAAAACTGATATACAACAAGCACCATAAGATGAGACAGGTAATATTTGAGCTAACACTTTTCTTTTCATAGCATATATCCAAGGTGCTACAACATAATTTCCCATCATCTCATTACATGAAATAACTGTTCCACATGCTTATTTACATCAAGATACATAAACCAAAAACCGTACATTGATCGTAATACAAGAAACATCGTTAAGCTTCCCCAAGACCTGAGTGTATAGGGACAACACATAGGACTCTACTACTAGACACTATCTATTCCACCAGGTACGATACCTCTGCATATCATCCGTAGCCACAAGATCTTCATCTCGCCAGGCATGTCCACCTAAAAAGGATTATTAACCAGCGGGGTGAGACACACAGTCCCAGCGAGAAACATGACCTTCTACCAACTTTATTATGATCATAGATAACAAGTATAAGCAAATTATAGGAGCAACATACTGAGCAAAGCTAACTTTATTAACATTCTTACCAAACTATCTAGGAGGCATATAACAGGCATTCTTTATGGAACATGATTGATAAAATAAGCTTTATAAGAACTCATCACAAATAACTTACAAGATATAACTGGTGCAACTATACAAGCAAGGCCTCAACTAATGTTTCGTGTTTTGCCTTCAGTAATATATTCTATACGACTAGGTTACGATTTATTATGCCCTGAGGAAGTGAGTCGTCCCGCTCAAATCCAACCTTCGGCTGTGAAGCCCAAAACCGGTGCCATACAAGGTCATTGGGAGAGCTGGACTCCATGACCTCACCTCTTCATGGTTAGTGCACGATAACCAAAGCAGGACCACGGTCTCTTACTTGAGTAGCCTCAGCCACAGGGTTAGCTCACACAGTCTACTCTTTTTATCATGATCCATGGGCCTATTCACCACGCTCCTGAGCCATGAATGCATTCATGCTCCTTCATACTGAGCCATGGGTCTGATCACCATACTCTTATACACATCTTGAGTCCACAACTGTAGTTGCACTCTAATCCTCCTATTTTTGGCTAGGAGAAACCATGCATATTCAACAATATGCGCTCTAGGTAATCCCATAGGATAAACCTGTTTCACCATCACCAACTACTGACGATGAAGGATATATGGCCAGGGCAAACTACATGTAAGGTTCCACTTGTCATTAATTAATACATTTTAAGAGGATTGCAAGATTCAACCAAGTTATGTAACATGTAAACTAAAACACAAGTAATCAACATAGATCTCATTATCAGGTGTTACATTGTCACTCTTATTTTCAAAGCCTACATTACATGTTACCAGTTGGACTCTTGCCAATCATCAAGATCCATCTTAAGGATCAACATCACTGGGACTCAATCCCATCATCACATAATGCCACTGTCTCTCAAGGCTTACATCATCACCATGGGATAGCAATCCCCTCTCTCAACATCAGAGGATAACACCTCAACTTGGCACTTAGCCTTTATCAGGTCCACAGACCTTCCACATCATACTAGTGGTACGTGTTATCTCATCAACAAGGATTATCATCATTGAGTGTTATACAGAACACATATTCCTCATAGCTCTTTTCTGGCTATGAATTCATTTGATACACCTGCATGGTTAGTATACATATTGAGAGAGATAACTGAATCACCAAACATAGATCTTTATGATCATCATGCTATTAGGATTGAAGTTACATGATTGGATCAACATCCATGATTATAACTACATGAAGCACAAAGTTGTATCTTGTAAAAAAATTACATTATTGTAATCAAACCATGAGCATTCTCTATGCCCTATATCTCATGAACATAATCATGTATCTAATCATCTTACTTAGCACCAACTTTAGGTATCAAACATATCATGATTATCATATCATTAAGATTAAAGTTTATTGTATTGGAATAATCATCCATATGCAGCATAATGTCATAGCTGGTGTATTAAACAATACACGTTACTATTACCATACCATGGATATCCCACCATACCCTACATCTCATGTCATTATGCTCACCATTCCTAAGGATTTATATTTAAGGATCATACAACCATGCTCTATTCTCAGTATTATCAAAGGTTCAGCTATTGCCACCCATAGGTAAACATTATACGAAGGTTCACAACCTATCTTGTCATAACTCATCATGATCAAAAGTGTGAGCTCAAGATAACATGCATAGGGTTATCGGGTTAGGCACAACCCTCACTAGAAGTTTCGCCTATCCTCACTAATGCTAGGCAGTGACCACAAACCCTCACTAAAGGGGCATCGGGTAGGGTACCAACCCTCACCCAATATTGTCAGCTACAAGTGTGGCATGCAATCCATGCACAAAGGAAGGGTATCATGCAACTAGAGCTATAAGTTGTATTGTGCATCCATGTGCATGGTGGTATCGGGCAACTAGGTACAAGGGTGCATGTCGTGCAACACATGTGCGTCATATATCGCCCAAAACCCTATCGCCCATTAGGGTTAGGTACATTATAACGGTCAAGGTGTCATATCGTCCAACACACGTATTGGACAAGCCTTCCACTCTAGAACCATCCAAGTTATCAGATCATACTCTTACCGGGTAGCCACCCAAAAAGGGAAGCATGTGTTGGGCAAAGCATATCGGTCAAGACATCACATCCCTATATAGGGTATCGGCCAATCACTTGACCCATTGTATCACCCCAAACCTTACCATGTGCACGATGTACTCTTATCAGATTAGGGTTGTTGATATAGGCTAAGATCTCTATAGGTGTGTGCTGAGTAGCAAGGGTTTCAGGTTATGTCCTTCACTAAGGCATATCGGGCAAGGATGCTAGTACCACTCAAAAGCTTAACTAAGAGTGGGGCTCTCATCCAAAGTATCATGCAAAGCACAACAAGGCCATACTGCCTAACTCATAATGGGTAACACCTCATATTGGGCAACACTCAACTAACTCAACTATCAAGCACCATATTAGGCGAGGGGTCTACAAGGTGCCATCCAACCATATCACCCAATAACACCCCTTATCAGTCATCTAGGGTTAGGGAAACCTTATCATTCAAGGCTCCATGTCGGGCAACTAGAGTTAGGATCATCCTATCGGCCAATCAAGCATATCGCTCCAAACTAGGGTTAGGCATTTGTATCACCCAAGGCACCACTTTTAGGGATAACGCCCACACCCAAGGTTAGCTCATCGGTTTCATCTACTACCAAAGAAATCATCACTATATCGCCCAAGATATCAACCAAGGATACAACCCCAAGAACATGTCGTGCAATAAGGGTAGACCATCAACTCACCATTAAAGATCAACACTTCATATCAGCCAAAGGTCCAACTAGGTATAAACCACCCACATCATCCAAACCCTAAACCCTAGGGTAGGAAAGGATATCGATCACCACACCATATCGTCCAACAATACCAAAATTTGGCTCACCTCTCAACAACTGAGTGAGAGGGGTCTTGCACAACCTTTAACATATCGAGCAACAACGGTAGAGCAACACCCTATCGGCCGACCAACTCAACCTAACGTCCAAACACCTAGACCATAGGTTCACTTTTCATTATCCAAGGAGAGAGAGGAGTTTTGCCCAAGCTGCTAGAGAATGGCTCACCTCTCAAGTCCAAGGGATATTACTCATGTGCCATCAGCCAAAGCAAGACCTAACGGGCAAAGCACTATATCGTGCAACCACTATATCGGGCAAGCACCCTATCAGGTGGTTCATATTCAACCTCAAATCACCCAATACCATTATGCACAAGATAAACAAGAATAAGGCAGTAATAAAACATAGCATTTCCATTATATTAGATTCCAAGTTCCACATATATCACTATCATGGAGAAAGGTATCAATTTAAGTACAAGAACCAATATGTGCACATATGAAGAGTGAACATAATAGAGATGGTTAAGAGTTATGTAACCCGCCTTAAGAGGATCTCAATGAAAGGCATAAAGCTTCCTGATCCAAGCAGCAAACCCACGTTCCTCTCCATGGAAACCATCCATTTGAAGCTCTAATCTTGTCTTCGGCTCCATCATCATCGCCTCAAGAAACAAAAGAAGAAGAAGAAGATACCATGGTTATGTATAGCTCATGAAGAAGAAAAGAGGGGGAGATAACCATGGCCTTGCCTACTCTCATCAAGGGCCCATCCATGGCCAAGAGGAGAAGAAGAAGATTAAGAAGAAAGCACAAGGGAAAGCTAGCAAAGAAGCATGACTCACCAAGGTTAGGTCTTGAGCAAGGAGTCTCTATGGCCCAGGAGCTCTCCCTCCTAAGCTCCATGGGAGTCTTCCTTAAGCTCCCAACCTCCCATGCTCGTCCCAACAGGAAGGGGAAGGAAGGTGAACGAAAAGGACCACTTGGTTAAGGAGGAAGGGAGTTATATACACCAAGGAAGAGAGAGGTAGCAAGGGAGAGGTGTCATAACCACATAAACCAAGGTGCTACTTGCTCTTGCACTTAACGCCACTTGTTGTCACCCTAGCAGCTCATGCATGGCTTGGTGATACACTCTAGAATGTGTATCATGCAGCTGGGAAACTGCCATGGCCAATACACCCTTTTGGGTGACACACCTTCAAGCCCTAGCCGATACACTAAAGGACAAGGTAGCATATGTGACACATATGTGTTATAAAGGTCATATAGAGATGTTACTCCTCAACTATAATCCAAACAAGGAACCCCGAATTCCATCCACGTCCTAGATGATGCCAAGCATAAGGGAGGTGACTCTAGAGCTGATAAATTACATATTGACCCCTCCACTTTGGGTAATTTGCAATTTGCACCAAAACTAGCACATAGGGCACACACATCATCCAACTAAGCTCAAATTTGGAACATAGGTCCTCCACAAGGTGCCCCACCTCATAATTCTCTTTATAATGGTGCTAGAGTACTAAAAGAATGCTTTTCATGTGACATATTGCAATATAACCCCTTACTTTGGGTAAATTAAACTTTGGTCCAAAACAAGCAAACATTGCTCAAACAACATCCAAATGGGACCAAATTGGAAACATGAGCTTGTCACATGATATCAAAACATTTTAAGAGATTATATTAATGTTCTAAGCACCTTTCATAATCAAAGAAAAGAGGGTTAGCCCAAAACTTGGGTCAAGGTCCTTACAATGGCTCTCTGTAATAATGGGCTCGAGTATGCACCATACACCAGTGCCTAACAGCAGCAAATTGATTGTCATAGTAGAGTAGCATAGATAGAAGCAATAACAATTTTAGAATTCATATCTAAATGAAATGAAAAAAAGGGTTGGCCTAGAGTGCTGACCACATCACTTGTGGTGTTGGATGTTGTCGTTTCCCCGACAACGGTGCCAAAAACTTGACACATGTTTACCGTACATATGTGCAAGAGAACGTATCGAAGTAATATATGCCCTTTTGAGGCCCGAGTCGAACGCAGGGAAACGTTCTCTAGAAGACTACTACTAACTATGGTATAATCATCTAGGTTAGTGTAAATAAATGGGTTTGATTGAACAGAAGCAAAAATAGAATAAAACAAACTTAACACTTAAATTAATCATATTTATGGAATTCCTTAGGATTGTAGTTTCACCACAGATAACATTGTAATTCATTCCATACACCAATATCTATTACCCCTATCCCTGGATAAAGAGTATGTAGTCAGAACTACCCACTCCCGCAATGTAGTTCACTACCTATTCTAATGCCAACCCCATTTCCATAGCAATTGGTTGATTACTTAGATGCTTTATGATTGAACTCTGGATTTCTCCTTTTGTTTATTCTCCACCTTTCCCAAGGGGTGAACTAAACGGGTAAATCTATGCTCTCCAACCCTTAACCTTTCTCTTGAAATGATTAAGAGTCTAATAATCTATCTACGTTGATCAGACATAAATATAACAATACATCTTCATAGATATTGTTACACCCCGATCTCACAATTTCCACTAATCATGAGATTAGGGCATAAATTGAGGATTTAACATAATACAAATATCACCCTTAACTTTTTCTTCTCTTTCAAAACTCTTTGTTTTCTCAGATTGAACCACATAAACCAACTTTATAAGGGAATCTAAACATTGATTTCTCTAATCTGATTTCAACAGAAAAAATGCATGTATGAACATTCATTATGTTCCTCATACTTTTAAGCACATAAAACTTGCTGATTCGCACATATTGCTAAAAGAGGAATAATGTTATACATCATCATTTACAACTCTCTCTTATTTCTTTACAAAGACCTAGGGTGATAATGACCGATTGACCTTAACTATACTCAGACTTAACTCTTATGGCAGATCTACTCTGATGCAATGATATCTTCTTCAAGTCCATGTGATTTCCCTAAAAAATTGTGAGTAGAGGGGTGAGCCTACTCGCTCAGTGAATGAGTACTTCAAAGAAACAGTCTAAAGCACTAATATAATTACATATTTACTTTTGAGCAATTGATATCAATTATAACAGCAGTAAGCTTTAAAGAATCTAATAATTGACAATCATAAATATGGTAGGATACTCTAAATATATATAAGAGTGAATCAATATATGAAATGCTTGATTGATCATAAAGAGAACTAATAATTCAGAAACATATAAAGAATAATTGAATAACTGTACACACTTGTTTGACCTCTCATTCATTTTATTATGCCCTGATCATATGCAGTGTACTCTACATATGAAGACTCGTAGCGAACTACGATCTCACCGTACAAGACTTAGCTTAAAACTCGGGAAGCTAATCCTAGAACTGAATCTGGGTCTACTTGACTCGAACCGTCACGTCTGACTAAGGTGGCTAAATAGCTGGCCTTTAACTGGACCTATCCTTCTAGGCTGAGTACATAGGCAGAGGGACTGAGACACTCTGTGGGCCTCATCTTGGTATGCTCTGTGGGTACCTCTGGGTTACCACCGGGATCTCCAGTTCATGTTGGGTAACCTATCTTCTCTTAGGAGACTTCCTCAAGGGCTTCGTCCCCCCACACGCTCTGTGGGTGTGATCCGATCCCCGTATACTGGTCGCTGCCCGAGTGGATCATTTTCTCCCTATAGTGCAGACATCCGTAGGGAATCTACGGTGTTCAGGACACCTATGTCTATTATTTTATTATTCTTTGAAAGCTCTTTCTACATTGTACCTTTCTCTTACTTATACTTGACTCTGGTATCTCTATGGTGTCACGTCTACTTATTTGAAGTTATAATACATAATGTATATCATTCTAAACTTGGCAGAGTAATATATTCAAAACACTGTAATATACTAAGTAATCAACATACTATACATGCAGACAGACTAAAATTCTTAAATAAACAGATTACATGTCCACTTGGCACATACACACTAGAATCTTGCAATTTATCATCTTATTACACTGATAAGAGTTAATTACTTGACATATGAGTAATCGTCAATAGCACCTGCAACTTATCTGTAATTTCTCAAAGAACGTGCATATCAACCCAAATCTTGAGTTGTGCATCTCATAACTCAATTAAGAGTTAATTACTTATCATGATAAGAATTATTAATAATAATTGAGAACATTGATATCACAATACTTGATTCATTGAACACACTACCCTTAGGGTTTCATTTTGATCACAACAAATGCTACAAAGAAAGGTGTAATACATCTATCACGTACTTTTCAAATATTTACAGCACATGATACATGGGATCTCAATCATGTTGACTCAAGGTCAATTAGGTCAATGTTGACTCACGTCTAAATTGACTAAACCCATGTTTTGATGATGACTTACCATTCCACATATTGGTGTCTAATGCTTCTACTTGAGTGATTTCAGATTAGGTATAGACACACTCCAAATGCCCTAACTTGCGCATATCAAATTGGAGAAAAGATAAGTCAAAGTCATACAAGTGCACATTTTTGTAATATGATGTATATCCATTAGAATCATGTTGTAAATCACTTGTAATGATTGTATGACTTGTAATTAAGCTTAGAAAAATATCAGGAGCACTTAGATCGAATATTAGAGCACTTTAAATACATCTTTGAAAATCAATTACAGGCACTTGGTCGGTCCAGTTTCCCACCCTAAAACTCGACCGATCAACCTTGGTCGATTTTCTGAAGATTGCATCGGTCGAGTTGTGCACTCACAGAACTCGACCGATTGGGTAGTAGGCCATTTCCAGTTGAAATGGTCGGTCGAGTTTCCTCATGACAAACTCGACCGATCCTTTGAACATCGGTTTACCTCCTACTTGATCGGTCGAGTTACACCCATAGAAACTCGACCGATTGCACTGTACGAAAAAGTGCAGAAAAGTGTTTCTAGCCGTTGTGGAGTTGTAACAAGTGAAAATAGATCCGTTGCAAGCCACAAAACGGCTAGTTTTCGTTCACAAGTGTTCCCAAAGGCTAAGAGGCATCCCCAGCTATAAATAGGACCCCTTGGGCTTCATTCCAAGGTTGAGCATTCACTATGAAGGTTCCTATTTTATAGTTGAGTGATCCTACAGCCTCCTCTCTCTCTATCTAAGCTTAATCACTTGCTACATCCTTTAGAGTGAGTAGGAAATCTATAAGAGAGCTAGTTCTACATGTATATCTTGTGAGGCTCTCACTTCCACCACCTCCTTTCTATCTTTCCAATCATGAAGATGAAGGTTCTCTCTCTTATCCAAGAGAGGTGAAGAAGAACAAGGGAAGGAGTCCCTTGGTGAAGATCAAGGCCGAAGACTTGGAGCTCGAGTGGGTAAGCCCTTGGAGAAGGCAGAAGACTCAAGCTCAAGTGGGTAAGTCCTTGGTGGAAAGCTTCTCTGAGTGAAGGTGAAGTCAAAGGCAGAAGATCCAAGAAGAGTGGGTAAGCCCTTGGTGAAGGCAGAAGACTCCTTGCTCAAGTAGGTAAGTCCTTGGTGGAAAGATTCTCCGAGTGAAGGTGAAGTCAAAGGCGGAAGATCCAAGAAGAGTGGGTAATTCCTACAAGGCCGAAGACTTGTGCAAGAGTGGGTAAGTCCTTGGAGAAGGCCGAAGACTCTTGCAAAGTGGGTAAGTCCTTGGTAAGGTTGAAGACTCTTTGTATTGGATAGGTAAGTCCTTTGTTGGTCATGTATTGTATGTCTTATTAATGAATATAAGAGTGCAATTGTTTGAAGTCCTAGAGGTTGACCTCTCTAGGCAAGTGGACTAACACACTTCTAGTTTGAAGTGTGGAAACACTCTAAATAGCTTGTCTAATTGGTGCATGTTCAATCTCTCTTATCCTTGCTATGCATGATTTAGTTGCACTCAAATTACCTATTTAGCAACCTTATCTTTTGATATATCTTGAAGGTTTGATGAGTTTTGTTTAAGTGGTTTCAGCTCTATTCACCCCCCCTCTAGAGCATCTAATCACCCATATAGGATCCAACAAGTGGTATCAGAGCGGGTCTTCTCCAAGCATACTTCCACAAGTAGGAGAATATGGGTGATTATGAAGATGGGCAACCTTCAAAGAGAGGAATAGAAGGAAACAAGAGAGAAAAAGGGATCACAAAGGCTCCATCAACAAATGAAAGCACTAGTGGAAGATCTAGTGAATTTGAAGATGGAAGATGCCATTGCACCCTCTTGACAAGCTCAATTAAAGATTTAAATGAGGTAAATCCAAGTGTTAAGATTCTAACCAGTTATTATCTTAGTCAACTAAATGCTTCTAAATTTGCAAATTCTAGCTTGCTTGATAAGATTAAATTTTTAGAATCTCAACCTTCTATGACTACTTCATTTATAGAGCTTGCTACTACTATTGTTTCTCTCTCTATTGTTTCTTATGCTCTTAAATGTGCTTATGAGAGTCAAGATCTTACTTTGCAAGGAATAGAATGTGTATATAAAGTTTATCCTTCAAAGATTACGTGTCTTGTATATGAACTTGCTTCCTTGCATAGTAGTGTAATTGCTCTTGACCCTCATACTATCTTTTCTTATTTTGATGCTCTATCTTGTGATAAAGATTCTTATATGACTAAATATGTTTGCTTAGAAATCTATCTTGTGCATGCTAGAGATGATATGAATCTATTGTGTTTTACCTTTACTTCTCTTATGCATGACAATCATAGTTTGAGATCTTCTTTGCAAAGATTCTTTAGTGATAAAAAGAATCTTAATCAAATCCTAGACCATACTACCAAACAAATGGGTAGAGATGGCATTGGACTTGACTGTAGCCAAAGGAACAACAAAGACAAAGGACCTTCATTTTTCAATGAAGAATCCTCCAGTTCCAAGGCTACGGGCACTTGTAATTATTGCAATGAAATTGGTCATTATTCTACTTGTTGTCCTTTTAGGAGAGCACCCAAGAGCAATAGGACTTGGGTTGCTAAAATAACCCCTCCGGACCCAAAAACATGATTGGGGACCATTTCATCTTTCTTCTTGTAGGTACTCGCAAATGGATTGAATTGATGTATTGAATTGCAAATTGACTTGTCAATCCACATGAAAGAAGAAAGGTGAGATGTGTAGAGGGTGACAACAAGTGGAAAAAGTAATGGTAAGCACAAAGGTAATGTTTTCTTGCTTATAACCTATCCTAACTTATTTTTGTCAAGTTAGTGTGCACTATACATATGGTTTTTGAGTCAAAAGTGGCATTTTGTGTTTCTCTTCACACTCTTGCTCAAAAGCTATTTCTAATGCTTCTATAGTGCATTACTAACTTGCTTAGACATGTTTGGATATGGTTTGTATTTTTAGCATGCCCTTAAATATGTTTTTATGAAATAATATGTGCTCTTTGACAGCTGGTCTGTCGGTCGAGTTTTCCCTATTGAAACTCGACCGATTGGCACCAAGAGTGTTGCCAACAGCTGTCATCGGTCGAGTTGTCCATGCACAGAACTCGACCGATAACACTGTGCACAGAATACACAATTGGCTTATTGGATGAGAATTTCTCTCTAAACTAGATTTTCTTAACCAATAGCCTTATTCTTTGGCACTCCCTTGGTATCTTTATATATGCATATTGCCATGTTCTAAATTGTCTATCTTGCTTACAACTCTATCTCTCTAATTGCTCTAAATTGGTATATCTATAATGTTGCAATTACTTGCTTTGAGTTGTTTTGCATGTTTTGATGATGATCTCTTTGGATCTATTGGTTGTGTCTTAAATTGCTTCCGTTGTGCTCTAACTTGCTACATCTTTCTAGGTGTATATCTTGTTTTGATACAACCTTGAGGTTCTTAGTGGTAATCATCTTTTGGTAATGATGCATATTTGTATGTGAGTTATATCCTTTCATGCTTCTAAAATTGCATATCTCTTTGTTTGGATATATCTCTATATCTACTCATAGCTTGCTTTATCTTGTGTATCTTTTGGTATCTCTTGCTATGATCTAGATCCTACTAGTAGTCCTAACTTGTGATATCATCTACTAGTAGTTCATATACATGTAGTTCTAACCCTGTTTATAATTGGAATATTTGCTCATCTATATGCTATGCTTGTATCTTGTCTCATACATGCTCAAGATTGTTCCTTGAATTGCATATCTACTATCTTGAGTTGCTTGCATAACATTGTGATGCAGGGTACATAGATCTACATGATATGTGGAAATTGGAGTATTTTTGGATTTTATGCAGCTTTTGCTCCAGTTTTAGTTTTTGGTGCAAGACTAGTGTTTTTCATGCAGAAACGACCTTCTAAGCAAGACTCATTGCTTTGCCATGAGCTCTGATGGTTTTTGATCAAATTCCATCATCTTGAGGGTCAAAATTGCGATTTATTGTTTTTCTGCAGCACTTTATCTTGCATTTTTGGGTTGTTCAAGTATATGCTTTAAATTGCTTTTCTTTCTATGCTTGGACAAGACCCTATTTGTGCTCTTCTACTCTCCTTATATATATTTGTGTTATCTCTTTTCTCTTTAACAAGTGATGTTTCTTACTTTCTTCATAACCCCACTTTTTGAAATGATAAAGGGGGAGAAAGGTATGTCTTCTTTTAAAAAGAGAAAGAAGGCATGTCTTACATGAAGAAGTGAAGATTGTCCATGTAAGGGGGAGAAGGTAAATGGGAGAAGACATATATGTGTAGAACATATATGAGTAGAAGACATAGTTTCTATAAATGTTATGAAAACTAACCATGCAGGAGAAATAGCATCAATTGAGGGGGAGTATGAAAACTCCATGCGCATCAATTGAGGGGGAGCATATGAACTCAATTCTATTGAAACCCCTAGGTTTTCTCCAAAGGTATGAATTTACTTTAAAGCTTTCAATACATTTATGGAATGGTTTGTCATCTTCAAAAAGGGGGAGAATGTTGACTCAAGGTCAATTAGGTCAATGTTGACTCATGTCTAAATTGACTAAACCCATGTTTTGATGATGACTAACCATTCCACATATTGGTGTCTAATGCTTCTACTTGAGTGATTTCAGATTAGGTATAGACACACTCCAAATGCCCTAACTTGCGCATATCAAATTGGAGAAAAGACAAGTCAAAGTCATACAAGTGCACATTTTTGTAATATGATGTATATCCATTAGAATCATGTTGTAAATCACTTGTAATGATTGTATGACTTGTAATTAAGCTTAGAATAATATCAGGAGCACTTAGATCGAATATTAGAGCACTTTAAATGCATCTTTGAAAATCAATTACAGGCACTTGGTCGGTCCAGTTTCCCACCCTGAAACTCGACCGATCAACCTTGGTCGATTTTCTGAAGATTGCATCGGTCGAGTTGTGCACTCACAGAACTCAACCGATTGGGTAGTAGGCCATTTCCAGTTGAAATGGTCGGTCGAGTTTCCTCATGACAAACTCGACCGATCCTTTGAACATCGGTTTGCCTCCTACTTGATCGGTCGAGTTACACCCATAGAAACTCGACCGATTGCACTGTACGAAAAAGTGCAAAAAAGTGTTTCTAGCCGTTGTGGAGTTGCAACAAGTGAAAATAGATCCGTTGCAAGCCACAAAACGGCTAGTTTTTGTTCACAAGTGTTCCCAAAGGCTAAGAGGCATCCCCAGCTATAAATAGGACCCCTTGGGATTCATTCCAAGGTTGAGCATTCACTATGAAGGTTCCTATTTTATAGTTGAGTGATCCTACAGTCTCCTCTCTCTCTCTAAGCTTAATCACTTGCTACATCCTTTAGAGTGAGTAGGAAATCTGTAAGAGAGCTAGTCCTACATGTATATCTTGTGAGGCTCTCACTTCCACCACCTCTTTTCTATCTTTCCAATCATGAAGATGAAGGTTCTCTCTCTTGTCCAAGAGAGGTGAAGAAGAACAAGGGAAGGAGTCCCTTGGTGAAGATCAAGGCTGAAGACTTGGAGCTCGAGTGGGTAAGCCCTTGGAGAAGGCAGAAGACTCAAGCTCAAGTGGGTAAGTCCTTGGTGGAAAGCTTCTCCGAGTGAAGGTGAAGTCAAAGGCGGAAGATCCAAGAAGAGTGGTTAAGCCCTTGGTGAAGGCAGAAGACTCCTTGCTCAAGTAGGTAAGTCCTTGGTGGAAAGCTTCTCCGAGTGAAGGTGAAGTCAAAGGCGGAAGATCCAAGAAGAGTGGGTAATTCCTACAAGTCTGAAGACTTGTGCAAGAGTGGGTAAGTCCTTGGAGAAGGCCGAAGACTCTTGCAAAGTGGGTAAGTCCTTGGTAAGGTTGAAGACTCTTTGTATTGGATAGGTAAGTCCTTTGTTGGTCATGTATTGTATGTCTTATTAATGAATATAAGAGTGCAATTGTTTGAAGTCCTAGAGGTTGACCTCTCTAGGCAAGTGGACTGACACACTTCTAGTTTGAAGTGTGGAACCACTCTAAATAGCTTATCTAATTGGTGCATGTTCAATCTCTCTTATCCTTGCTATGCATGATTTAGTTGCACTCAAATTACCTATTTAGCAACCTTATCTTTTGATATATCTTGAAGGTTTGATGAGTTTTGTTTAAGTGGTTTCATCTCTATTCACCCCCCCTCTAGAGCATCTAATCACCCATCTAGGATCCAACAAATCCCTTATCACATTACTAGGAATTCTCATCCCTTCACATCATTATCATAATTACTGGATTTGGGTAGTCAAACCCTTAGATCATCACATAGCATTGTTACCTCTGTAATAGGTAACTATTACCTCTAGGTCCTTAGACCAAGGTATTCATTTCATTGGTTGTACAAGTATTCTCATGGCTCACAAGGCCATCACATATCTTGTCACCTCTCACTAGGTAAAAACTTATTCATGTTGCTCCCATAAAGATTTCATCCGACATAAACATTCACTGAATAAAGACTACTATCAACAAATCATATAAAATCAATATATGTATGAAACCTTGGAACTGAGCTAAATTTGGGTTTCCATGTCATTCAATGGGATATCATGCATCAATAATAACTAATAACATTGAATAAATAAAGTCTATCATGTCAAGAAAATCCCTTCAAATGGATTTTACGATATCTATTTGCAAATATCCAACTTTCCTCGCATCTAGGGTTTCAGCCTCTTCATTGAGATACCAAACAAACACTACTCACTTTAAACAAAATCCAAGATAGTATCTGACATATATGTACTATGAATTTAGATAAACAATCATTCAAAACCAAGGGGATCTAGATAAGCAACTTTCTCTATTTACTTATATAGCAAATTTTAGTCATAGACAAATTCCCTATATTTCAGTTTACTCTTATAACCTATGTGAATACTTAGGGAATTCTCATTAGGATGTATTTTATACATTTATAATATGATTTTATCATCTGAACTTCATCCAAATAGAGGAAGAATCCATTTCATATCATTTTGCAACAACTTAGAATAAATAGACAATTCAAGGTTTGTAGTCGCATACTAGCAATTAAAGATTATGGATAAATTAACCAATTTTCGTGCAATATACTGTTTAAAGGAAGTTACCACTCACCCTAAGGTGTGAAAACACCTTAAAAACGTATCCCATATCTGAAAATCTCAAATCCATATCAAATCCCTAGCAATTCACCCAATTCTTCTTCCTTTCAACTCAGAAACCCTAAAAATGAGGGATTATGAAGAAAGAGTGAGAAAAGGGGAAGTTTTGATACCATTTTGGATCAAATCAGAGGAGGGACGGAATTTTGACATGTGAGAGAAGATTCACCATGAAAATATATCCAAAGAATCTAAACATACATGATTTCATCATTCCTTAGACCGCAAAACCCTAGGTCAGCATCTCCATCAATTTCTCCTCTCAAACCCTAACTCTGTCTCTCTCTCTCTAGGATTTCATTTCTCTAGTTCGAATCACGAATTATGAGAGATTCTAGTTTGTTAGGTTTATCATATAGAGAAATTGAGCTGCTTGAGTCAATTGCACTTTGACCCCTCACTAAACTTTTTTCTTATTTTAGCAAATTTTTCTATCATAAAAAGGTTTCTATAATTCGTATATTTCAGAGATCAAATCTTATGAAAAAATTATGATAATTTATCATGTTGTGTATAATTGATTTATCAAGATTTAGTTAAAATTTGAGATCATTAAAATCCCCCATTAAATAACTAAAAATCGAATAGTGCATTGCTATCCAAAATTCTATAGAAATGTCCGTTACTATAATTCATCTACTGATAAGGTCTAAACACATCCAAAAATTATGAAAATTTTACATGTTGTTTAAAATTAAGTTTCATATCTATAGTTAAAATTTTAGATAATTTGGAGTTACCAATAAATAATTAAAAATCAAACAATATACCAATGAACAACATTTTGTCAGCATGGTCGGTTGAAGTATATCTCGACCGAGAATGACTTTCAAAGAACATTCAAAAATTCTGAAATTTTTCACTGAAATGCAAGATTGAGTTGTACATATCATATCCAAAATTCAATTAAATACAAATTTTTTAGAAAATATGAAAAATAATTTACCACATCGCTATCCTGATCAAATTCTATACTCATGTACCATCAAAACCCTAATTTCAGCCAACTAGGGTTTATATTTCTCAAACCCTAATTTATCAAACAATATAACACTTAATGTTAGGTTTAAAACATCATAATTGAATTATCATCATTAATTAGATTTAAGCAATGATCAATGCAATTAAGTATATAATCATACAGGTAAATCCTAGTTTACCAATTAAGCTCAGATGCGGTCATAACAATTCTCCCCTCCTTAAAAAGATTTCATCCCTGAAACATAAATATGCAATTAAAGTACATTCAAGGTTTATTTTAAGCTTTTGAAATCTTACATGTCATTATATTCTTGTATTTCATACTTGAATGCAGTTTTCAACATTAAGTCATTTATTCCTTTACTAAATCACAACATGTTTGAAATAATTCTCAATGATAACAAACAAATTCTCTATGCCACAATCAATCATAGGATAGAGAGAGAAACAACCATTTTAATATTTTCATACTCTTGAGGTGTTACCTCAACATCGATAATTTGATCCAACTATCTCAATTCATACTGCTAAATATGTACTATTGTTATGTATTACCTCTAAATCACGAAAGAGAGTTCACCATGTTCTTTTGAATTTTACTATTGTACTACTCAAATAGCAAAGCAGTCATGAGTTGGAAGACTAGATTCAACAACAATTGTACAATACTAAGATGGATTACTGGTATGAATGACTACAACTATCAGACACCTTTAATTAACATATTGCTTGCACATGTACACTGAAATCATACGTAGAACCAATTTACATCCCTTAATATACCTTCAACAAATTATACTTCTAAAAACAAATTCACATATTACTAAAAGCCATTGTTTTCTCTTATCTCTCTCCTCATTCATTACTACTTACTTTTTGCTACTTATCCTTCTCATTTTAATCATGTAGATTAAACATCCCTAAAATTGAAACATACAAGGTATGTGATCCAACCCTATTCTAGGGTTGTATCTTGTGTCATTTTGTACTTTTATCACATTCAAATGCATTAGAATTACATGTTATTCTCCCCAATATGATTATCATTGAAAATACGCTTATGGATGTTCTTTGCACTATTTTTCAGGTACTTGGGCCATGCTTAGATGGAAGAGAGAGAAGGAGGGACCCAGAGAAGGCCCCAAAGTCTCCCCCAACCTACCTCCAGTGGCCAAGAATCATCCTCGAGCAAAGACATCCGAAAATGACAAAGTTAGACGAGAAATCAAGAAGTCGAACCTCACCATGGCCGTGACCACAATGCCACGGTCGTGGCTTTTTTGTGCCAAAATCCAACATGTTGCAATAGGGAAATCCACAGATCGCCCATGACCATGGCCTCTCAGCCACGACCGTGGCCACTGAAGACAACACGGCCGTGGCACCCTGCCACGGTCGTGGGAATTAATTTATAAGAAGTCAGGTTGCAACAGGGAATTGGCCTCACTGACCACGACCGTGGCCGATGCTGATCAAGACGCCCGTGGCCCCTCCCCACGGTCAGCTCCAACCCCTCCAAAACGGCTGTGTTACCCAACACGGCCATGGTGCATACTACCCACCATGACCGTGGCACTCCGCCACGGCCATGGCCACCACCATCTCACCACTTCCTTCACCCCACGACCGTGTTCACCACCCCACGGTCGTCCCCCACTACCATCACCACGGCCGTGGTACACCCACCACGACCGTGGTGCTCACATACCCTATACAACTTTCCACTGTTTTTCCTATTTTGCCCCCACTTAGCCCTAGCTCCTATATAAGCACTAGTTTCTCCTAGGGCTCGAGAGAGAGCACTCCCTAGCCGTCACCTAGCTGCTCCCTTGCATCCATTGCTCCCATCCACCCATCTCCTTGCATTCAACCCCATTTCCACCCACTTTCCACTCATTTCCACCATAGAAACTTAGTTTCTCTAGGTTTCTATCCATCCATTCCACCATTTTCATGCACCCCTACACCATTGGAGGAGGGAGGATGTCTGCAGCTGCTTAGAGGTGAAGAAGAAGGCCACTTCATCAAGCTTCATGGAGTTTCTTCCTCTTCTACCCCCTTCTTTTCCTATTTTCATGACTATGTCTAGCTAAGCCCCCTTGTGGTGGGTTGTTTGGGATTAAAATGTTACTTTGATACCATGTTGGGGGATAAATTCTTATAATGAACTCAATTCATATTTATGATGATTACTTCTTACTTCCATCTCTTTTCCTATCTTATTGCATGTGGTTTGTGCTTCTTGTATGAATTGCTTGTTTTGAGGTTTTTGAAGACACTTCATTTCTAGGAGGAATTGGGGTGTATGTGGCAATCTTAGGAATGGCTCCTAGGTCCAATTAGTAGATCCCTAGCTAGCCCCCTTTATTCCTACATACACACCCCTCCTCTTACAAATGAGTGTGAGATTTAAGTGGCTAGTGTAAGTGAGAGTGATGCAATTGCCTAGGGCCTTCTAAAGGCTAGAGTGGCTAGTGGCATGAGGATTAACCCCTTCATCTCCACTCCCATCTCTACCCTCAACCCTCAATTGTCCACTATCACTTACCCTAGAAACCTAGATTTGGCCAATCTCACTAGAACTACACCTAACCCTAGTCTTCTACTAGTAGTATAGGGTATGTTCTAATGGCATTGCCCTTATTGTTTGGTTTGGTAATCTAGATATGAATTGAGCACCATGCATGTTTAATGAACTCCCCCATCTAAAATCAAAGTGACATTCCCCAAACAGCCCACCCACCTTAATCACCTTGCTTAAAACCCTAATCGCTTAGTTTGTTTGTTAATGCTAGCTTAGTTCAATTGCTTTAATCTAACTTAGTCAATTGCTTAGTTCTACCCTTCAGTGTTAACTTATGTTCTTGCTCCTACGTAGTTAGTTTGATAACTTAGTTCACTAATTTGCTTGCTCTTCGATAATTTAGTTCCCTTTTCACATCTCTAACTTGCTCATTAGTGTAATCAACCAACAATCAACCTTAAAACCCTAAAAACCATACTCTCCACACTAGGAACGTAGCTCACGCCGTCTAACTCTAGCGCCCCCTTTATCCTCGCGGATCGACCCCGTACTTGCCGCCTCACCTATACTACGACACGACCCTGTGCGCTTGCGGGTGTAGTGTCTTAGTAGACGTAGGTAGTTAGTGTGAGACCATACAAATATTGAAAGCACAATCCCATATCCCGTGCGCTTCGACCTCGTGGGGTGTAAAAGCACCACTAGCGGAGACACACCAGTATGAATAGATTATTCATCATTCTTGCTATTACTGTAATAATTTATTTCATATCACACTTCACTCATATTGTATTTCTCCTTTTGTTCAAAACACACTTGTTACATTTCAAATTTATTTCTTACCCTTTGCTCTGAATCATTTCCATATTGTTTATCTACCTTTCAGATTAGCTACCTTTTAACCTTGGATTACTATCAGTGCTAGTTTACTTCTCATAGTGTAAATATCATGATCTTGTTTTATAGAGATGCTAGTATTCAAGGTCAAATCACTAGTGACAACCCTTGAACTACTACAACTCTAAACATTCTAGGGTTTGGCCCTTATCAGTAGCATGACGTTATTGTGTGTAATTTTGCTCCCTTAATTTGAAAGTCAAACTTTAGATCTCACAAGTTTTACTAAAGTCTTCTTTATCTTATCGATTGAATTTCCTTTCTCTTGGCCATTCAGATAGATTATAGTCTCAATTTACCCTTCTAGGGTTTCATCATCATATTGTGTGTCGTTATTACATTCACTAGATGCCTCTACCATGGTGGTTATGCATCAGATATGATTCATTTTCTTATCACTTCATTCCCACATTGCTTTCATTAAGGAAGATATGAAAGAGAAGACGATTTTGAGACTTAGAATTCTTATCTTCAAACATTCATTAACACGTTTCTCATATGTAGGTTTAATTAATTATCAACAAGGATACTTGACTAATTAGCACTTTCTTGAATCTCGCAACCTCTTTCTTTTATAATCTATATTACTTCACCATGTTTCAAACCTTTTCATTACTTTCCATAATCCCCTTACCATATACTACTATTCCACATGTCAGCTTCAACTTCTAGTTTTCTCTATGATCATGTTGCTTCTTTTATGTGTATGATCAAGTATACCATGTTGCATATATTTCCTTTTATCCTTCTAAATTCTAAATCAATAATCTCTCTACTAGTTTCAACTCATGTTTAATACATTACATATCCTTCATTTTAAATCAAACGGCTCATGCATGGGTGAAACATAGTTTCTCTTTCAATCAAGTTTTTCCTTCCTGAGTATAGTCTACCTTTTTATAACTTATTCATTTTGTTAAACTACACTTTTTTTAGAAACTAGTTTGTTGTTCTATAGAGACTTGGAATCCAAAGGTAGTAAGGATGAATGTATTAAACTTATTAATAAAGGTATACATTCCATGCTCTTAATTATATCATAACCCTCATTCCTTAATCAAGCTCATCATTTCCAACATTTATCTTTGTTTTAACTTAGTTTCTTATCCTAGTCTTATGATTTACATATTTATCTAATTCTCTTTACTTTAACTCTTCTGAAGACTCTTCACTTATATTTACTTATCGTATACTTAACTCTTTTCTTCTATTTTTCCTTTGCTTTGGAGTACATAAAAACATTGTACTCGGTTATATAATCCATTCCTCATGATTGATTCTTACTACCTTGGCCCTTACATACTTTTCTCATATCTTTTCCATATTTCATATTTAGAGTTCATATAATATTAATCATTAAACTTAATCTAAACCTTACGTCATGTTCCTTTATTCCCAATTAAGGATTTCTTACATGAGGCCTCAAAGTTGGGTCTCACATATCAGTTCCAACTGATTCTTAGCTATTCTAATCTTTCCCATATGTTTCAACATCTTAATGTATGCACATTTTCACTATGATGTGGGTCTAATTTATCTAGAGTCTATTCTTATCATATTGTTAATAGGAGTCATTCGATCCCAATAATGCATCCTGCCAGTCAGACCAGGCCGAACCTACAGTCCTGAAGCCAAGAGCCACACAGGATTACTCAACTCCTATTCATCTCAAATGTGTGGAAGAAAACTTATCCACTTAGGAAAGCTCATTCAAAGATCATTTCTAGTCTACTTGATACAAAGAATGTAATCAATAAATGCTACAACTGCATAGTGTACAACAAATCTTAAAGACCCATATATATTTCAAAATATTGAATATCTGAATTCAAACATATAAGAGCTTTTCTATTCATCTCCAATAAAACAACAATATGAAATGAAAGTTCTATCTCATTTTATATTTATGCTCTTAATTCATGTTACTTATCTTGTTTCTAACCCTAATATTTCTAGGGTTCCTCTCTAGACCATCCTTCCACTGTATACCTGGCTAGGGTATACATGAAAGAATAGATAGAGTAACTTGATACTGGTTGATCCAAGTACTCAGATACTAGGCCAGGATATCCAAATACTCATATCCCCAGAGCTAACATCATAACATCTCCTATCTGCCACACTTAAGACTCTAACTTACTAACTTAATGGTCCCTGACAACTCAGCCTAAGCTCTGATACCAAAGTTGTTACACCCCAATCTCACAATTTCCACTAATCATGAGATTAGGGCATAAATTGAGGATTTAACGTAATACAAAGATCACCCTTAACTTTTTATTCTCTTTCAAAACTCTTTGTTTTCTCGCATTGAACCACATAAACCAACTTTACAAGGGAATCTAAACATTGATTTCTCTAATCCGATTTCAACTAGTAAAAATGCATGTATGAACATTCATTATGTTCTCATACTTTTAAGCACATAAGACTTGTTGATTCGCACATATTGCTAAAAGAGGAATAATGTTATACATCGTCATTTACAACTCTCTCTTATTTCTTTACAAGGACCTAGAGTGACAAGGACCAACTGCACTTAACTATACTCAGACTTAACTCTTGTGGCAGATCTACTCTGATGCAATGATATCTTCTTCATGTCCATGTGATTTCCCTAAAAAATTATGAGCAGAGGGGTGAGCCTACTCGCTCAGTGAATGAGTACTTCAAAGAAACAGTCTAAAACACTGATATAATTACATATTTACTTTTGAGCAATTGATATCAATTATAACAGTAGTAAGCTTTAAAGAATCTAATAATTGACAATCATAAATATGATAGGATACTCTAAATATCTATAAGAGTGAATCAATATATGAAATGATTGATTGATCATAAAGAGAACTAATAATTTAGAAACATACAAAGAATAATTGAATAACTATACACACTTGTTTGACCTCTCATTCATTTTATTATGCCCTTATCATATGCAATATACTCTACATATGAAGACTCGTAGCGAACTATGATATCACTGTACAAGACTTATCTTAAAACCTGGGAAGCTAAGCCTAGAACTGAATTTGGGTCTTCTTGACTCGAACCGTCACGTTTGACTAAGGCGGCTAAACAATTGGCCTTTAATTGGACCTCTCCTTCTAGGCTGAGTACACAGGCGGAGGGTCTGAGACGCTCTGTGGGCCTCATCTTGGTACGCTCTGTGGGTACCTCTGGGTTACCACCGGGATCTCCAATTCATGTTGGGTAACCTATCTTCTCTTAGGAGACTTCCTCAAGGGCTTCATCTCCCCGCACACTCTATGGGTGCGATCCGATCCCCATATATTGGTCACTACCAGGGTGGATCATTTCCTCCCTATAGTGTAGACATCCGTAGGGAATCTACGGTGTTCAGGGCACCTATGTCTATTATTTTATTATTCTTGGAAAGGTCTTTCTACATTTTACCTTTCTCTTACTTATACTTGACTCTGGTATCTCTATGGTGTTGCGTCTACTTATTTGAAGTTATAATACAACATGTATATCATTCTAAACTTGGCAGAGAAGTATATTCAAAACATTGTAATATACTGAGTAATCAACATACTATACATGCAGGCAGACTAAAATTCTTAAATAAACAGATTACATGTCCACTTGTCACATACACACTAGAATCGTGCAATTTATCATCTTATTACACTAATAAGAGTTAATTACTTGACATATGAGTAATCGTCAACAGCACCTGCAACTTATCTGTAATTTCTCAAAGAACGTGCATATCAACCCAAATCTTGAGTTGTGCATCTCATAACTCAATTAAGAGTTAATTACTTATCATGACAAGAATTATTAATAATAACTGAGAACATTGATATCACAATACTTGATTCATTGAACACCCTACCCTTAGGGTTTCATTTAATCACAACAAATGCTACAAAGAAAGGTGTAATACATCTATCACGTACTTTTCAAATCTTTACAACACATGATACCTGAGATATCAATCCCTTATCACATTACTGGGAATTCTCATCCCTTCACATCATTATCATAATTACTGGATCTGGGTATTCAAACCCTTAGATCATCACATAGCATTGTTACCTCTGTAACAGGTAACTATTACCTCTAGGTCCTTAGACCAAGGTATTCATTTCACTGCCATCACACATATTGTCACCTCTCACTAGGCAACAACTTATTCCCATGGCTTTCATAAAGATTTCATGCGACATAAACATTCACTGAATAAAGACTACTATCAACAAATCATATAAAATCAATATATGTATGAAACCTTGGAACTGAGCTGAATTTGGGTTTCCATGCCATTAACTGGGATATCATGCATCAATAATAACTAATAACATTGAATAAATAAAGTCTATCATGTCAATAAAATCCCTTGAAATGGATTTCACGATATCTATTCACAAATATCCAACTTTCCTCGCATCTAGGGTTTCACCCTCTTCACTGAGATACCAAACAAACACTACTCACTTAAAAAAAAAATCCAAGATAGTATCTGACATATATGTACTATGAATTTAGATAAACAATCATTCAAAACCAAGGGGATCTAAATAAGCAACTTTCTCTATTTACTTATACAACAAATTTCAGTCATATACAAATTCCCTATATTTCAGTTTACTCTTATAACCTCTACAAATACTTAGGGAATTCTCATTAGGATATATTGTATACGTTTCTAATATGATTTTATCATCTAAACTTCATCCAAACAGAGGAAGAATCCATTTCATATCATTTTGCAACAACTTAGAACAAATAGACAATTCAGGGTTTGTAGTCGCATACTAGCAATAAAAGATTATGGATGAATTAACCAATTTTTGTGAAATATACTATTTAAAGGAATTTACCACTCATCCTAAGGTGTGAAAACACCTTAAAAATGTATCCCATATTTGAAAATCTCGAATCCATTTCAAATCCATAGCAATTCACCCAATTCTTCTTCCTTTCAACTCAGAAACCCTAAAAATGAGGGATTATGAAGAAAGAGTGAGAAAAGGGGAAGTTTTGATACCATTTTGGATCAAATCATAGGAGGTATGGAATTTTGACATGTGAGAGAAGATTCACCATGAAACTATATCCAAATAAGCTAAACTTACATGATTTCATCATTCCTCAGACTGCAAAACCCTAGGCCAGCATCTCCATCAATTTCTCCTCTCAAACCCTAACTCTCTCTCTCTCTAGGATTTCGTTTCTTTGGTTTGAATCATGAATTATGAGAGCTAATAGTGTGTTAGGTTAATCATATAGAGCAATTGAGCTGTTTGGGTCAATTGTACTTTGACCCCTCACTAAACTTTTTTCTTATTTCAGTAGATTTTTCTGTCATAAAAAGGTTTATGTAATTTGGGTATTTCAGAGATCAAATCTTTTGAAAAAATTATGATAATTTAGCATGTTGTGTATAATTGAGTTATTAATCTTCATTTAAAATTTAAGATCATTCCAAGCTCCTATTAAATAATTAAAAATCGAATAGTGCACTTCTATCCAAAATTCTGTAGAAATGTCAGTTACTATAATTAATCTACTGATAAGGTCTAAACGAATCCAAAAATTATGAAAATTTTATATATTGTTTATGATTGAGTTTTATATCTCCAGTTAAAATTTCATATCATTTTATTTTACCAATAAATAAATAAAAATCAAACAATATACTACTAAAAACATTATGTCAACATGGTCGGTTGAAGTATATCTCGATCGAGAATAACTTTCAAAGAACATCCAAAAATTCTGAAATTTTTCAATGAAATGCACAATTGAGTTATACATATCATAACCAAAATTCAATTAAATACAAATTTGTAGAAAATATGAAAAATCATTTACCACACTGCTATCTTGATCAAATTCCATACTCATGTACCATCAAAACCCTAATTTTAGCCAACTAGGGTTTATATTTCTCAAACCCTAATTTCTCAAATAATAGAACACTTAACATTCTTATTAGGTTTAAAACATCATAATTGAATTATCATCATTAATTATATTTAAGCAATGCTCAATCCAATTAAGCATATAATCATCCAAGTAAACCTTACTTTACCAATTAAGCTCAAATACGGTCATAACAGATTTATAACCAGAAAATAAGGATAAAGATGATATTAATGCATGGAAATCAGTTACAATGTATATTCGGGCTACTCCCGTGTCCTAAGGAATCAAGAGGTTTAGCCCCACATGGCTTTCATTGACGAATACATGCTGGAGAAAGAGAAAAATATGGGAAACATTAGAGAAACTAAGTAACCCCCGGTGAATAGCTGATTCAGACGATCCCCTATGTTGTGCATGCAATTGACTATCTTTCGGCTATCGATCTGCCTTCCGGAGGTGCTTGGATCATCTCAGATGAAGCCTTTGATTCCTTTCTCCTCTTCTCTTTCTCTAGTGTTGTGCAATGGAATACGGCTGCCCTCCTTCATCTGGCCGAACTCCCCTTAGGTCATAGGAGTCACTTACGGTACAAAATAACATCCATCTTTGGATTAGATCACCATCTTTAGATTTGCCAAATTGGGCAGACTCGGTAGTACTGACTTGGTTTTCAGTAGTACTGAGATCTTAGGGTAGTCGTGACTCTTGACAATGTTGGTACTGTTGGATCCTAGATGGGTGATTAGATGCTCCAGAGGGGGGTGAATAGAGCTGAATGCACTTAAACAAAATTCATTAGACCTTCAAGATATATCATAAGATAAGGTTGCTAAATAGGAAATTTGTGTGTAACTATAACATACATAGCAAGGGAGAGAGAGATTGAGAAAACATAAGTAGACAAGCTATTTAGAGTGGTTCCACACTTCAAACTAGAAGCATGTCAATCCACTTACCTAGAGAGGTCAACCTCTATGATTTCCTAACCATTACATTCTTATATTCATTCATAAGACTTACAATACATGACCAAACAAAGGACTTACCTATCCAATACAAAGAGTCTTCAACCTTACCAAGGACTTACCCACTTTGCAAGGAGTTTTCCGCCTTCTTCCAAGGACTTACCTACTCTTGCACAAGTCTTCAGCCTTGTAGGAATTACCCACTCTTCTTGGATCTTCCGCCTTTGACTTCACCTTCACTCGGAGAAGCTTCCACCAAGGACTTACCCACTTGAGAAAGGAGTCTTCTGCCTTCACTAATGGCTTACCCACTCTTGCTCCAAGTCTTTAGCCTTGATCTTCACCAAGGGACACCTTCCCTTGTTCTTCTTCACCTCTTTTAGCTAAGAGAGAGAACCTTCATCTTCATGATTGAAACGAGAGATGGGGAGGTGGTGGAAGTGAGAGCCTCACAAGATATACATGTAGGACTAGCTCTCTTACAAATCTCCTACTCAGTCTAATGTATGTAGCAAGTGATTAAGCTGAGAGAGAGAGAGGAGGATGTAGGAAGCACACAACTATAGAATAGGAACCTCACATAGAGTTTGCATTGAATGCTCAACCTTGAAATGAAGCCCAAGGGGTCCTATTTATAGCTAGGGATGCCTCTTAGCCTTTGGGAACACTTGAGAATGAAAACTAGCCATTTTGTGGCTTGCAACAGATATATTTTCACTTGTTGCAACTCCACAACGGCTAGAAGTACTTTTTTATACTTTTCTGTACAGTGCAATTAGTCGAGTTTCTATAAGGGTAACTCGACCGATAGAGTAAAAGATAAAGTCAATATTCAGACCATCGGTCGAGTTTGTCCTGGGGAAACTCGACTGACCAAATGAAAATCGAATTGGTCAGTTACTCCGTCAGTCGAGTTCTGTGTAGTGTAAACTCGACCGATCAAAAGTCATTTTCAAGATCTAATCAGGATCGATCGAGTTTGCAACTCACAGAACTCGATCGATGAACAGCCTGATGTGAATTTTGGAAAATGGCTTTTGAGTGCTTAAACATTCGATCTAAGTGCTCCTAATTTTTTCTAAGCTTAATTACAAGTCATACAATCATTACAAGTGATTTACAACATGATTCTAATGGATTTACATCATATTATAAAAACATGCACAAGTATTGACTTTAACTTGTCTTTTCTCCAATTTGATATGTGCAAGTTAGGGCATTTGGAGTGTGTCTATACCTAATCTGAAATCACTCAAGTAGAGACATTAGACACCAATATGTGGAATGGTTAGTCATCATCAAAACACGAGTTTAGTCAATTTAGACGTGAGTCAACATTGACCTAATTGATCTTGAGTCAATAGGTACTACTGACTTGTCTCAGTAGCACCGAGTCTTCAGGTCGCCCGAGTGTTGTCTTACTGACGCCATCTCGGTAGTACCGAGTTTGTGAACTTGGTAGTATTGACTTTTCACGATTCATCCTTGTGCTTTACTGACGTGATTTTAGTACTACTGACTTGGAGTGTCGGTAGTATCGAGTATGTTCGAGTCTTTTCTGAGCAAGTACTGACGTGAAGTCGGTACCACAGACTATTGGTGTCGATAGTATCGACTCTGTGAAGTTCCATTATACCTGAAAATACACAAGGACGTGGATAAATGCTTGGGATAAATATTAAATCATCTTAAATAGTACAAATCAGATAATTTGATGCATTTAAATATCACATGCCATTAATAGCATTTAATGCATTATTAATTAGATAAATGACAAAACAACACATAAAATCAAGGAAAATATGCCTGTGAAAATGACTAAAAACCCATGCATCAATACCCCATACTGATATGTATTGAAATCAAATTCCATTATCGTGGAAGTTTTTTATTATTGAATTTCTGTTATACTATAAGTTAAGGTTCAAATATAATGATATATCATTATCTTAGCCTCAATTTCAACGACATTGGAACCACTAAAATAAGAACTTCATCATCCAAGATGGGACACCTAGATGGTTAGAGCCTTAGTTTTTTTACTAAGAGGTCCCAAGTTCAATCCACAATGACATCACGAATAGAATCACCATTTTTTAAATAAAAACATAACCACCACCACTGCCGCCACCACCACCATCATCATCTTGTAGAAATAAGGCAAGCTCACAATCATAAAATTACATACAACACAAATAATAAATCAAAATTAAAAAACACAATAAATGCTAGTGTTAGTGGTGGTGCCAACAATGGTGTTGCGTGTGGTTACTATCATCCTCATAGTGGTGGCAACATAGATAATGGTGTTGGTGGCCGCTGCTACTAATGTTGCTCCTTTACCATTGCTTGTTGTTCTATTCTCACTGCTTCAACAACAATGACTACTATGGTCGGTACTGTTGCATTATAGCAAGAGTGACAATGATGTCATGCTACTACTCCTACATTGGATGGTTAGTTCTCATGAGAAACTATGGGAGGGTTTGGGGGAGAGTCACTACACGAGAGAGTGTGGAATGAGGAGGGGAGGGGGTCATAAATTTTGTATACAGTTATGTCAAAAAGCGTCATCGTAATTTTTAAGGTTAGGCTTCTTTAGAAAAAATGACGCTCAACTACTTGAGTAAAACTGTGATTTTGAGCTAAACGAGAGTTTGTCAAGATAACCGTCACTATAAGTGTTCTATGATGACTATTCTTCAGACAAACACCAATGACAAGCTTATATGGAGCCTTAATCTTGAGCTATTCGTTTGTTCATTCAAAGATAATTGTCGTTAGCAGTGGTGATGATAAATATTGTAGCAACAAGGCCACAAATGGTGAGGAGCACTTTTATTTAACAACAGAAGCGATGGACACAATAGAGTATTCCATAAAGGATCCAGTAACAAGTTCATCTCCATCATTATATATCGGTAACACCACACCTTAAGAGGGTTAGGGCCTGTTTGGTAGTGTAGTCAGATGATAAAGTGTGTGTTTTGACATACATTTTTACACTGCGGGAACTTCCTACTACATCCAACCAAACTAACCCTTAGTAACACCACCCGTAAAGTGGGTCATATAGCAGCCTTAGTTGCCGGGCCTGGAAGCACAAATGGGGCCAGTCTAGATTGACCAGCTTGTATCATAAACACAACTAGGCCAAGAGAACTTGTCACGGGCTCACGGCCCATTGTCAACTACCATCCGGGTGGCGAGTCCAATGGCAGTCCACCGAGGCACAGAACGACGTCCAGAGAAGACGAGACCAAATTGGCACAGTAGTAATTCGAAGGCCGAACACTGGCATATAAAGACTCAGCCGCCGCCCTCGTGCCGCGCCCCTCACGACGCACTTCGGCTCTAGGGTTTTTGGCGAACAGCACTTTCCCCCGTCTCCATCCACAACATCAAATCCAACCATGACGGCACAGACGCAGGAAGAGCTCCTCGCCGCTCACCTCGAGCAGCAAAAGATCGAAGATGTAAGATCTTAATACTCATATATCCCTTCTTCGTTAGTGATAGTTGTTATGCCTATTAGTTTGGCCTTGCCGAAGGCTTTGCGTCGAACTCTCGGTTCATTTTCTTACGCGCGTCTTCTCAGATCTGGACCTAGTCGCTTTAATTTGCTAGATGGACAGATTTGTTCTAGAATTTACCAATACGCTGAAATCACTACTATATCTTTGACCGAGGACCCTCCAAATTCTGTGTTTTGCCTTTGGGGCTGATATTAAATCAATCTTCGGCTCAGTGATACTTCTATAAGCGGAAGTATGGATCTTGCATACGATAAGCTCAAAGAACGTACTCCGGATACCAATAGCTTGTAGTTGCAATTCAAAACTTTTGGAAAGGCAGACGCTTCTTGGATAGCAACCGCCTAGAAAGATCTGTCTCATTTGTCTCCGCACTATTTTGGGATAGTAGTTCCTCTAATGACGAAATTGTGGAGTGTACAATGTATTTGCCTCATTACGTACAAAACGTTATCTCCGTGGTTCCCATGACGGAGGTAACTAGTTGTATGTTAGTGATACCTCGTCTTATTTTGGCCCCTTCATGTCTTCTTCTATTAGTTTTACCGGTTTCATATAGAAATCCTGGCACTATTTTGCTGGTATTTCCTTCTCCACAACAAAAAATGTTACTTTCTAGTAGTTGACTAGGTTTGATACGCAAATATGCTTTCCTGTCAAACTGTAGCTAGGTTTAGAATCACTTGATAAACACTATCTTTTTAATTGTCGCCTCTTTCTGCTTTTAGACTATTTTGCAATCTTTCTTTATGGTAAAAACCATTTTACATTTGTTTGACATCATTTGTACAGAAAGATGAACCAGTCATTGAGGAAGAAGATGATGAAGACGATGATGATGAAGATGACAAGGATGACGATGAAGGTATTCTTCTACAATCAATATAGATCTACAAGCGAGTTGTCTGTGGCAATTTTATCTAGGCGTTCTGTTATCTGTGACAATTTTATCTAGATGTTCTGTAATCTAAAAGTCTCATTGCTTACTGTGTTATAGAAAACATACATTAGTACACAGCTGTTCATATATGTAAGTAGGCTCTCATAGTCGTACTGGAATTTAAGCTTTTCTTCCCCCTTTTGGTGAACAGAAATGCAAATGGAACAGAATAGGGCACTTTTGTTGTCGAAAGTGCAAACTGTGTGCATTCTTATACAAATATCTTCATGTTACCTCCACTCCTATTCCTTATTTTTCACTGTGCGGCTCTAAGACTTGCTAATCTTGCAATTCATTTTTGTAAATGGCACAATGTAAATCCTACCATATATACTATAAGTGATAATAATTATAAAATAATTATGTATATTCGTGCAGTCCATGTATAGATGCTTATGTTTGTTTTGTTACAAAGTGTCAAAGATTCAAGAGTTCCCTGCCTAATGTCAAAATTAATAAAAAAGCTCTTGGCTCTATCATCTAAAAAACACAGCAGATTGCTTCTTTTTATAGATTGTTTATATCTCATTGTTAAGAATTGAGATTTCAGGTCTATAGTTAGAATTTAATGATAATGTATTTATAAACTGCACACGTAAACAAGGTATCTGAGATCTTAAGAGTGAGAAAGAATGCTTATGTTGGTTTTGACTGATTGTTATATATTATTTTGTTTTAGCTTGCATTTGGAATCTCAAATTACACCTTAAATGTTTCCCTTTCTATGTAATCCTGGATGCAGTCAAGTTTTCTCGTCTTACGTGTGGCATATGTATTCATTTTGTTCTTATGTACTTTGTTGCTTATGTGTAGACCAAGCTCTCGATGGAAGTGGGAGATCAAAGCAGAGTAGGAGTGAGAAGAAGAGCCGCAAAGCTATGCTAAAGCTTGGGATGAAGCCTATCACTGGCGTCAGCCGTGTAACAGTAAAAAAGAGTAAAAATGTAATACCTTGTTGGATCTTTTGAATCCCATAATTCACACCGTTTTTGGTTTTACCTTGGATGTGGTTTAATATTTATGCATCTTTGTTTTTTCAGATACTTTTTGTCATTTCAAAACCTGATGTTTTCAAGAGTCCAACATCAGACACCTACGTGATATTTGGAGAGGCTAAGATTGAGGATCTCAGCTCGCAGCTTCAGACGCAAGCTGCAGAGCAGTTTAAGGCTCCTGACCTTAGCCATGTCATATCCAAGCCAGAGACATCCGCCTTGGCTCAGGACGATGAAGAGGTTGACGAAACTGGTGTTGAGCCCAAGGATATTGAGTTGGTTATGACACAAGCCAGTGTCTCTAGGGCGAAGGCCGTCAAGGCACTCAAGGCAGCGGACGGTGACATCGTATCTGCTATCATGGAGTTGACGAACTAGTGTAGAAGATGCAGATTATCTGCTGAGGTGTTTTGTTGAGGGTTATTATTGGATTTCTGTTTACAATGCCCGTTTGGTGGCATTTACCGGGGTCTTTTGCCGCTTTCACCTTTCTCAATGTTGTTGTAAGGTTATGAATCATATCATCTCATATTCTATAAGCCGCAGGCTTGGTATAGTTCGAACAGTTATCTGCTCCTGCCAACCAATCATGTCTGTTTTTCTTACACCGTGACTTTATGTTTGGAGAGAAGTTTTTCTTTTCTTTCCATTTGTCGTTTTCCAATAGTTTTCCCGGACATGTCAAGCCATCTGACCTATTTGTTCCTGGTATCTGCTATTCTTCTGAAAATTATGTTTGATAGAGCTAATGAGTGGACTGAGTACAGTATATGGTTGATACCCTTATTGACTAGTGAGTGGTCTGAGTATATTGTTTCAATTGGTACCTGCTAGGTGGGGGGTGATTGTGGTATATTAGTTTATGAGTTGCTGGTCAGAATCTTTCACCGATCTTTGAAGTGCAGCTGTTAGCTGTTTTTTTAAATGTGAAACAGTCGAGCATCGTTTGGTTGTGAAGATATCAATGCTAAAATGGCTGAATTAGGTACTTTTCAGTCTATACATCATTTATTTGATATTTTTTGTTCAAGTTTTTCTTTATATATTTATTCTTCGTTCTTATATATGTAGATGTATGTGTGTGTAATTAACTGTAAAAAGATGCTTTGTGTGTACGTAAGCTGACAAAACGCAATGGAGAATGGAACGTGGCAGGGTATATATATATATACAAATAACTGTAAAAGGGTATATATATATACAAATAACTGTAAAAGGGTATATATATATATATATATATATATATATATATATATATATATATATATATATACAAATAACTGTAAAAGGGTGCTAAAGTTAGCTTTTGGTAAGTGAAATAGCCGACGCCAACTGCGTTCACAAAATATCATCTTCATCGGATTGCATTCTGAATGCTAAATAATGAATACCTAAATGCGGCGAGGAATGATTAACTGCATTGAGAATACATCATTTACATAGGATGGTATGTGGACGCTAAATAATAAAAATCTAGAAGCAGTGAAGGATCTAAAGCGAGGCAGAGTGTGAAGCTTTCACCAATAGGGTGCCGTCAAAGTTTTCACAAATAGGGTACAGTCGAGGCGTTTTCTGCTGCAGCTGGGCAAATGGATATTATAGGCTGTGATAGGCACTGAAGATATTGATGAATGTGAACAAGTACATGTAGACTTGCATACACGAATGCATATCCTTCAAATCAAACATGGATGGATGCTGCTAGATATCCAAATCTGAAAAAGAAAAAAAAAGTAAGGATGATATTCTATGTTAACATCTGAATTCGATGCGGATGAATAATATTCAAATTTGAATAAATATCTGATTTGAATTTTAATCAATGATAATATATATTGAAAATAATATTACATTATATATATGATAAAGTGACTATTTTTATATTTTCATATTTCTCTTTGCGTTTTTGTTGAATTTAAATCGTTTTGGAGAGATACATCTGATATCCTTTCTGAAATTTTTGAATCCGAAATTTGTTCTGAATTCTGCGATCTTGAATATTCTTTTAAAACTTCGAATTAAAACCTTGATTGAATGTGCAGATACTGGATATCCATTAAAAAAGAACTGATCTTTGATGTGTGTATATTGTGACAAATATACGTCTGGGTAACCGTTTGGGTTAAGTTGATCCTGGCTCTTAGTGTGAGCGTGAGAGGAGCTTGAATTCTTCTGCTTGGTGATCTGATTTTGATAATCCATTCAACCATTAAGAACTCGACTATTATATTTGCGTATCTTAAAATTCTATCGTCATCACTCGACAAGACAACAATTTTCAACACTATGTATTGAACTTCAGACTGACCGTTGGATGAATATTACATACTGTATATATGGATGCGTGAAAATCCTATCGACAAATCTGGATGCTTTAATGGATAAATATTCCTTTTACTCATTGAGTAAAATTTCAAGAACAAAACCTAACTTGGTACTTATTTGAATGCCTCTCATGCTCGATGAAAACGTGTCATTGGACCGCTATCCTATCAACTGACATGCATATGCGCATTATGTTCGTGTGTTAAGATGGTCATGTACATGATGTATTCCATCATCTTGGTTTAGCATAAGGGACTGGGCTCTCACACCTATCCTGTTTTGTTGTAACTGAAGTTGTAGCTTAAATGATTTTGCAAACAATACCATTAGCCAAACCACGCCTCATTAGTTAAGTTTTAAACATAAAGGATGAACTGCGTTGGCCTTAAAACCTAGGAATCGACTCAGTGCAAATGTGACATCTTATATAATCATACAACTATATACACAATCCCATACTGTGCGTACACCGATGAAGGCAGTGAGCATGATATTTGACTAAGCGGTCTATATCCACATCGGTACTTGTATCCACCTATTGATTGGATATGGCTGTAAGTATGGCTATGACTTGCATCAGAATTTACTTCTTTATTATCTTGCATGAATCCCACCAAATGGACGTTGGTCGTAGGTCTGGCTATAGCTCCCACCATATTTCGCCTATTTATAGCCTTTGTATAAACATTATCTAGTTAAAAAAGAAGATAACTAATTAAGGCCATGAAAACCAATCGGCATATTGTATATTAGTCCTTTTTTGTGGTTACACTTCTTTCATTCGATTATGTCTACATGCAAGATTAGGCTTTATGCGTACACTATGAGTGCACATATCCATTAATATCAACTAAGGTTTTGTTTGCATCCACAAGAATCTATGATGTCTATCTAATTCCTTCAAATATAGAAAATTAAACCTCCCGAAATGTAAATGAGTAGTAATAAAGAAAACCACCCAAAGAAAATCTACAACTTCTTCATATATTCTAGGTATTTGCAAATTAATGGGTAAAATCGCCTCTCATCTATTTACTAAATCAATTCAATAAGTATTAGTTTCAAGTGTTCATACCGATCATCACTTATCTTCAAAGATCAACCATCCTAACAGAATGAGTACATCTTCTGAGGAAGTAACATCGTATCATAATACGTAAAAGTTGTACCATTGTGGTTACTTATCCACATAGATCCATTGCTGAGTGACATTTAAAGGGGGCTCTCACATCTCTATTACTACCATGAATAGACTAGAAACTATGTCTGGACTTATAGGTCTTGATATATTTAGATGGAAAGAAAAGATCCCATGGAAACAATCACACAATCAAAGCACCATTAAATTAACCATAAACAAGAAAATATGTTGGTTAAATAAATATTACCCGTGAACTCTACATAAACACTAGTGGTGCGCTAGTCCATGTCTACAAAAAAGGTTTACCCACTCATACTCAAAGTCATCTTCTTGTACATGAAGAAAGACATAAATGATAACAAGATAAGAAAAATATATAAACTAATATCTTAAATTATAAGTTGTTGTTTTTGTTGCTCTTCATAGACAAAATTAGATATAAACATGTGTGGCCTTGTCCCCCCATTTGTCCTTATCTTCCCATGTTTATCGAGTGATAGATCATATTAGGTAACTCACTACATCCTATCCCCTTTTTTATATATATCCCTCCCATGATTAGATAAGGACGTTGTATATTCACTCATGCATAGTTTTGCTCAAAATTTTGCTATATATTTATGCAACACAAAACCCATTTTTTTGGTACTTATTAGGGGTGTAAACGGTGCGGGTACGGTGCGGGTCTGGCCATACCCATACCCATACCCATTTAGTTTAGCGGGTCCGGTTCCGGTTCTGGACCCGCATTAATCAAAATCTAGACCCGCACCATACCCGTACCCGTAATAATAGCGGGTTTGCGGTGCGGGTATGAGGGTAAGCGGTTCTATGTAAACATTATATTTTTTATGTAAGAAAGTTTATAACTATGTTCTATATACTCTTATACAACAAGATATTGCTATTATATAGGATATAAAGATGCAATAGTTACATCAAACAATGTAATACTTTGTAGATTGAAGATTAGTTCAATTAATTCTTTATATATTTGTAGTCATCATCATAGTGTTTTAATAATTTAGCAAATAACATAACTAATTTGATTTTAAGGTTACATATGTTGCTCATATTTGCAACTAGAATAGTTCATTCTCAATTAGATGACTAGTCTCTAACCTTATTATAATTAGAGTAATATGTAATTTGAAGTTTTATATTAATTATAGTAGTAAAGTATGATATAATAACATATTATTAAAGTAATTATTTATGTATAGCGGGTCCACGGGTTTGCGGGTCTGGGTCCAAGCCTACCCATTAGTGGACCCGCTTATATGCGGGTCCATGGGTATGCGGGTCCACGGTTCTGCGGGTCCAAAAATTTAGACCCATGACGGGTTTTTTAAGGGTCTGGATTTGCGGGTCCGCGGGTCTACCCGTACCCATTTACAGCCCTAGTACTTATATTATATACTTTAATAAACCGCTTGCCTAAATTTGTAGATGTTAACATAAAAAATCACCCTAGTGACATCAATGATCATAGCTATGTGATCTTATTCAATCAAACATTGAATCAAGATTTTCCAATAAATTCTCATGATCATCATCATCATGTATTCATGTGATAGAGGACCCTGATAACTATTGGAAGTCCACTACAAGACAAAATACACCACTACCACCATCAATGATCCACTATCCAATATTGCCTCAGCTATTATCCATTAATACCACTTCATCTTGTCCACACTAAAGATAAGGGACATCCACTTCCACACAACCATCCATCATGGACAAGGGTCACAACTGTCAACACACACCACCCCCTTCAATTTTTAACACTATAACCAATAAGGAAGAAAGTTTCATTCCCAAAGCAATCGAAAACATACAAAGACCAACTAGATTGTTGGATTTTATAGAGATATGTTATGTTTTATTGAGTGTCATGTGCATATCATGTGCCTCACTTATGTTTTTACTTCTGTAGTTTAGTCCCATATTGCTCATCTCTGCTTTAGTCTCTCCTCTCTTCTGTTATATAAGAGACTGTATTGTATACCTGTTTCATCATCGAATACACAATTCATATTCTCTCTATATGGTATCAAGAGCAGGTTCGGTTCCCCTCTTTGCAAATCCCCACCCCGCCCCTATACCCTAGTTCTCCCCTCCCCGCCGCTGCCCCCTCCCCCACTGCCACTGCTCCCCCTCCTCCTTTGTGAAGTCTTCCCGATAGCCATAGCTCTTGCACATTGAGAGTCTCTCCGGCTCTCTGGGTTTCTGTGTCTGTGTTTCATGAGGGAATCTTGATCTTCCTCATGATGGCATAGGTTCCTTTATCAGTCTATCTTCCCGTAGCGAGTCTCTTCTGATCAGATGCGTCAAATCTCTGGTGTTTCTCTACTGCCCCATAGCGGGTTCCTTATCTACTAATTGCTACAACTACATCACCTAATTAACTACTACTGCGTCTCTGCTCATCCTGGCTTCTGTTGACCTGCCTCGTTCTTTGTGTGTTACCACTGTCAAGCTCGATGGATCTACCTACCATCTTTGGTCGACATCCTTTATCCTATATGTCAAGGCACAAGGCCAGTATTCACATCTCACTACTGATCCTCCTGCCGCTCCTACTACTACTGCAGATGAAAAGAGCAAGCAAACCTATGCACAATGATCCAAAGATAACTCTGGTGTTATGTCCTGGCTTCTTAATAGCACCAAGCCACAAATTAGTCAGTCATTGTTATGCCTTCATGATGCTAAGGCAATGTGGGACCAACTCTCCCATGTCTATTCCCATCAGCAGAATCCTAAACGTATTTGTGGAATTTTCAAAAACTTGGCTAAGAAGGAGTTTTCTTCTGACACTTCTATCGAGGACTTCTACAACCAGTGCTCTGCTCTCTAGAATGAGTACGAAATCTACCATCCCTTGACGGTCGACATCAAAGAAGCCCAGAAGCAGCACAATGAACTTCAACTGGTCCAATTTCTAACTATCCTTCTTACTTCCTTCTCTAGCGTGGTCGATCAGATTCTGTCTAGTGACCCTTTGCCTACTCTTTGCGATGTCCTTAAGCAAGTTCAAAGACTACCATCAGTGACATCCAATCTTGTTATTGAGTATCCTGCTCTAGCTGTTCACACTGCTGATTCTGGATGTGGCCACAGTCACGACCATGGTCGTGGCAGACAACTACCTCATGCTGGTGGACGCGGCTCCTCTACTGCTCCTGGTCGAGGCCAAGCTACTGGCACTCTCTTCTACAACTAGTGTGGTCGTGATAATCACAATGAAGATAGGTGTTAGATCAAGCACGGTAAACCAATATGGGCTATCCAGGCCTCTACAAAATCCTCCATTGATACTGCATCCGACCAACCATCTGCTTCGCCGTCTACTGAGGATTCGCTCAGAGTTTGAGAAGTTTTTCCAGGAGCGCATGACTCAACTACCTTCCACATGTATGGCTGGTTCCTCCACCATGCTTGCCTCTCCTTCTACTGGTAACAATAAATGGTGTATTGATTCTGGTGCGTCTGTCCATATGGCTGATGACATTCAATTATCTTCTGCTCTAACTAAAACCACCAATATTCCATCTATCACTATTGCAAATGGCTCTAAGACTCCTGTTCATGGCATCATCACTATTCTTCTGTCTCGAAAGTTGCACCTCCAATCTATTTTATACATACTACAATTTCCTGTTAATTAGTAAAACTATAAAACAACTTCAGTTGATCCTTCTAGCTATGTTTTGAAGGATATCTGCATGAAGATGAGGATTTATTCGGGCCATGAAGGACCAGACGGACTCTACTATTTGGATGGATCGCCTGTAACATCTTCTCTTCTGTCTACATCAGTCACAAAACTCTAGTGGTACTACCGGCTTGGTCACCCATCTGCAACAAAGATGAAACATTTATTTCCAACATTATCTGAAAAGACTTTTTCTTGTGCATCTTGTCTTTTGGAAAAACAAACACGGTCTGTATTTCCCGCTAAAAAATAAATTGGTCTAAAGCTCTTTTTGATATTGTTCATGTGAGCATCTGGGAACCATGTTCTGTTCCTAGTCACTCTGGTGTTAAATACTTTCTGAATTTTATTGATGATTATTCCCGTGCTAATTGGCTTTTTTTACTCAAAGATCACAACACTTTTTTGGGACAATATCAACATCTTCTTTTCTAAAATACAGACCCAGTTCAACAAACCCATTAAAATTTTCCGTACCGATAATGTCCTAGAGTTTATGCAAAAATCTGTCACAACATTTTGTTCTGTTCGTGGCACCATCCATCAAGTTACTTGTCCTTACACTCCGTAATATAATGGCATTACTGAATGGAAAAATCGCCACTTGTCATAGGTTGTTCGCACTCTTCTTCTCCATTATAAAGTACCTCACCAGTTCTGGCCTGAAGTAGTTTCTACAACATGCTATCTAATTAACTGTATGGACCCTGACCTCCGTTTTGGGCTTAGCCTATTTGCTTTGCCTAAACCTTGTGTTTAGATATTTGCTAATCACCTGAGTCGTGATTAGGGTTTGTTTGTGCCTTGTTGAAAGGTTGAGGTGCAACTTGCAAATTACCCATGTTCTAGGGTTGATGTGCAGGTTTGTCACCTTGAGAGATGTCTTTCTCTCTCCTTGCATACTCTAGGGTTGAGAGGATGGGTCGGGATCTTTGCTTGAGTAGCCTAGGGCTTTGTTGAACCTTGTTTGAGTAGTGTTGAGCCTTGTTGGAGCTTGTATCGGGCTGGACCTTGGTGTGTTGGCTAGAGGAGTGACTGGTTGTACCAGGCAAGAGGTGTATCGGCCATGGTGTTTCGGGTTGCCATGTTGGGCAACACACACCCTCCACCTAGCCTCGTTTGTGTCACCATCTTTGGACAAGTGGCTGTTTCTTTGTTAAGTGGGTGGCAAGTCATGGACATGTGGTTTTGGGGGTGTTAGCATGTGGCATGACCCTTGGACAAGTGTGCGAGGGTCGGGTGCCACCTTGCCATGCTATCTCCCTTCACCCCTTAGTATATAAGCGACCCTTCTTTCTTGCTAGCAGCTCCTTTGTTCCCTTAGTTGCTTTCTTTCCTTTGGTGGCCGAGCTAGGAGTGGAGAAGAGGAAGTGGTGGCCGATATAGCTGGTGGTGGATGATACACCTTGCTGCCTTGCTCCTTTTCTTCTCTAGTTGATGATTCTCTTTCTCTCTTCCCTTGGTACCACCTTCTTCCTTTCTTGTTCGGCCATGGAGGTGATAGGTTTCCCTTCTTTTATTAAGGTGGCCAAAGGTGGTGCTTGGAGATTTGGAGCTTGGAGCTTGGAGTTTGTGCTTAAGGCGGGTTACATAACTCCTACCCTAGCTATATTACCTTCTTTTTATGTTGCTTGTTATATGCTATATTGATCGGACATGCTTATCGTGTTAGTAATATCTTTGCTCTAGTATGTACCCTTGAAGTTGTGGGATATGATGATATGGTTATGTTGGTTAGATGTGTCCTTGGACCTTGTTGGCCGAACCATTAGATTAGGGTTCTTTGGGCAAAACCCCTCTCTCTTAGTTATTGAGAGGTGAGACTAGGGTTTCCTAACTCCATGGTGCGTGTGGTGTGTTCTTGGGGAAAATCCCTTTCTCTCCCTTTGGTTTTGAGAAGTGAGCTTGAGCTCTAGTGGTGTAGGCAAAACCCCTCTCTTCCTTAGTCATTGAGAGGCGAGTCTAGACTCTAGTTGTGTGGGAAATACCCCTCTCTTACCATGGACTTGATAGGTGAGCCTTTGGTTGGTGATGACCCACCTTGCTGCTCGATATGTGATAGAGGTTGTGCAAGACCCCTCTCACTTGGTTGTTGAGAGGTGAGCCAACTCTCTTACTCTATTTAGGGTTTCTGGGTGGCAGCCTTGAGGTTGAAGATGACCAACCCGTCATGACCTTTGGACCCTTGCCCGATATCCCTTTTCTAGGTTTGAGCTTGGGCGATATGCTTGATGGATGTCTTGTTGACCTTCTTGACTGACATGGCCCTGCTGCTTTGCACGATACCCTCTTGAGTGTGCTGCCTGACACTCTATCTTGGAGGCATTGCCTACTGTGACGCGTTGCTTGCCATAGTGTTGCCCATTATGGCGTTGCCCTATATGAGTGTTATCCGATATGGTAAGGCTGACCCTTTGGCTGGGCGTTATGTCTTGCACGTTTCGACCTAGATAGGTGATAGGAGTGTGTTGTTTGGGCGATACAGGTTGAACCTTAGAGTGTTGCCCAACATGGTGTCTTGGGCGTTGCACTTGAGGAGGTGCTGCTCGTTATCAACTTGCTTGTGGTGCTGCCTGGCATGGTTCCTTGGTGGCTTGGGCATTATGAAGTGGACGTTAGGGTTTGCTTCCTTAGGCGTTATGAATCTTACCCTCTTCCTTGGCCGATATCTCCTTGTTTTATGCTGCCCGATACCAAGGTGATAGTGGTTGGCCGATATGGTTGTAGCCCTAGGTGGGTGCTGGCTGATACAGTAGGTGGTGGGGAGTTGCATGCTTAACCAATATAGTGTTGGGCGTCACACTCTTTGGTGAGAGACGCTGTGCCTTTGGTGAGGGCTATCCCTAACCCAAGATGCTTTTGGTGAAGGGTGTTCCTTTCCCGATACACCTATAGTAAGGGTCATACCTTGTGTTTGGTTGGTAACCCTAATGCTTGTTATGCTTTGGTATATGAGGCTATTATGATTTGATATATATATGTATAAGAATGCTATGCTTGGATACATTCATCTATGTTGCATGTTTGACTCTCATATTAAAGTAAGGAGTTGTAAATGTTCCTTGTACAAGTATCATTTCTCCATTGTGATTTCACTAACCATGCATGTAATAGTTGTACGATGAGGCCATGGTAATGGCATGATAGTAGCATGATGTGGAACATCATGGGTTATGATGAATCCAATACTATGTGATGGGTGTTACCCATGGAATGGTATGGAATACCTTGATGATGGCATTGAGTCCCAGTGATGTTGATCCTTGTGATGGATCTAGATGATTGGCAAGAGGCCAAGTGGTAACATGTGATGTTGGATCCTTGTGATGGATTAAGAGGATGTTGATGGCACTAAAGGCCTTAGTGACAATGTCACACAAGATAATGAGTTTTATGTTTATTCATTCTTGTTATAGTTGCATGTTTCATAACTTGGTTGAATCTTGCAATCCACTTAAAATACACCAATTAATTACAGATGAACCTTTCATGTAGTTTGCCCTGGACATAGATCCATCATCGTCAGAGCTGGTGATGGTGAAACGGGTTCTCCTACGGGTTAACCCAGAGTGCATATTGTTGAATATGCGGGATTTCTCCTAGCCGAAAATAGGAGGATTAGAGTGAAACTACGGTTGTAGACTCAGATGTGTATAAGAGCATGGTGAACAGGCCCATGGCTCAGTATGATAAAGCATGGTGAACATGCCGATGGCTCAGTGTGATGGAGAATGAATGCATTCATGGCTCGGGAGCACGGTGAACATGCCCATGGCTCAAGATACGCTAGCGTCGAGATTTGTACCAAGGCGGGCTAGAGGAAAGGGTAGCCTGCAGGAGCTGACCCTGTGACTGAGGTCACGTAAGCAACATACTACAGTCCTACTTTGGTTCTCGTGCACTGACCACGAGGAGGTGAGGTCGTGGATTCTGGCTCTTCCATTGACCTTGTATGGTGCTAGCTTTGGGTTTCGCAACCGAAGGTTAGATTTGAGCGATACAACTCATTTCCTCATGGTATAATAAATCGTAATCCAGCCGTATAGTATATTTGCTTAGGGCAAACACGGAACATTGGTTGAGGCCTTGTTTGTATAGTTTTCCTAGTTTTATCTTGCAACTAATTACATGTTCCTCAGATGTTATGATAAGTTCTTATTAGACTTGTCTTGTTAATCATGTTCCATATTTCTATCTGTTCATATGTTTCCTAAGTATCCTGGTAAGATGTTATGACAAGTTAGTTTTGCTCAGTATGCTGCACATATATGATCTGCTTATATCAGTCACGTACTTTATCTATTATAGCTCTCCTTTGAGGTTTTATAGTTTTGACGGGGGTTATGTTTCTCGCTGGGACTGTTTGTCTCACCCCATTGGTTTTAAAACCTTTTTAGGTGGACATGCTAGACGTGGAGGTGATCGTGGTGTTGCAGCTGAGCAGCAAGAAGAACAATAGAAGGAAAGAGATGGATATGCTGCTGTTTTGGGTATTTTGTAGTAGAGTCCTAGAGTCATCCCTGTACTCTCAGGTCCTTGGAGGTGTTTTGATGAGGTTTCACAATGTATAGTTGATATGTCTTTCTTATCCTGTTGTTGACCTGGTTAGGTCTGATACGTATATAAACAGGTGATGCATCCTTTATGGATAAGAGACAATTGGATCCTATGAACTGTGGACATGTATCAAGTTTATGTATATTTTTACAACATGTTTCTTTGCAGGATGTGGATCTGGTTGTAATAGTTCCTTTCTTATCTGCTTTCCGCAATCAGTTTTAATTAACCCGTGTTTTTGGTAATATTATGTTTATGACGGTTCCATACATTTTCGCATGGAATTTCGTTGTCTGTGTGATAGTAGGTTGTCACAATAAGTTTGGTATTAGAGCTCTAGGTTCGCTGAGTCTACAGGGATCTAGGACTAGGTTTTGTGTCTGTTCTTGTGATTTTTCCAGATTTTCTCATAATAACCTTCTGCCCCCAGTAGAAGATAAAGCTAAAAGATGTCTGGAAGTCATGAAGAACATGATACTGAGAGCAGTGCCGCTGCATCAGTTGATGGAGCGAGTATGCAGACACATGAAGATCGGGTGCCTGAGGTCCCCCAAATTGACCCTGCCATTTTTGAGAACCCTGCTTATCAACACCTTATGGGACAGGTAATGGCAACGATGCCCCAAGGGTCCTCACTTGGACATCAGTTCCGGGACGCCGACAGGCTACCTGTACACAGGTCCGATCCAAAACCAGTCCAGTCCGCGCCAGTTTCATTTCACCTACTGCCTGTGTTGCAACCAAGGAGGCTGAGGAGAGAAGGAAGATAGAGCAAGGGAGACTGTCCGGTCTGTCTTGGAAACTCCCGTTCGTGTCCAGATCTGCTCCGAAATGACGTAGGAGGCCGTATCTTCTTCATCGAGCTGTGACTACCTTCTGCACCGAGTTCATGGCAGATTTCTCTCTCTTTCTCACTCTTCTTGTTTCTCACATCATGAGCAAGTAGCACCATTTTGCTGGGGTGTGGGGACTAGCCCCGCTGCCCATGCAAACCATGTTCTTTGGTTAAACTTTCCATGGCAATGTATATAACTCTTTATTTCGTCGTTAACTCATACGTTCGTAGTTTGATTAATTGCTTACTTTCATCTTTGTTCTTCCTATGTTGTGAGAACTTCTATATGTAGGATTGAATGTCATTTAACAAGTTGACTCCCAAACTAGAAATAGAATGGGATTCCTTGAGGTCGTAAGTGTATGATCCACGAGGGGACGAGCCATCTAGCCTTCGGTGATGCTTCTATGCGCCTAACGCCTGTATAGGGGGTTCACAACCTTAGTTGGATTTTGTATCTTCTTATTAATCGTCGATGTTTGCTCATATATTAATCACCTGCTTGCTTATCGGTTAATGCGGCTGACTCCCAAACTAGAAATAGGATGGGATTTCATCGAGGTCGTAAGTGTATGATCCGCGAGGGGACGAGCCATCTAGCCTTCGGTGACGCTTCTGTGTGCCTAACGCCTGTATAGGGGGCCCACAACCTTCGTTGGATTTCTGTATCTTCTGAGCCGTAAGTAAGTGATCCGGATGGTGATGAGACATCTGATGCCTAAGGTGATGCTTACGCGAACCTAACGCCCATATGGGTGGTTTTGCAGCAACTCTATTTGGATTGTTATATCTTTCCTGGATTGTTTGCAATTGAATATGTTTGTGTGTGTAGCGGTGGTGAAACTCAGTACCATCCCAACGATTCCATATCATTGATCTAAACCCAACTTGAATTCAACTTTTACTTTCTTGCAATTAGTTTAAGTAACCTCAAATCAACCAATCGTTCTAAATATTAGTTTTACTTGAGCTAGATTCGACTGACAAGGATTCTTAAAAAGGTTGTCCTTTGGGTTCGATCTTTAACTATACTGCGATAAGACTCGTCCACTTGCGGGTGGTATTATTGCACTTTGGTTTTAGTAAAAGCTTGGGGATTTCAACCTCGAGTGAGTTTGTTAGTGCGTTCAAAAATACCACGTCAAAATCTGGCGCCGTTGCCGGGGATAACATAATCAATTAGTCAAATCTAGTTCTTTTAAGGCTAATCTAGGATTTTGCTTTTTCTTTTTGAAAATAATCGATCATCTACTTGAATTTGACTCTACTTTGTGGATCTCATTTTCAAAATCTTTCTATTTTCAGGTACAACCCAAGGCATAGTGTATGCACCGTTCGAACAGCCCCAGACTCACAGTGAGCTTTGATCCCGAGATAGACAGAACTTTCCATCGTCAGATCAGAGAAAATCAAGCAAGGATGGCTCAAGAAGAAGAGGTAGCCCGAAGGGTGGCTCAAGCCATCAATGCACAAAGAGAGAGACTCATGCAAGAAGCCATGGCTGCGGTTCAGCAGGAAATCCTAGCAGCACAAGCAGCAGCGCAAGCAGTCAAAGTACAAAAGGATCTTAGAGAATTCTCAATCCCGAAAGCTGCTAATGTTCATCATCCAGTACAACCTCCTCCCATCAATGCTGCCAATTTTGAGATTAGGGCACATTGGATCACATTGCTTCAAAACAACCCTTTCTATGGCAAACAAGCGGAGGACAGTCAAGAACATCTTCTGAGATTCATCGATCTATGTGCTATGACAAAGCAAAATGGAGTCACTGATGATGCTATTCGAGTCCGTCTCTTCAAGTATTCCCTTTTTGATAGAGCCATAAGTTGGTACAATTCATTGCAAAGTGAAATACCCATCACCACTTGGGAACAACTCCAAAATGTGTTTTTGGAAAAATTCTATCCTCCATCTCTCACATATGAAATTAGGGGCCGGATAACAAATTTCACTCAAGTCCCTAGAGAAACTCTTGCTGAAGCATGGGATAGGTACAAAGAGCTTCTACGCAAATGTCCACACCATGGAATTCCCAAAAACCAACTCATTGAGATTTTCTATAGGGGTGTGGATGATGATATTAAGAGGTTTCTAGATTCCTCATTTGGAGGAAACTTCATGCGTTAAAGTTATGACAGCGCATGGAGAGTCGTCACCTTGGGAGCAGAAAATCAAGCCAATTGGGGAAGATCTGTAGGTAAAGGAGTCTTGAAGATAGCTATGGCCGAAGCTATTCCTGAGTACAAGTCTATCGCTGAAACCTTGAAGGTCTTAGTTACCAAGCAAGACCATATTGAATCATCTTTAGCTGCTATTGGAAGAGGACGTTCACCCACTCGGCAACCAGAACAGGTCAAGTCCACTTCCCTGTTCTATGAAGCATGTAAGAGCACCGACCATTCCACTTTATCATGCAATGTTCTCTATGACGTTGTACTGAGCAATGTATGTGGACAAGGGGATAATGGTCAGATGGAAAATCTTAATGCTATCAACACTATTCCTGGGCAAAGTTATTACAATCCGAATCAGAATAGGAATCACCCATGTTTTCAATATGGAAACCCCTCTAGAGCAGTAAACTCGCATCAATTTGGTTCAAACAATCAACCAAGAGGCCCACCAGGATTCCAGTATAATCAACAACAGAATTTTAGGAATCAAGGAAATTTCAAGGGAAACTTTCAGAATAGGAACTACAATAATTATCAAAACAACTCTCAGTATCAGAATCTTAATCAACAACAAGGACAGCAAGCAGGACTCGTATCTTCTGATGGCAAGCTATCAGCCATTGAAAAAATGTTGCAAACTCAGCAAACTATGATAGCCAACCAACAAGCTCAGCAGAAGGCTATTGAATCTCAACTAGCTCAACTTGCAGCTAGCATAAAGCCACCTGCTGGAATCTTTGCTGGCCAACCCGAGAACAATCCCAAGCATCCTGAACAGTTAAAGGCAGTCACCACCAGCTCAGGAAAAGACTATTCGGATCCCCCATTAAAGACACCTGTGGTTATTACAGACGAAGATGAACCTATGATTGTCCAAAACTCAACAACACTAGAGTCTCAATCAAAAGATGATAAGACAAATGAGTGAAGTCCTGAGAAATCTACTGATGAAGAAACTGAAACACCAGAACCTGATATTCTTGTATATAAGCCTCGTATACCCTTCCCAGCCCGTCTAAGGCAAACCAAGCTCGATACTAGATTCAATAAGTTTAAAGAGTCTATGAAGAAACTTCATGTTGATATACCCTTCTTAGATGCTCTGGCTGAGATACCAGCCAGGACTAAGTACCTAAAGTCACCCCTAACCAGGAAGTATATAACTGAGGAATATGAGACAGTAAAACTGGCAACAACTACATCGAATATCATATTGAGCAAGATGCCCAAGAAACAAAAAGACCCAGGATCCTTTGGAATCTCATGTCATATTGGTGATTCATCATGCAAGAAAGGATTGGCAGATCTCGATGCAAGCATCTCTATCATGCCACTTAGTTTGTGCAAGAGACTAGGGTTCACAGAATTGCTACCTACTGGCATGACTATACATCTTGTAGACAATTCGATAAAATGTCTGTTAGGAATCCTCGAAGATGTCCTGGTCAAGGTAGGCAAGGACACATATGTTCCATGCAACTTCGTCATAATGGATATAAAAGAAGATGCCAGATATCCTCTCATTTTTGGTCGCCCGTTCCTTGCCACTGCAAGAGCCCTGATTGACGTTGAAGCTGGTACCTTAATGCTCAGATTAGGCAAAGAAACTCTCGAATTTAAAGTTTTTGAAAGTATGAGAAGACCAAGTATGTAGGAAGAAGTCTATCTGATTGAATGCATTGAACAAATGTCACTCCTGACTCAAGAGCATCATGAATCAAACGATCCCTTGGAAATTGCTTTAACAAACCCATCAATGGATGAACCAATCGACAAACGAGTAAAGGATTGCATCGAATCCCTCGACTCTGCTAAAGAAGATGTCGAAGCCACTAGTGAAGAACTCAAAGTTATCGAAACTACAGAAGAAACAAGTGAAAAACAAGAAGCTCCCGAAATGAAACCCCTGCCCGAAGGATTAAAGTACGTGTTTTTAGATGATATCAAGGTTTTCCCAGTAATTATAATTTTCGATCTAACAGCTGAACAAGAAGAGAAACTTCTGAAGGAATTGAGGGAAAGAAAGAAATCCATCAGTTATAAAATGAGTGACCTCACTGGGGTTAGTCAAGCGCTGTGTATGCACAAGATACCTATGATGGAAGATCACAAACCTACTATTGAGCATCAATGGAAATTGAACCCAAATATGAAGGAAGTGGTCCGTAGCGAAGTCATTAAATTGCTCACAGCTAGAATAATCTATCCGATATCCGATTCACCATGGGTGAGCCCAGTGCATGTAGTCCCAAAGAAAGGTAGAACAACTGTTATACGGAATGAAAACAATGAACTCACCCCCACTCGAACAGTCACAGGGTGGAGGATGTGCATAGACTATAGAAAATTTAACAAGGCAACTCGAAAAGATCATTTTCCAATGCCCTTCCTTGATCAAGTCCTAGAAAGGTTGGCTCATCAATAATATTTCTGTTATCTTGATGGTTACTCTGGATTCTATCAAATACCCATACATCCAGATGACCAAGAGAAAACAACCTTTACCTGTCCATTCAGAACATATGCATTTAAAAGAATGCCGTTTGGTCTCTGTAATGCGCCTGCAACTTTCCAACGTTGCATGGACGCCATATTCACTGGTCTTACTGAAACAATTATGGAGGTTTTCATGGATGATTTTTCTATATATGGAGATTCATTTGATTCATGTCTTAAGCACCTCTCCCTGGTTCTCCAACGTTGTGAAGAAGCACATCTTGTGCTAAATTGGGAAAAGTGCCATTTTATGGTAAGAGAAGGCATTGTCCTCGGTCATAGGGTCAGCAATAGAGGAATCAAAGTAGATAAAGCCAAGATTGAAGTGATTTCTAAACTGGATACCCCAACAAATGTAAAAGAAGTTTGTGCTTTTCTAGGTCATGCATGATTTTACAGAAGATTCATAAAGGACTTTTCCAAGATAACAAAGCCAATGACAAACCTATTACTAAAGGATACTGATTTCAATTTCAATAAAGAATGTGTCAAAAGCTTCAACACACTGAAGCAGGCCCTTACAACCACCCCCATCATTAGAGCTCCCAACTGGGACCATCCTTTTGAAATTATGTGCGATGCCAGTGATTATGCTGTGGGCGCTGTTTTAGGGCAATGTATAGAGAAGAAACACTATGCGATCTATTATGCATCAAAAACTCTCGACGAAGCTCAGAGGAATTATGCAACTACAGAGAAAGAACTTCTAGCAGTCGTGTATGCCTTTGACAAGTTCAGATCCTACCTAATTGGTTCAAAGGTCATTATCTACACAGACCACACCGCCATTCGTTACCTTCTGGCAAAGAAAGATGCAAAACCCAGGTTGATTAGATGGATTCTTCTATTACAGGAATTTGATTTAGAGATAAGAGATAAAAAAGGTACAAAGAATGTTGTAGCAGACCACCTTAGTCACATCCACACTTAGGATACAGAGAAGATTCCGATTAACGGTTCTCTATCGGATGATCAACTAATGAAGGTCTCAGAAGTTATACTGTGGTACTCGGATTTCATAAACTACCTTGCTGCTGGGGTTATCCATCCTCAATGCACTGGGAATGCACTGAAAAAGTTCGTGCACGATGTAAAGCAATATCACTGGGATGAGCCATATCTCTTTAAACTAGGTGCTGATGGCCTGTATAGATGATGTATCGCCGAAGAAGAAGCTCAACTTATTTTGGAACAATGTCACTCGGGACCAATGGGAGGACATATGAGCTCTAAAAAGACTACTTTGAAAGTTTTACAATGTGGATTCTTCTGGCCAACCATATCCAAAGATTCCTACGACTTTGTCCTGTCATGTGACAAATGTCAAAGATCAGACAATATAACAAAGAGAGATGAGATGCCGCTGAATCTCTGGAAAGAAGTAGAGATATTCGATGTATGGGGGGTGGACTACATGGGTCCATTCCCATCTTCTCATGGATTTTCATACATCCTAGTGGCGGTAGACTACGTCTCAAAATGGGTTGAAGCTATACCAACCGTCACTAGTGATTCCAAACCCGTCATCAAATTATTCAAAGATATTATCTTCCCACATTTTGGAGTGCCACGAACCGTGATATCTGACGGAGGGTCCCACTTCCTTAAAAGAAGCTTTGAAGCTTTACTGAGAAAATATGGTGTAACACATAAGGTAGCCTCGCCTTACCATCCACAAACAAGTGGACAGGTAGAGGTTTCTAACCGTCAACTAAAGGCTATTCTGGAAAAATCTGTAGGATGCAATCGAAAGGATTGGTCAACAAAAATCAACGACGCCTTATGGGCCTATCGTACTGCTTATAAAACTCCCATTGGGACTACACCTTTTTGATTAATATATGAAAAGGCTCGCCACCTGCCAGTCGAACTGGAACACAAGGCATGGTGGGAAATTAAACAACTGAACTTTGATATGAAAGAAGCTGGCCAAGCCAGGATACTGCAACTCCAAGAGCTGGATGAACTCAGGATGACAGCTTATGAGAATGCACGAATCTACAAAGAACGCACAAAACTTTGGTACGATGAACATCTGAAAAGGAAAGACATACAAGTGGGAGACCAAGTTCTTCTATTCAACTCAAGGTTGAAGTTATTCCCAGGAAAACTCCGTTCTCGCTGGTCTGGACCATACATTGTCAAAAGCATCTCCCCACATGGTGCTTTCTCTTTATGGAGCGAAAAGTCAGGCGAGTTTATGGCAAATGGTCACCGCTTAAAGAGATATTTCACCTCGATTGACATAGGCACCAAAACAATGCTGGAACTCACCAATCCAAAGAATCCACCATGAAGCTGAAGAATTCAGTCGAGCCATCGACGTTAAACAAAGGCGCTTGTCGGGAGGCAACCCGATCAATAAATTTGTTTTATTTTTATTTTCAAATTAGAATATTCGTTCAATTTTGTTTTTACATTCTAGTCAATTTTTCATTAAATAAAATTTGCATCGCAAGATGCTATTTTAAGATCTAATTGCTCTCTACCTTTGAGATTTTCAGATAAGAGGATGCACGCTGATCGGAATGCGACCACACCTGGTGGTCATTCTGGCATGATTTTTCCCCTCCATCTTGGATTTAAGGTTTGCTCGGGACGAGCAAATCTCTAAGTTCGGGGTGGAGAGTGGGTGGTACGTACCTTACTTTCCACCTACACCCATCCTTTTCATACTTAAGTTTTCACTGTCACATTCTTGATAAATTTTTTCAAAATTCTCACAATTCTTTAATGATTTTCAAAGAAATTGAACAGATACTTGATGAATTTTTTGACACTTTTTGACACTTTCTGGGTTCATTAAAAGTCACTAACTAAATTGCTATGCATTTTCAATCATTATATCCTCCTTATTCGAAGTAAATCCTCAAAAGGACCAATTTTTGAAACTAGCCTTTTGCTTGAAATCATCTTGTGAAGCTTATGATTCCTAACATCATGATACTTTTACAAAAATGATAAGTGTCTGTCAAACTAATAGGGATCAAACACGTCGTGCTTCCTAATTGACTAGTGGAACAATAACATGGAATCTCCACTGGATCCTCATCAAGACATTATTTGAGCAGAGTACGATAAAGAGAACAACCCAGTACATTGAATTGTAAATCAAGTTGCATTCTGATCTGAACTCTCTTCTATCATCTTCGTATCCCCTCCATTCATAAAAAAGAAACAAAAATAGCCGAATATGTGCAAAACCCTAAGTTCGGGGTGGCACACCACTTCACACTTTATCCGCTTCTTCCATACCCCTCGCAAATAAATAGGGGCGTACCACCAAAATTGCAATCTCGAGTCGAATAGAGGAGAGATTTGCAAACAAAAAAGATGCCAAAGTGCACACAAAAAGAAATGCAATCTCGAGTCGAATAGAGGAGAGATTCGCACAAAAAATGCAATAAATGAAATTGCAAAGCAAATAAAAATCTCGAGTCGAATAGAGGAGAGATTTACTTCTTCCTTCCATACCACCTTTCACTCCCTTTCTACCTAATGGCACAATGATTGCCTACCCTATCTTGGAAAACACCAGTGTCAGATCAAATGAACACTTGTTGTTCTGCGGGTGTCTCTGAACTCTTACAAAACTCTTTGACATGCTTGCTGTTGGAAAAGGTGAGAAGGAAGTGATTTTGGAAAATGAACTCAGGAACGAAGATATGGTAAGATGTGTTTTGTGGTCTCAGGAGGTTGAGAAACTTAGTCATGATTGAGCGAAAAGAAAACATTCGTGATGTGAAGATGAAGGAATCACACGAATTGAAAGTATTCATTTGGCGATTGTTTCAGGTTTTGTGTTACTCGAGGATGAGCAACGTTTAAGTTCGGGGTGTTTTGATGAATGCATATTCATCATGGAATTCAACTATCACTTTGAAACAAATTCAACTCCATATATATACTTTCTCACTCATTAAATACCAATGTGAATCATAATGCCCAAATCTACTTAATTGATTCGATTATCAAGGTTTTAACTAAATATTGTTCATTTAATGCAGGTTTTGACAAAGCTTAACAAGCAGGAAGGGTCCGCCTTCATCTCTGGCTTTGGTCAAGAAATCTAACCAAGCAATTCCACCCATACGGTCCCAAGACTGTTTGAGTCCATGCGGTCCCAAGACCGTTTGAGCCCATGCGGTCCCAAGACCGTTTGAGTCCATGCGGTCCCAAGACCGTTTGACCCCATGCGGTCCCAAGACCGTTTGAGTCCATGCGGTCCCAAGACCGTTTGAGTCCATGCGGTCCCAAGACTGTTTGAGTCCATGCGGTCCCAAGACCATTTGAACCCATGCAGTCTCAAGACCGTTTGAGCAGCAGAGACTGTTTGGAGGCATCACTCAACCACAAGGGATCGAGCAGTGCATGAACTCAAGGTCGCGAAGAAGAGTCCTCACCATGGCCGTGGTGGTCCAAAATGGCCGTGGTCTTCTTCTATCACCACGACCGTGTGATGCGGCCACGAACGTGGTGGATCATCCCCAACACCTGACTTCATACTCGCCATGCCCGTGCAAGGAAATACGGACGTGTAGCAGCTACCTCACCACGACCATGGTATCACGCCACGGCCGTGGCACTATGCCATCAGAGCTCGATTTCACACCCACCACACCCGTGCAAGGCGGCACGACCGTGGGACAACAACTCCACCACGACCGTGGTGCGTCGTCTTCAACCTCCGACCAGCACACAGTTGCAGTTCCTGAGCAAGGCCGTTTGGGGGTGATTTGCAGAGCAAATAGGGTCACATCAAGGCCGCCACACCTACAAAAGAAGGCCGGAGATCGTTTGATGATTCAGAGAGATGCTAGATCGATTTACCAAGAAGACCCTTTGCGGCTCGTTTGCATAGCATTGACCGGTTGCAGGAAACGTCAAGATCGTTTGAGATCTCAGTAGCAAACCGTTTGGATCAATCAACGTGAAGACCGTTTGCAGTGAATCTGAAGACCGTTTGTGCCTAAGTGCTCAAGACCGTTTGGTCTTATACGGTTTACATACCGTTTGCACAGGACCGTTTGCTCAAGAATGTTTGGTCTCACGCGGTTTCTAAATCGTTTGCTCAAGACCGTTTGCTCAGGACCCCACGGAGGATCATTTTCCCGAAACTGTTTGGAGCGATCGTTTGGCAGCAAACGGTCTCCAGACCATTTGGCAGCAAACGGTCTCCAGACCATTTGGAGGAGATATTTTCAAGACAGTTTGGGCTATTTTAAGTGAAACCGTTTGGGAAAAAATATTTGCAGACTGTTTGGTCTCTTTTAATCCAAGACCGTTTGGGGTCAGTCCTGTACCTATAAATAGGACCCCAAGGGTCCTCACTTGGACATCAGTTCTGGGATGCCGACAGGCTGCCTGTACACAGGTCCGATCCAAAACCAGTCCAGTCCGTGCCAGTTTCATTTCACCTACTGCCCATGTTGCAACCAAGGAGGCTGAGGAGAGAAGGAAGACGGAGCGAGGGAGACTATCTAGTCTGTCTTGGCAACTCCTGTTCATGTCCAGATGTGCTCCGACACGACGTAGGAGGCCGTATCTTCTTCACTGAGCTGCAACTACCTTCTGCACCGAGTTCATGGCGGATTTCTCTCTCTTTCTCACTCTTCTTGTTTCTCGCATCATGAGCGAGTAGCACCATTTTGCTGGGGTGTGGGGACTAGCCCCGCTTCCCATGCAAACCATGTTCTTTTGTTAAACTTTCCATGGCAATGTATATAACTCTTCATTTCGTAATTAACTGATACGTTCATAGTTTGATTAATTGCTTGCTTTCATATTTGTTCTTCCTATGTTGTGAGAACTTCTATATGTAGGATTGAATGTCGTTTAACAAGTTGACTCCCAAACTAGAAATAGAATGGGATTCCTTGAGGTCGTAAGTGTATGATCAGCGAGGAGATGAGCCATCTAGCCTTCGGTGACGCTTCTATGCACATAACGCCTGTATAGGGGGTTCACAATCTTAGTTGGATTTTGTATCTTCTTGTTAATCGTCGATGTTTTCTCGTATATTAATCACCTGCTTGCTTATCAGTTAATGCGGCTGACTCCAAAACTAAAAATAGGATGGGATTTCATCGAGGTCGTAAGTGTATGATCCGCGAGGGGATGAGCCATCTAGCCTTCGGTGACGCTTCTGTGTGCCTAACTCCTATATGTTGGGTTTTAGGGGAGACAGAGAATGCAGCGGAAACAAAAAATTTTCTCCCCAACCCATACCGAGGAAACGCGTCAACGTCTATATAATAGGAAAGTATGGTTTGTGGAATCATACCTTGTCCCGAGGCTTGCTCGGCGACAATACCTCGCGCAATGCGCGGTCTTCAACTCCGGACTTAGGCGGTGTCTGTGCAGCTCCTGGTCGCACCGGGACTGACAACTCCTACTCGAACTGGATTGTCAGATGCCAGTTGTCCTCCTAAGCGGCAGTGTCCTCCCGCCTCTGTAGTAGTCCACACGGACCACCTGGAACTCCACTCTCCTTGTCCCACAAGGAAGTGGAAGGAGTCGCACCCTCCTGTTGACGTACTAGTCACCAACACACTCTCCTGCCTCCTGTTGCAACTGCAGTTGTCCTTCCCTTACTCCACCTCCCTTTTGTGGGAAGCACTTGCTCGGGCTCTCTCACGGTCACCAAAACCAAAGAGAACGACAACTTGCATAGCAACTGGTTGCACTGAGCTGTGTTTTGAGAAGCCCCCAATACCCCTATATATAGGAGAGTCATGGGATAGGGTTATCCATCCCGGGCAATGCGGGACTAAAGCAGGAGTAGAAGGGTTCGAGAATTTTCCACAAAAAGCAACCGGTTCGCAACTTGAAATGATCGGTTCACAACTGAACCGATCGGTTCGGCCATTGAGCCGATCGGTTGGACCTGAGCCGATCGTTTGGGGCACTCCAACCGATCGGTTGGTGCCCTGAACCGATCGGTTCATGGTCCTAATCCGGCTCAAAAAGACTTTCCTTGTTTCTTTCCCAATTGGTATCGAATACCAATATTATTCCCAATCGAATTGGGTAATTTGAAACCAAAAGGAAAATTCTTGCCGACATGACTTTTCCCAACTGGTCGGTTGCACCAGTTGAGCCGATCGGTTCAACCCTTGAACCGATCGTTTCAACCTGGGCATGAATCGATCGGCCTGGACACTCCAGCCGACCGGTTCAGCAACCTCAGCCGACCGGTTCATCACATGAACCGATCGGTTGGGAGCACAGGTTGGGCAAAATCAGTCAATTGCGATTTCAATCAATCCGATACTCCAATCAATCCAACACCTTGAACCATATGATATTGAGCTATCGACTGATTGAGTGTTTAATTGAACTACTAAACTCCTTTAGTAATCAATCTAAACATTGATTTGTGGACAAAACTCCTCTTCCAGGTTAAATCCTATGTGTGTGACCCTGCAGGTCCATTTCACGTTGGCAGTGAAAGTCCATAACACTTATGACTTCACAAGCAAAGAGCGGTGCCTAGTCACACATCAGTGCTACCCAAGTGAAAGTAGAAAGTTGGAGAACAACTTTCATCCTACAATCCGTGAATGGTGTTACAGCGAATGTATAATTCCTTTGTCATTGATATCCCGAATGAACTCGAGGCATGGAACAATCATCCTGTCAACGTTCATTCACTTCCTTGATCTCAGAGTAGACTGGAAGAGATATGTATGACATCAGTATCATATACTGATTCACACATGCGTGCACGCCTTTCTCAATCCTACTCATCAAGTGGCCATGGATATCAAACACCCTCAGGAGGGACAAATCCCATATCTATCACTCACACCTCAAAAGCCCCATGTGTCAAAGCCACCCAATCATCACCTTTATAACAACCCATGTTTTAGGACTGCGTTTGATGATGTCAAAGTGTGCCCAACAACATGTGTTGAGTGTAGTGATTTCAGGTCTAAGAATCACACTCACCACCATCACTGTGAGTACTGACTGTGACTACCATCTCATGGTTCCATGTGTCAAACTCACGGTGGGTCTGTCCGGTACACTTGTTCTCTAACAAGTACCTATGTATTTGGTTTGATATCTCTATATCATGACTAATGAGATTCTGTCATCAACCAACACCACAATCTAGTCTTATGTGTCATTGCTGTCTATCTACCTTCCACAATGACATCCGACTAGGGACATAACAAGAATGTACAAACTCTTAGCATCCATATGATCTCATCATTCAGGTCCTTAACCTGAAAGCATACGTCATCGAGTACTGTCATTCTCTAGACATTCAGTATGTTCTATCACTATCTCATATGACTGAACCAGAATGAATTGGAAGCTTGCCTTTGATGTTTATCAAATCAATCTTAATGTATCCCACCAATCATCCCATGATTGGCTCTCAGGGCATACATACCAACAGACTCCCACTTGCACTGTGAGCCAATCACCCATGAATCATATTCATAGTGATCTTCAGACATGTCCCACATGTCACTGTGCTCTAGTGCCAACATAGTGAGTAATGGCAACACCTTGCCAAAGTCTGTATAAATTGCATGTCTCTCATCTCTTCGCTGTACGTTATACGTATGAGATGGAGTTGCCGTAATATGCGATCTAGTATTCCATTGCTAACCTTTAGCCACATTGCATGATCAAGGATTCCAGACTTGCCATCAATGAGTGGAATATAAGTTCATCTCATGAACTTTTAGATCCATATAGTATCCACTGCTGTTCACTAACACATAGATACTCGACATTTCCCTTTTAAATGGCTTTATTGGAACATTTCCAATTATCAACAAACATTCACTTTTATACATCTCATGTATATATATTGCGATTAATTTTCTGTCCTTTCGGAAGTTCACATCAATGTAATTCTTTACATCGAACTCTTCCTTATCTCCATAGAACTAGTACTTCACAAGCACTTATCAAGTTCTCATGGTATTCCAGTAACCCTTACTGGAAATAGACAGACATCCACTCGTCATGTCACACATACGAGTTATCAGGATGAGCACATCATATTGCCATGTCCTACATACAAGATGATGAATGCATTTTATTCTTGCCATGTCATACATGCAAGATAATGGGATGATTACATACATGATAGATCCATATCTATTCTTAGTGTTCCCATTCTTCATAAGAATTGGACACTTGGCCTTGGGATACTAACTCCATAGACAAGTTTTCTCCCACTGAATCTGTGCATACTGAACACTTCAGTACAGATTGCCAATGTATGCTTTCTCTTTCAAGTCAAGAGATTTTCGAGAACTATCTCTATAGATCTCTATTCCTATCACATAGGAAACATCTCTATCTTCCTTAAAGATAATTTCCACTTTTGGATTTCCATTCTAGAACAATTCCATTTCACATCAATATGTGGAATGTGAATACGCTCCCAATAAATCACAAATCACTTCTTTATCTTTGACATATCAGTCAAACCCTTTGACTATATTATCAAAATAAAGATCCAATTTTGAGTTGCTTGTACTCAATCAATCACATTGATTAGTCCATTGTAACTTATAGACTTCATTTGCATTAGTGGATTCATAAACCTTATAGGTTGTGTCACGTACACATCCTGGTTTTATTCCTCATAGGAATGCAGTTTTAGTATCCATATGCCAAATGTCTTAGTCATTAAGTTGCAATCAACAAGCATCATCATTCTCAAAATGTTATCCATGTGTCTTAACACTTAAGACTCATTTGCACTTATGGATATAATCCAATGAGTGCTACCATCAAGGTCATACCTTATGGTTCACATGGATGTCATTTAGGATGTAAAGGTCATAAACCATAACTCAAGATTCGGTTCCTCATATTCATCTTGATAGTTGACTCATCACATGAACAACTCATCACATAGATAATTGAGGTGTATCTGTTAAAGATATAAGAACTCACAACCCTTGTGATTCTTAATTTCTTTTATTAGTATGGGGTATTCTTTTATTAAGAAGAATTCAGTTATTTGATAATCATTCTCTAACTCCTTAGAGTATGATTCCTTCTTGACTCAGACATCACCATGCCTTAATCATGAGTTCACTATGATACACTATCATAATCACTCATAAGGATCTCAAACATTTGGTCCAAGTATTTCATTCATTGATCTCATCAAGAATTAATACTTTACCAAATTTGTACTTCATTTATGATAATCTTGAACATTTCAAGACATTCATATTGGTATTTCTCTAAACACCATTTGAAGTATTAGCATTTATTCCAATAGGTATGTAAATACATCACATGTATTATACCTAATAGGATAATCACTCTTCCACTACTTTAGTGAAGATTGATTAATCATGTCCAAGATATTCATGTCCCTTACTGGTTCTCTAACCAAAAGAGTCTAGTTTTATCCATCACATGGAAACTAGAAATGAATTTCTCATGATTAATGCTAATTAAATTGTTTGAGTTATCTATAACTTTTAGGTATCGTCTTATCTTATGCATATCAAATATCACAAGATAAATAAGGCATTGCCACAAAGATCACATCTTTATAAATTGAAACATTTCTTTATTAATTGCTATCATTGTCATACAATATGCAAAAAATAAAGTGTTTCTATCTATTGGCAAGTATGAAATAGCAGTTCATAACTGTATTACATGCCTTATTGGCTGAAAATAAACTAAAGTATTCCTATCTATAAAGGCAACACTTGCCCCAATTAAGAATGCTTTACACTTTACATCTTGATATCATATATCTCAAAAAGTGTTACGAGTTTACTTTCATGACACCTTTAAGTAGAGGTTTCAGTCGCCTCCTTCTTCTTTTGTTCTTCCAGGTAGAGAGGACAATTCCTTTTCCAATGTCCTGGCTTTTGACAATGGTGGCAATTTCCTTTCTTTGTCACGCCTCCCTTGGCCTTGAGAGCTGAAGATGGCTTGGACTCCTGGCTAGCTTCAGAACCTTTCTTAGCTTTGCCCTTGCCCTTGCGCTTGGACTTGCCTTTCTTGCTCATGATCACCATCACGGACTTAGGCTTGTCCTTCTTCATCTGTAACTCGGCTGTCCTCAACATGCCCAACAACTCTGACAGTGGCCTATCAAAGTTGTTCATGTTGTAGTTCATCACAAACTGACTGTAAGATTCTGGCAACGATTGCAGTATCACGTCAGTAGCCAACTCTTGGCTCAGTGGAAATCCCAGTCTCTGCAGGTTCTCCACATACCCAATCATCTTGAGTGTGTGAGGACCAACTGGATCTCCTTCTGTCATGACGCACTTGAACAGCGCCCTAGAAACATTGTATCTCTCTTGCCGTGCCTGATCTTCATACATGTTCCTGAGATGCAGAATCATCTCTATGACACCCATGTTCTCATGTTGCCTATGCAACTCATGGTTCATTGAACATAGCATCAAGCACTTTGCATCAATGGCATCATCAGAATGCTTCTTGTAAGCATCCCTTTCTATCCTTGGTGCATTAGGAGCGGGTTCCTCTGGAATTGGAGTATCTAGGACATAGAGCTTACACTCTTGAGTGAGAACAATTCTCAATGTCCGATACCAGTCGTGGAAGTTTGTCCCATTTAGCTTGTCCTTGTCAAGGACCGATCGCAAAGAAAAGTTGTTGTTGTTTGTTGCCATTTGAACTACAAAAAGGAAAATATGCAATTTTAGTCCAAAACTCATTTTTGACTTATTTGATTGATTTGAAAATTTGACGATATAATTAGGCCTTTAATTAATTATCTCTCCCACTATTTTACTTCAAATTGATAGCCCTCACCATCAATTTGGAAGATTGCAGCGTACAACCTTCTAGTGGGTAAGATCCTGAAATCCTCTAAGTCATGGACCAGCTTGGGCTGTCACCCACAACATAGATCTCTCAGGTAGGCAACTTTTGCCAATTGCATCATATGCAACTCTTGATAAGATGTCATCTACAACTCCTTGCAATGATCATCTCTATGCCTCAAGGTACTAGATCCCATCTAGATCACCTTGTTAAGTCCGACCCAAAGCAAACACGATGAATATGCACCCTGCTTTGGCAGACCCACACATTCATCCTTCGCTTCCACGAGATAGACGGTGCACCACGCTTTGGCGTGCCCACACTTGGTCGATCAAGCTTTTCACGTGTGTCGCATTTGGAAGGCATCTAAAACTTAATATTTAATGAGGGATTTAGTTTTATATACATATACATATCCAATCACCACAATACATAGTACATATCATATACATGCTATATCCCACAGAAAACATGCACAAACGATAAAGAGCGATGATTATGGCCATCCTAATGTGATTCCTCGAGCCAAGAGGAATCACGGTCATCTAGGTCTACATCACATGCAACCTGTACAGATGAAATCTGTGCCTTTGCCTTCCGAGTTGATCAACTCATCACATGAATGATCTGTACTCTCCAGCCGGTCGTCTGGGTGCCACCAGCCGATCGGTTGGCTCCTCCAACCGATCGGTTCGCCTGGTCGTCGTGCATCTCATCATGTCCGCCACCCGCTCATCTCGCTCCTCGAACCGGTCATCAACCGATCGGTTCACTCCTTGAACCGACCGTCTGGAAGGTCAACCGATCGGTTCACTCCTTGAACCGACCGTCTGAGCAGTCGTCTTGATGTCCGACGGTCTTTGACATAACAGGAAATAAAATCCTATTCTATTAATTACATTGCTTTAAAAGAGAAACCCCGATTTACATTCGGGGGGAGCAAAGGTAGGAGAGAATCTCGAATTATTTCGAGTTACATCAGAAATAAGAGAGGGAAGATCGGTGCGCAGACCGAGATGCAAGCAACCACAAACAACCACACACAGATAGGGGTTTATAGGCCATAATCACGCTACACACATCCACCACAAAACTCGTTTAAGGGCAACGCGTATCGAGTGCATTAATAATACATATCATATATGTAATTAGGGATTTGTGGATTTAGGATTTGGACATGCATAAAGCCGATATTATTCGCATCGTATGCAATAAATAAAGGCGACAAGCCAAAATCGATCATATCGATATTCCTAAAATATAGAGCAGTTGACGTGGCTCTGATACCACTGTTTGGGTTTTAGGGGAGACAGAGAAGGCAGCAGAAACAAAAATTTTTCTCCCCAACCCATACCGAGGAAACGCGTCAACGTCTATATAATAGGAAAGTATGGTTTGTGGAATCATACCTTGTCCCGAGGCTTGCTCGGCGACAATACCTCGCGCAATACACGGTCTTCAACTCCGGACTTCGACGGTGTCTGTGTAGCTCCTGGTCGCACTGGGACTGACAACTCCTACTCGAACTGGACTGTCGGATGACAGTTGTCCTCCTAAGCGGCAGTGTCCTCCCGCCTCTGTAGTAGTCCACACAGACCACCTGGAACTCCACTCTCCTTGTCCCACAAGGAAGTGGAAGGAGTCGCACCCTCCTGTTGACGTACTAGTCGCCAACACGCTCTCCTGCCTCCTATTGCAACTGTAGTTGTCCTTCCCTTGCTGCACCTCCCTTTTGTGGGAAGCACTTGCTCGGGCTCTCTCACGGTTACCAAAACCAGAGAGAACGACAACTTGCATAGCAACTGGTTGCACTGAGCTGTGTTTTGAGAAGCCCCCAATACCCCTATATATAGGAGAGTCATGGGACAGGGTTCTCCATCCCGGGCAATGCGGGACTAAAGCAGGAGTAGAAGGGTTCGAGAATTTTCCACAAAAAGCAACCGGTTCGCAACTTGAAATGATCGGTTCACAACTGAACCGATCGGTTCGGCCATTGAGCCGATCGGTTGGACCTGAGCCGATCGTTTGGGGCACTCCAACCGATCGGTTGGTGCCCTGAACCGATCGGTTCATGGTCCTAATCCGGCTCAAAAAGACTTTCCTTGTTTCTTTCCCAATTGGTATCGAATACCAATATTATTCCCAATCGAATTGGGTAATTTGAAACCAAAAGGAAAATTCTTGCCGACATGACTTTTCCCAACTGGTCGGTTGCACCAGTTGAGCCGATCGGTTCAACCCTTGAACCGGTCGTTTCAACCTGGGCATGAACCGATCGGCCTGGACACTCCAGCCGACCGGTTCAGCAACCTCAGCCGACCGGTTCATTACATGAACTGATCGGTTGGGAGCACAGGTTGGGCAAAATTAGTCAATTGCGATTTCAATCAATCCGATACTCCAATCAATGCGTCCAACACCTTGAACCATACGATATTGAGCTATCGACTGATTGAGTGTTTAATTGAACTACTAAACTCCTTTAGTAATCAATCTAAACATTGCTTTGTGGACAAAACTCCTCTTCCAGGTTAAATCCTATGTGTGTGACCCTGCAGGTCCATTTCACGTTGGCAGTGAAAGTCCATAACACTTATGACTTCACAAGCAAAGAGCGGTGCCTAGTCACACATCAGTGCTACCCAAGTGAAAGTAGAAAGTTGGAGAACAACTTTCATCCTACAATCCGTGAATGGTGTTACAACGAATGTATAATTCCTTTGTCACTGATATCCCGAATGAACTCGAGGCATGGAACAGTCATCCTGTCAACGTTCATTCACTTCCTTGATCTCAGAGTAGACTGGAAGAGATATGTATGACATCAGTATCATATACTGATTCACACATGTGTGCACGCCTTTCTCAATCCTACTCATCAAGTGGCCATGGATATCAAACTCCCTCAGGAGGGACAAATCCCATATCTATCACTCACACCTCAAAAGCCCCATGTGTCAAAGCCACCCAATCATCACCTTTATAACAACCCATGTTTCAGGACTGCGTTTGATGATGTCAAAGTGTGCCCAACAACATGTGTTGAGTGTAGTGATTTCAGGTCTAAGAATCACACTCACCACCATCACTGTGAGTACTGACTATGACTACCATCTCATGGTTCCATGTGTCAAACTCACGGTGGGTCTGTCCGGTACACTTGTTCTCTAACAAGTACCTATGTGTTTGGTTTGATATCTCTATATCATGACTAATGAGATTCTATCATCAACCAACACCACAATCTAGTCTTATGTGTCATTGCTGTCTATCTACCTTCCACAATGACATCTGACTAGGGACATATCAAGAATGTACAAACTCTTAGCATCCGTATGATCTCATCGTTCAGGTCCTTAACCTGAAAGCATACGCCATCGAGTACTGTCATTCTCTAGACATTCAATCTGTTCTATCACTATCTCATATGACTGAACCAGAATGAATTGGAAGCTTGCCTTTGATGTTTATCAAATCAATCTTAATGTATCCCACCAATCATCCCATGATTGGCTCTCAGGGCATACATACCAACACTATATAGGGGGCCCACAACCTTCATTGGATTTTTTTATCTTCTGAGCCGTAAGTAAGTGATCCAGATGGTGACGAGACGTATGATGCCTAAGGTGATGCTTACGCGAACCTAACTCCCGTATGGGGGGTTTTACATCAGCTCTATTTGAATTGTTATATGTTGCCTGGATTGTTTGCAATTGAATGTGTTTGCGTGTGTAGCGGTGGTGAAACCCGATACCATCCCAATGATTCCATATCATTGATCGAAACCCAACTTTAATTCAACTTTTACTTTATTTCAATTAGTTTAAGTAACCTCAAATCAACCAATCGTTCTAAATATTATTTTTACTTGAGCTAGATTCGACTAACAAGGATTCTTAAAAAGGTTGTCCTTTGGGTTCGATCCTTAACTATACTACGATAAGACTTGTCTGCTTGCGGGTGGTATTATTGCACTTTGGTTTTGGTAAAAGCTCAAGGATTTCAACCCCGAGTGAGTTTGTTAGTGCGTTCAAAAATACCACGTCATTGATCCTTGTGATGGATCTAGATGATTGGCAAGAGGCCAAGTGGTAACATGTGATGTTGGATCCTTGTGATGGATCAAGAGGATGTTGATGGCACTGAAGGCCTTAGTGACAATGTAACACAAGATAATGAGTTTTATGTTTATTCATTCTTGTTATAGTTTCATGTTACACAACTTGGTTGAATCTTGCAATCCACTTAAAATACACTAATTAATTACAGATGAACCTTTCATGTAGTTTTCGCTGGCCATAGATCCATCATCGTCAATAGCTGGTGATGGTGAAATGGGTTCTCCTGCTGGTTAACCCAGAGCGCATATTGTTCAATATGTGGGGTTTCTCCTAGCTGAAAATAGGAGGATTAGAGTGCAACTGCGGTTGTGGAATCAAATGTGTATAACAACATGGGGAATAGGCCCATGGCTCAGTATGATAGAGCATGGTGAACAGGCCCATGGCTCAGTGTGATGGAGCATGAATGCGTTCATGGCTCAGGAGCATGGTGAACAGACCCGTTGCTCAAGATATGCTAGTGCCGAGACCTGTACCAATGTGGGCTAGAGGAAAGGGTAGCCTGTGGGAGCTGACCCTGTGACTGAGGTCACGTAAGCAAGAGACTGTGGTCCTACTTTGGTTCTTGTGTACTAACCACGAGGAGGTGAGGTAGTGGATTTCGGATCTTCCATTGACCTTGTATGGCACCGACTTTGGGTTTCGCAACCAAATGTTGGATTTGAGCGATACAAATAATTTCCTCAGGGCATAATAAATTGTAATCCAGCCGTATAGTATATTTGCTTAGGGAAAACACGGAACATTGGTTGAAGCCTTGTTTGTATAGTTGCCCTAGTTTTATGTTGTAGCTAATTACATGTTCCTTAGATGTTATGATAAGTTCTTATTAGACTTGTCTTGTCAATCATGTTCCATATTACTATATGTTCATATGTTTCCTAAGTATCCTGGTAAGATGTTATGACAAGTTAGTTTTGCTCAGTATGCTGCACGTATATGATCAGCTTATATCATTCACCTACTTTATCTGTTATAGCTCTCCTTTAGGTTTTATAGTTTCAACGGGGGTTATGTTTCTCGCTGGGACTGTGTGTCTCACCCCATTGGTTTTAAAAGCTTTTTAGGTGGACGTGCTAGACATAGAGGTGATCGTGGTGTTGCAGCTGAGCAACAAGAAGAACAATAGATGACAAGAGATGGATATGCTGCTATTTTGGGTGTTTTGTAGTAGAGTTCTAGAGTCATCCCTATACTCTCAGGTCCTTGGAGGTGTTTTGACAAGGTTTCACGATGTATAGTTGATATGGCTTTCTTATCCTGTTTTTGACCTGGTTAGGTCTGATATGTATATAAATAGGTGATGCATCCTTTATGGATAAGAGACAGCTGGATCCTATGAACTGTGGACATGTATCAAGTTTATGTATATTTATATAACATGTTTCTTTACAGGATGTGGATATGGTTGTAATAGTTCCTTTCTTATCTGCCCTCCACAATCGGTTTTAATTAACCTATGTTTTTGGTAATATTATGTTTATGAAAGTTCCAAACATTTTTGGATGGCATTTTGTTGTCTGTGTGATAGCGGTTTGTCACATTAACCATATGCCATCCTCTATTTCACACAATCGCATACCTTACACCATTATGTTTCCTGATGCACAATTATTCTCTGTTCCTCCTCATATTTTTGGGTGTCTCTATTTTGTCAAAAATCTACACCCAGGGATGACAAAGCTTGATCTTCACTCCACTAAATTCATCTTTTTGGGATATTCTAGAACCCATAAAGGTTATCACTGCTTTGATCTTGTTCTAAAGCAATGGTTTGTTAGTGCAGATGTGATCTTTTTTGAGCATATGTACTATTTCTCTGATGATGGGGCAACACTTTCTAGTGATATGTTGGCACCAACATCTCTACCAGATGGTTTTGAGGCTTTGCCTCCTTCAGACCAGTCTTAAGATCGTTTGTTGCAAGTGTACAAATGATAGACCAAGACAAGAACTCCTTCCATGGCCCCTCAAAAACCAATTCCTCCATCTACAGATGATTATACAACCACAGAGGTAACCTATGACTTACACCTCCTTATTAGTCAACACATAGGTGTTCGTTCCTGCACCAAACATCCTATCAGTCATTTCTGCTCATCTGCTGACCTACATACCAGTTTTGCATGCTTCACTTCTACAATTTCTGCTGTCACTATTCCAAAAAATGTTGTAGAATCTCTCCTTATTCTTGCATAGAAACATGCGATGAATCAGGAAATACAAGCACTATGTGATCGCAAGACGTGGGAACTTATGGATCACCCTCCTTTCTACCCTACTGTTGGATGCCGATGAGTCTTCACCATTAAGTATCAATCTGATGGAACAATTGAGCATCTGAAAGCTTGACTTGTGGAAAAAGGGTACACACAAACATATGGTGTCGACTATTTTGAAACTTTTTCTCCCGTATCATGGTTAAATTCTATTCGCATTCTGATTTCTATTGGTGTCAACAAAGACATGCCCCTCTTTCAGGTGGATGTTAAAAATGCATTTATTTATGGAGATCTATAGGAGGAGGTTTACATGGAGCAACCACCATGGTTCGTTACTCTGGGGGAGTCTGACTCAAAAGTATGCAATCTAAAAAAGGCCATTTACGATCTCAAACAAAGGCCGCGTGCTTGGTTTGACAAATTCAGTCAGATCTTAGTCACTTTTGGCTTTCGTCGTTCCCACTGAGATCATTCAGTCTTTATTTGCAAAATAGTGGCTAGGCTCCTCATTCTTGTTGTTTATATTGACCATATTATTTTATCCGGTAGTGATACCTTGGGCATACATGCAACAAAAACATACTTGGAAAAGCACTTTGTCACTAAATATCTCGAAAAGCTGAGATATTTCTTAGGAATTGAGGTATCCAGACCATCTATAGGGTTGTGTCTTTCTCAACAAAAATATGTACTTGATCTATTGTAGGAAATTCGTATGCTTGGTTGTAAACCAGCCAACACTCCCATTGACCCAAATATGGACTAGGACGATGAAAACTCTCCTCCATATGCTGATCACCACCAGTTTAGAAGACTGATAGGCAAGCTTATTTATCTGATGGTAACACGAGTTGACTTCATTGCCACTGTAGGATTCATCAGCAGGTACCTTGATAAACCTTGGTAGTGTCATTGGGATGCCATATGTCACATTCTGTGCTACCTCAAAAGCTCTTTAGGCAAAGGCTTGTTATATAAGAAGCATGGCCATTGTAATCTCTCTGGTTTTTCAGACTCTAACTATGCAGGAAGTCACTCTGATTGAAGTAAACATCATGCTATTGTACATTTGTGGGTGGAAATATTATTACATGGCGAAGCAAAAAGTGGACTGTCATAGCTAGATCTAATGCAGAGGCAAAATACCGAGCCATGGCTCATACTACATGTGAACTTCTGTGGGTCCAGAGTCTCCTCTAGGAGTTCGACATATCCTATTCCATCCCTATACCAATGTATTGTGACAACAAGGCCTCCATTTTTATTGCGAGCAACCCCACTTTTCATGAGAGAAAAAAACATATTGAGGTCATCTGTCACTTCGTTCGTGAGACAGTCCTTTCTGGTCAGATTTGCACTCCATATCTCAGCACTGAAAAGCAAGTAGAGGACATCTTCACCAAGATTCTTCCAAATGCTCATTTTTAGACTCTAGTGGAAAAGATGGACATGTTCAACATCTACACTCCAGCTTGAGGGGGAGTATAGAGATATGTTGTGTTTTATTGAGTGTCATGTGCATAGCATGTGCCTCACTTGTATTTTTGCTTCTGTAGTTTAGTCCCATATTACTCATCTCTACTTCTCTCCTCTCTTATGTTATATAAGAGACTATATTGTACACCTGTTTGATCATCAAATACACAATTCCTTTTCTCTCTACAAATTTCACACACAATTTCTCCTCCATGCTTATCTTCTGCCTCTTTGATGTTTATGTGTTTATTTTTTCAATTTGAACATTTATTTAGTTTAACTAGTAGCCCTAAGAGTATGTCCACACATTTAAATTTTATTTTTAAATTAATAAACCTCTTTAATTATGGTTACTATATTTTTTCTTCAAATATTAGATGTCATGTATAGTTTGATTAACCACATAACTAATATGTTATCCCTTGCATCAAGTCTCAAAGAGAATGATTCTGAGAAGGTATCAATTGATGATTGTATAAGATTCTTCACAAAATTGTAGGAATGAGATATAATTCTTAGCTTAAATTTAATGGGTCAAGGGGGTGGTTCTCCCCTAGAGTATCTGATGTTGTATATCCTAGAAATTAAAATATACTAGAGAAATACAAGGATATAACCACAAACTTCATATCGAATATAAGATTACTCATATAAAAGCAAAATAGAACTGAAGTGTGTGTAAATTTCCCTCTAATAGTTGGCCCCATGCCTAGAGAATTTCCATAAACTGTTACTTATGTTTGATCCCAATTTATTTGTTATATCATTTTTTTTGGTGAACCCAGCGTGCCTCCTTTTCATTATTAATTGCTCAAAATTACAAAGAATCGACCTGTTATAGAGTGTAACAGGAGGAAGAATGGAAGAAAAGGGAAAAAAATAAAGGCTGTACAGAACTATACAATCGTGAGGTCAGCTATACTGATATTGCAGATCTCATCTGGGGTTTTCTTTGTACCCAGAAAGATCCTTCTATTTCTTTTTGTCCAAATGTGATATATAAACGTTGCAACTGCAATTTTCTCCCTTTTCTTCAGATGGTTCAGGTCATCTATGCAATTTGGGACAACAGTAAGCTCAGACCTATTTTTGAGACACTTCCAGATTGTCACAATGAACTTGTAAGTAAAAAGAATGTGTTCCATGTTCTCTTCCTCCTCTTCACATAAGGGACACCTTGATACCAGATATAAATCGAACTTTCTCAGGACATTAGTTGTTGGCAAACAATTTAGAAAGGCTTTCCATAGCACGATAGAAAACCTTCTTGGTATTTTGTCATTCCAAATCCATTTTCCCCACGGAAATACAGGAGCTAACTTCCTCACTATATTCCACCCGTCCTTCAGCCGGAGTGCTCTTTTGCCTCCTACAAAGATGAAGTCGTTGCCACCTACTGGTCTCTATAATTGTGAAATGATTTCTTGCAGTTCATCCTTCCCGCGCACAGCTAGGCAACACCAATTCCCGTCTTTGATGAGAACCTTCACATGACAGGTTATTCCACCACCTAATCAGTGAACGAGTTGTTTGTTAACCAAGTCCAGTAATTTTCTACCTCTAGGTAGCCACAGATCTTGCCAAAGTTTGAAAAAGTTGCCGTCACCCACGTTAAACTCCGACTTGCTCAGCAGTGCATTTCTTTTCTTCAGCAGTTGTTTCTAGAGCCAAGATGTATTAGGTCATTCTACTACTGACCATATCGACTCACTTTTTAAGTACTTTCCGTGCATTCATTTTACCCATAGAGACTTTTTGTCACTAACAAGATCCCAAAGATTTTTAATGATGCCACCATCGGACCAGTCCCTGACAAGTCTAATGCCAAGACAACCTTCTTCTTTGGGTGTGCAGATCATCTCCCAGGAGATAGTGTGCAGGTGTTTCTTCTCCTTGTCGTCATTCCAAATGAAATTCCACATAAACTTTTCGATGTCATTTACCACTGATTGGGGGAGGGGAAAACAAGCCGACCAGAAGATATGATAAGATGACAATGTGAAAATCACAAGTTCAACCCTGCCCGCAAGGGATATCAACCTTCCTTTCCATGAATCGAGCTTCTGTTTGATTTTGTCTAAGATGGGTGCACACATACTTTTTGTCAGTCTCCCGGTAAATAGGGGTAGGCCCAGGTAGCAGACATGTAGATTTGTTTTAGAAATATGTAGAGTGTTACTTATGTTACTGTTGCAACAAGCTTTCGATAGGAAAAGCTAACTCTTATGATTATTAAGCTTCAGCCCCAAGATGTGTTGGAAAGTGTCAAGATCTCTCTTAATCCCAGCATCATTTTTTTCATCAGCCTTGGCGAAGACCAGCAGATCATCTGTGAGGATTATGTGAGATGTTTTAGTGAATCCATCTACTTTGATCGGATCAATCAGTTTCTTAGCAACCAGGTCATGTAGGATAGAGGAAAAGCCCTACATAGCAAATACAAATAGATACGGTGAGAGGGGATCACCCTGCCTGACACTGCTGTTAGCCGCAAAAGGAGTAGAAGCTGTGCCATTGATAAGGACATGGAAGGAGGTAGAGCAGAAGATCTCATTAATCCATGCGAGCCAACAATTGGGGAAGCCCATCTTCTTCATGATGAATAGAATGTAGTCTCTTCTCACACTGCCGTATACCTTGTATAAGTCTGCTTTAACACACATGTGCTTGACTCCTTGTGCATTGGAGAAGTTTCTTAGAATCTCATTGGATAGCATGATTGCATCCCCAATGGACCTCCCTTTAATGAATGCCACTTGGTTGACATCGATGAGATCACCCATGATGGATTTGATTCTGTTGGCTAACACCTTGGTTATAATTTTATAGACAGTATTGCACAAAGAAATGGGCCAAAAGTATTTGACAAAAACTACATTTTTTACTTTGGGTATCAGCATCATGAAAGTTTTATTGCATTCTCTAAGCATCTTCCCATTCTCAAAGAAGTTTAAAACAACTTTGGTCACGTCTCGACCGATGATATCCCGGTAGCTTTTAAAGAAATGTGGGTTGAATCCGTCAGGACCTGGTGCTTTGTCACCATTTAGTCCTTTGATGACATTCTCAATCTTGTCTCCAGTAACCCAGCTCTTAAGTTTTAGTCGGTTTTCTTCATTGATATGAGGGAGGCACCATCAACTGTCCCATTCCACCATAACTAAACTGGTTGAATTAAAAAGGTTGCTGTAGTAGCCTACTATCTCATCATGGATCTGCTTTTTGTCATACGTGATGTGGCCATTAACTTCAAGAGAATTGACGCTATTTCTAATTCTCCTTGTTTTCAAAGAAGCGTAAAAGAATGTAGTGTTTTTATCCCCGGCTTTAAGCCATTGAATTCTATATTTTTGCCTGATGAAGATTTCTTCCTCCTCCTTTGCTTTAATGGCTTTCTCTCTGGTGGAACAGAGCTATAGCTGTTATATCATATTGCTATTTTTATATGCCTTTTCTTTTATTATTGATTCATCATACTAAATCTTAGTATTTTACACTAAATTCTACCTACAAAATGTGGTAAATTCAAGAGATCACAAAAACAAAGATTATGTATATAAAACAAAAGGAAATATTACAAATGATTTATCCAAGTCAACTCCTCATGTTTTGTAGTTAGAAAGTGAGGGAAACTATGAAAGTCACCCCAAAAGGGTAAACAAAGTCCATGAACCAAAAGTCTAAATAAGTGACTAAATAATATCCAATAAGGGATATACACCTCATCATCACCTTAAACAACTTCATTATATTTTGGTGTCGTCAAAATCAAAGGGAAAGAATAATTTAACATGAGGAGAGAAATAAGATGTCAACCCATAATTTTCCAAAAGTAGAAAAAGCACAAAAAAAGAGATATGATATTCTTTTGAAAAGAATGACCATGATTCCAATAGGATCAACCATTATGAATAATAAGAAAATAATAAAAATTATTTGACAATAAAAATTGTTCAAACATGGGAGTTTGAAACTTAAATTAATTGACTAGATAGCCTGACCACAAAGGATAAGTTAACAAAATGAAAAAAGATGGAAGTGTCAACCACCTTTTCACCAAATTGTGATTTAGAATTTCTCTCAGTCCCTACAAGATAAAATAATTTCTCCATCTATGGGTTATTGGTTTTAAATTATTATTTTTGGGTTCATTGGGGAAGCCACATACATTGAACATTTTTAAAGAAAAGAACATAGAACATCAAACTGACTAAAAGGTTGGTTTTTGTGGGAGCACCTAAATGATACTCACTGCTCGAAGATAGTGCTTGAGATTTTCATTGTGAGTGTCCAATCGATCATTTAGGGGATGAAAATATGAGGACTCTTTGTGTTGAAACTTATTAAGTGATGATGTCAACCGACCCATCCAATGTGACACATGTACATGTCTGATCGACCTACCAGAGATCAAATTTGGCATCACAAGATCACACTAATATTAACATAAATAGGTTTAGGATTACATGTCTAGATGAGGTGAGTTCTTTCGTCAAGCTGAGTAAGGTTGAACAAATGAAGGGACAACATTATATCTTTTGATCCCTATAAAATATCATCCATGATGTCATCCAAATAATCTCATTGATCAATGCATACCTAGGGTTATCACAAGTATAAGGTCAATATGATGACACATGTGATTTACAACTAGGTCTAATCTAACTGACCAACTAGCATGATTTTACAGTTTTCTTTTTCATCTTTAATTAGGTCCAAAACTAGATTTTGGAATTTCATTCTGGCTCAGTCTCCAATTATTTCCCTTCAACCTGGATGACAAATAAGAAAACTGAGAATGTCTTTATACTAATGGAAAAAAGTCATGATGTGGAGCGCAAGTGGCTAAGTTCTTCTCTAGACAAACGTGGTCTCAATCATGAGCTAGAGTGCCAAAATGGGGTTCTGGAAATGTTTTGTAACATACCAAAACCTAACATCTTTGAATCTAGAAACCCTTATCCCTTGTATGAGTTTCTTATATTATTTGAGCTTTAGTTTTACACAAACAAGGATACATATAAACCCTAATGTATTTCTTTGTACCTTAATGAAAATTAAGTACACAAACTGGATAAATAGAGGTAATTTGTTCTTAATATATGAAATGGAATGATAATTGGAGCTCACATCTCCTTGTATATGAATTATGTACCATTATATAAGTTAATGTTGAAATTCATGGAATATATTTCCATTCAGATATTTCTAGACAAAGAGATTACAAAGAAATAGAAGGGAGATGGGCAACAAGTTGCGCTGCCAATCCCTTCTGAATAGCAAAATAACCTAATTTGTGCACAATGATATAAGATAAACCTTTTGATAGCAATAACAAGTTAATAGGACTTAAACTGATGAATATTGATGATAGTAATGCATCATAGAAATATATGAAGATAAAGAGCTTGAACCCTAATTGTACAAGATATCATAAAAAACTGAAATATAACTCCAAAAATCATATTCTTTGTGTCTCTATTAGTTTGCATGTCAAGTTTGAGATTATTTATTAACCCTAGATGCCTTAATTTTATATAATAAAGAATGTATAAGTTAATATTAAATAATGTAATATTTTACCCAAAAAGTTGAAAAAATTGAAAATTTAGATTTGACATATGTCAAAATTTTCATAGATGCCAACTTTGGTATTAATTCAATATTGTTTAGACCTTTAAATAAATTAGGAATAAAATTTATGTTTTGGATGCCTAAAGTTCAAAGAATTCATCAATGTAATCAATTAAGTATAGCTTCTCAAGTTTATTGTTGTGTCACACCCTTCACTCGCCTTTTGGATTCCTGTTGGGAGTAGATTCTCTAATAACTGAAGGATGTTGATTTGGCCTTTTTGGGGTAATCTTCCTCCTTCATTCTATAAGGGAAAGTCACACTATAGCCGCAACCACTTCTCCCATTTTGACCATGATTTCTCTCTCTTCATTTCTCCTCAAGCTCTAATTTCTCTTTGCACACCTTCCTTATATCAATATGAACAATTTAACCCTAGATAGCTTAGGGTTTCATTAACTCCAAGCCTTTGTTGCTCACAACTCCGACCATCCCATGTTTAAACCATGTTTCCTTTCGTTGGGAGGGGAATATCCCAGGCTAAGAATTTCCCTCGTTTCCTTCATATAGTTTACAATCTATCATGCCAAATACATGTTCTACCATCTTTCACACTTGATTCTATGTAGTTTATTCTTGTGGAACATTGCACTAACTTACCCCATCACACATAAAGCAACTGATGCGTGATGCAGGGGTATGTTGGACTTTGAAGCGGTTTTCAATTTATAAAATTTGATAAAATGCACTAATTTGATTGATTCATAGTAATTTTCATTTATAGCTCAGAAAATTAAAATAAAATATAAATTGGAATTGTGGGATTTTTTTCCTCGAGTGCAATACATTTTATTATCTAATTATGATCAAGTAAATATGTATTGCTAAGGATTAATTGGATATATTTATTAGAACTCCTATATGATAATCTATAAATAAGAAAAATAAAGTAAAATATGCTTTGGAATCATGAAAGTATAATCTACAATATGGTTTGATTTTTAAAACCTAATTCAATAATAATAAAAGGTAAACTTTAGGGTTTATGTGATTGATATGAACCTAACCATAATTTCATATATGCATTTAATTGGTGCCTTGGAACCCTGATGTGGATTTAGGGTTTAGCTTGGATCTTGTTAGATTGGACACGAGGCATGCTACACCTCCTAATTTCTATACTGAGAAGTGGATCTAATTTCTCTCTCCTAATGTATGTTGCATCCCTTATTACCAAGATGATGATTAATAAGTATCTTAATCTCTTCATAAGGTAAACAAATAAACCATAACAGTAGAAGGATCTACATAGTAGCAACAAAAATAGCATGAAAATTCATAGAGAAGTAGAAATAGAATCCTATTCACTCTCCTCCTTCTCACGCTTCCCTCTTCTCATCACCTTCTATTCTGTCTCTCGTGCCAACCATGAAAAGAGTCAAAATAGTGGTTGGGGTGGAGGTAGGCAAATATGCGGGTGGGGGTTACAAAAAATTAAGGGAGATACATATGAAGGTTGGGAAATGACCATTGACATTCATGTCAAGGTACAGACCAAGGGGCAGGAAATGTGAACACGTGGACTATGATCAGTTAATTATTTCTGAACCTACATCGTATTAATTGTCAACAGAAAAAGGTCATAGTCAGACTTGGAACACCAAATCCACAATCCATTGCAATTCTGGGGTTATGTTGTCCATATCAAAAATCTATAGGGAGGGTGTGCTGCTGAGTAACAACAAGCTCATGATCCTATCGATCATTTGCTGCCCACAACCATTGAGGATTGACGATACAAGTCTCTATTTTTGTCGAAATCAATGGGATCTAGGATTAACAACAATATGAAGTTGTTTGTTACATAATTGAAAGTGCGAGGATGTTTTTTCTCCTTTCCTTGGTCTTGGCGTGGTGTTGGAAAACAAGTGGATCGTGCAGATGACAAGCTCCCAACATCAACATAGATGGAGTGAACATGGAGGGAAGAATAACAAGATGACATATGATCGTTCCCATCTACGAATACATCAATTAATGGCTTAGATACAGATGAGAAGACCCAAAACCAAGCCATCTTCGCTAAGGATCGATACATAATCAAAATTTTTAATAGTCTACAAGCGCAAGATCAATAAACTCAACACCATGATCCATGGATTTCTGATACAATTTTTGCATGGTAGTGTGTGCTGGGGGTAACTTAGAAGGATTGCGATGATTTTGTTGTAGTGGAGGCACTAGAGCTAATGGGCATGCTGGAGTCAAAGATGACTCATGGGAAGTGATTAGATCATACATATGGAACCTTTATGAAAGAAGAAGAAGAAGAGAGGAAGAGAACATAGAGAACATGGAGTTTGGGATGATGCTTGATGGGTAGCCCAGCCAAGAACAGACGGAGGCTGCCTGCAGGGAAAGACTCTCTCTTTTACTTCCTAGGTTAGGATCAATGCTCTAATACCATATGGAAAGTCAATATGATGAGGAACCCCCCTTGTGTGTAGTTTTTCTTATTGATAGAAGGCAACTCCCTATAAATAGGATAAGGGGGAAGACTAACTCAAGACAAACCCTAATGGGCTAAGACACAATTTGACTCATATTACAAATAGATCCAACAACTTAACTAGATAAATTCTCTAACAAAAACCACTATGTGGTGCTTTGTGTGGACCCCACCGCCAAGGAGCTTATGTCATTCATAGATTTTTGTGAGTAGATGAAGGTGCCCCATACAATTTATCAACACCTCTTAGTCCCCCAATCTATCATCTTATGAGGTAATCACTACTCCCTAGCTTCATTTCATTTATGCTCGTCGACGACCATGTACTTCAGGTTGGCAAGTTGATTTCACCTTGTTCCCACAATCGATTCTGAAACTCTACGTTCGACTTATGATGCTCTATAACTTGTTTTTTAGACATGAATCCCTCCATTTACATCACCTATTTTCTAGACTTTAGCCTTGACCTTGAGATCTCCCTGTGTCAGTCTTCCCTTGTGCGCTCGCAATGGCTTAGCCATTTCGATTTTGTGCATAGAATACCCCTCCTCTCAGTCCACTTAGGTATTGTTTATACTTTGAGATTCTACTTGAGATATCCATCACCTGAGGATGATGATCAACTATTTGATGAGTTGACGTGAGTAAGGTTTGAACCTTCGAATGTATCATCACACCCATCTTGTTTTTGCTCATGTGAGGGTACTTTCGGTACTCTCCCCTATATGTTTTGAGGGAGCCGTGAGCCCTTACTCTCTTTGTCCTATTTTATTTAATTACGTATCTCACATGTGATTTGTTAGTAAGTATTCTAAACTTAAAAAATTGTAGCAATTAATTCATTCATAAAAAAATTTCAAAAATAAACAATAGAATAAAAACTATGATTATCCCAAGAAAACAATAATATCAACCTTTTTATGCATGATCATAATGAATATATAACAATGTGTACTAATGACACTAGATTGATTAAAAAGTTGAAACTAATCTAATCAATTGCATCATAGGATTACAAAGATACGAAACCAACCTAACGCCTAAATCGGTAACCATAATGTACACATTTTGTGATAAATGAGTATACAAGTAAGTTGCTAGGCTATTATATGTCTGCTCTATATTTAGTCATAGAACATGTGGAAAATATGCATCAAGAATAGAACATATGATTCATATATACAAAAAGAGATTTGTAATGTAATTAATCCTCTCACAACTATTGGGAATTAGAACTAATAAACCTAAATGCTATTATGACAACAAGCAAATCATAACCTATTTGTTCCACTAAAATGGCCAAGAGAGTAATAATTCAATGATAAGAGTAGGACTAATTAGATGGTATGATACTGAGTAAATATGGTCAATACCCTAGCCTGAACTCATGTATTGTAGAGGGTAATATTATACAACCTTGTAATCACTAGAATATTACATCACATGTATTATCTTAGAATTTACTTAAATCAAATACAAGCTCCTAGAAACCCTATTCAAGAACCCTAATGATCCTAGAAGCCTTGACTTTAAGAAATGACTTTACTTATCATTATTTCTTCATATAATGAGTAGAATACCACACTTTAGAATTTATTTACTTCAAGCTTACTTCATTATTGTTGTATAAAATTGATAATATTGTTATGTATAAATACGATCTCATAATTACCTTAGAATTAGAAACAAACATAGAAAGAGAAAGACAATAGAGAAAGAACACTAGAATATAACTGAATATTATATGATAAGTCCTCACAGAACACAAGTATTGCGATACAATGAATAGAAGGCACTTAGTTCCACATGAAGCATGTAATGGCACAATGGGTGTGTTTCCCTAACAGATGGCACATCCTTCCATTTAATAGATGTAGCACACCACATAAGAGGATTTATTGTATAATAGTGTCCACAAAAAGATGAAATATGTAAACCAAAGATGTTATAGTTGTTGATGACAAGTTTTCATATTTCAAATGTTTCTTTTATGTTATAGAATTCAGTGCCACTTACTCTAGCCTAGACTTCTTTTCTTTATGCATGGTTGTGGATGTGATGCCTACAGATAGTGAGAAATAGTCTATAGGATACTTGAAGGAAACATAGAACCAAGGAAGTAGGATATCTTTCACTGATGAGATATTATCTTAGGTGATCATTCTAGATTAGGATTTTATCATTATTTCTATATTATTTTATTTCATGTAGGAAGATATGATTTTTATAATTATAGTTTTATAATGTTGGACCTTACCTTTTGATTCAATTAGGATAGTTACTTTTCACGCTAATATATGCAGATTTGTGATTTTTGCCTTGAAAAATTATATTATATGTGTGTTGATGGTTCCACATATGATATTGTGGTTTGTAAATGGGAAAGCATTACAATATGGTACATATCGACTAAATAACCATTAGTGATTGAAATACCTAGATAAAACCTTATAGATTTCTATAGAGATGGCTCCCAAGAAGTGGTTTAGTAAGGCCAAAGAGGGATGTTGAAGAAAGATCCTAAAATATGGGGAGCGATCAATGACACGACCCAAATCCATTAACTAGGGTTAAAGACTAAAAAAGAGGAATTAGACTAACCATCCATTTTCAACTACTAGCTAAAATCAACCCCTTTTTTACTAATGAAACATATGATGGACTATATAGATAATGCCTAGTTTAAGCATAACTTGAAGGTTACAACAAGGTTTGAGATTTTCATAATGAAAGAGTTCTAGATTTAATACATATTGGTTACAAATTATTACAAAATTGGTCTCAATAGCCACTCTCATGTTCCTAAGATTATGATCATGATAAGAGACCATATAGCCAAACTAGCTTTATCTTTCAATACCTCATCTGGTCATTCTCGACGGAAACTACTTTTAACTCCTTTTGTTGAGCTAAGCCTAATCACAGAAAAAATATTTCAGTAGAGTGTGTGAGATACTGTCTTAGTGTGTAGTAAATCAACATGAAACCATGAAATTTAAGATATATAATATTAACATATTTATGTAACGGTGGAATACAGTCATGACATTTGAAGCCAATAAGCATACATCATGGTAGAAATTTTGATAGATAAGTACACAAATAAATAACTAAATGAATTCTTAAAACTTCTAAATACTTTTATTATTATGTCCTAAACCTACATGAGATGTACCATAACATTTGGAAGCATCATAACAAGTTAAGATATCAGTGTATGAGGCTTCAAATAGACTCATGACTCTAGGTCTACAATAATAGCTATCCCTTCTGCAATGTACCTTGCTATATCTAACCTTGATAATCAATGTTAGTAGCTAGATTGACTGGACCCCTCCTCTAAACCTAGGTACTCAAATAGAGAGTAAAAGCATTCTTACTTAATTGCCTACATCAATGGTTCCATTTTATGACTGGCCAATTGAGCAATATTCTAAACTATACTATATTGGGTACCATTGGAATCTCTAGTTAATGTTGGGTACCATTCTATTTTAAGGAGTCCATTATCACTAGGCTTAAAATCCCATACCCCTCTAGTACACTCCAGTTACCTCATCCCGTGCTCTTCCATTTGGTATACAATTTCCCCTTCATGGTGCAAACCTCCACGATGGATTTTATAGTGTTCAAGGTATATAATGTCTAGTGATTCTTTAGTTTTCAAAAATCATAATTTGATTTTGATATTATTATCTTATCTTTGTACTTCAGGTTTTCCCTTTTTGCATTTGCAATTTCTAATAAGGAATAATTCATTGGCTTTGAAAAGAATCCATTTTGACTAGTAATTAGGCATATTATCACCAAATCAAATTATTCATTGAACTCCTTATGCATAGGCTAGTAATAATTATTATTTAACTCACAAATTCACAATACCATTCATTTAAATAGAAACTAGGGAAAATATAGGGTACTAGTGCCTTTAATTTAGTCTTTAAGGTTCTCATAGACTTATAACATATTAACTTAGAACATATAACATTAATTCAAGATCATAGTAATGCCACTCAATTGAAATTCCAAGTCTTGAATCATTAGATTCTATATTACATTCTCTCTATTAGAACAACACATCTTATTCATACATTTAAGCTAAATTTCCAACAAATTGAGGTCTTTAGGTGATTTTCCACTCACCAATACTCCATCTAGGTTAGTGATCTCAAGTTTGATATAGATAGGCTCGGATTCCACTCTACTGAGCTTGGATTCGAGCTCTAGACCTCAAAAACTAGCTCAATATAGACTGATCTTTGGTCAATTGACCTACATCGTGCTTTTTATAAGTAGAAAATGAAGACGAAAGATATGAGAAATCCTTAGGTGTGTGGAGATTCCAAGTAAGGGAAAACGAAGAGAAGAAAAAATCTATGGTTGAAACTTACTTATTAAGTCTGGTCTAAGGAAAAACCATCGATTTGTCTTATTCTTCATGTTCTTCCTAGTCATCACCCTTAAAATTTCCTATGCAATCGCGTCTCTTGCTATTTAGGGTTAGACACGTGGAGGATCAAAAAGTGAAGCCAAAATGTCTAGTTTCATCAAATTTGATTGAGTATATATAGTGAGACTGAGCCATCTTTGTGATTTATAGAGCTGGGTGGCAGCCCATCATAACCATCAGAAGACAATATTTCAATTGATGGTACATCACTTGTCCAATCGGTGAGAGGACCCTCAGTTGTTAGTCCGTCAGTCGTCATGACCAAGAGTCTGAAAGACCATTTGCTGTGAAACTATTGGTATGCACAACCATCAGTTGATGCCATCAACATGCATGTTGTTGGTTGACAACTACTAGCAAAACCATCCATTGGTGACTCGCAAAAAAACTTCATTTAATGTTGATGACAAAACCTTGGTTGGACACCGATGACAAAACCATTAGATGAAAATTCCTCATGGAATGATCAATAGGACACTTCCTTGCTTAACTATTAGTTGATAGCTAGTGGGAAAACTATCGATTGATAGATGGTGGAAACCGTCGATCGACAAATGGTGGCCATTACACAAACAAACTAAAAACCTCATAAATCATTCATTTTTTTCACTGATCCAAAGACTTCTCATCCAAAGTTCTCTTACAGACATCAACTAGAGTTCATCGATATTTAGATCTTAAAGGTCAAAGTTCTCTTGGTCTAAGATTATAATAATACACACAAAGTGGTGATCAATCCACAAAACATGCATTACAAAATTAATAATGAATTAAATTGGATTCATACAAGTCATGGGATAAAGAAGTAAAGTTGTAAAATGTAGGTAGTGGAGCTAGTCCCTGCACCATAGTGGAAGAACTACTCACTCCTCATAGCGAGATCAACACACCCAATAGAGGTAGAAGACACATTCATGGTCATGATTGTAGATAGAGGATACCATGACGTGGTGTACAAGTGCATACTCTATCTTTCTTCTTCTTCATGGATATAATGATCAATGGGTGTAGTATCTCTAATGATTGATCTAATAGAGTCCATGAAATGGAGGTCAACTAATTTTTGGACCAAGTCGATCAAATACACTTGCTTAATCTCTTGGCCATTGTCTCACATAGAGAATAGTTGATCATTTGCATGTACCATGATGGTCGATCAAAGGATAGAAAGAGATATTGGTTGCCTACTTATACACTTTGATGATAACTCTCCTTGCTATGAAGGTCAAGGTAGAAAGGGTCAAAAGCTTAGGTTCTGATCCATAGAGGCATGACCATAAATCATTCATTTTATCTCCAATTTGAATCATTATTTTTTGCATTATTTTCATAATCTAATTACCTACAATTCTGTAGAAACATCTTGATAAATATCACATGATGATTTTACTATAAATACTTTATTTATATATCTTAAAAGATCTCTCCAAACTTATCAAGCAACGAGTCTAAATTAAAATAGAACATAAATCATCCACATAATGATTTTATGAATTAGTGAAGGTGTATTAGCATGATAATTATCTTGAATCCTCAAATTACTAGTAAAGGAAGGTATGAGTTGTTATTTTAACGTTTACAGATTCTACCTTCCTGAAACTCTGTGGGGACGATAAGACAAAATCCAAAAACATTAATCAATTGTATCAGAGTGTGTTGTAGAAGCAATATGGACATACATGAACATACAACTATAATGCATGCATCAATCGATTCTCAACATTTCAACATATGTATGTTACCAATGAGTTATTATAATGTGAATTAAATTACATATTGAAAGGATATTTTACAAATCTATGAACATGTATGCTAACTAGGATCCTTGCACAATAGGCACAACATGTAAAATTGCTCACTTTCCATCTTTTCTCTCCTACTAGTTGTGAACCTAAAACATACGTGAAACAACAAATCCACACATAAGGTGTCGTGTGTGTGGGTAGAAAGATACATACATATATGCTTGCATATTTGAATAATTTGAAAAAGAAAATAAAGAGTAAAAGAAAACATTGTTTAATGTGAAACTCATGGAAAGTATTATTTTAAATTGTCTTTTGATGTGAATATAATACTATATGGTGTCAACACTTCATATTTCCCCACTCGTTGGGCTATGGTGATCCCCACCCCTAGGTCTATGGGGATGTTCTGACCTTGTATTTAGAGAGAGAGAGATAGAGAGATAGAATATTAATACTTAGTAGCTACAAACCATCCACATCTTTGTTTGTTCTTAGTGACATGGTGAATATCAATACTATATTTATAGTACAACCAATTAGTAATATCAAATAAGAACAAGCAATACATCATATTTAGATTTTACATAAGGAAAACTAGTCATATACTTAAGTCATCCCACACACATGAGTTCAGAGATTCCTAATACATCCATGATCATCTACTATTCTGTTCATCACCTGATCAATAACAGTTAATCATCATTAATACAAAGCTCACCATTATTACTGATATTGAGGTCTAATTTAGGTTCAAAATGAGATTAAAAATGTATCTATATTTTTCTACTAATCATGAGATCATACTAAGGGTCTGATCCAATTTTCTTATTTTTTTGATGATAGATCTATTTTCTAGAATTAATATGAGGATAAAAGTATCTATTTTATTAGTCATTAATGAAGAAAGATCTAACAATTGGGTAGAATAATTAGATATAGTCCACATCTAGTCTATACATGCTACTAGGATTCCAAAATATATTTTCTTATGTTTCATACACAATGTTTGCTGATTATTTTAGTTTACTAACCATAATAAGAAGCATTAACTTATAAATAAGAAATAATCATTAATAAAGTACCAAAACTATGATCTAGTGGTCCAGTAATAAAGGGGATATTTTTGTGAGTCTATGGGTATTTTTGGGAAATTATTAGCCAAAGGGTTTTTTAATCATATTTCTAAATATAGTCTATTTCTGATAATTTGGAAGGAATTTATCTGATGTGGATTATTGGATCCATTGATTCCATTGACCAGACTCTCAACCTAGTGACTGAGAGAAAGCCACATCACTTGGTAGGAGTGTGTAGCCCACCTACAGGATTGATATTGGGCCGGTCGGTTCATGACTAGACCAAGCACAGCCTACCGGCTCCTCTGACCCATTCCGCACCGACACAAGGCAGGATGTGCTGTCTGCTTCTCGAGCATCATGTATAGATGCTAGACCCGAGCGCTGTCATGGCTGCAGATCCTGATGAGCTCTGGCTCACATGCTTTGGATTTCATGTGATCTTCTAAGGGTTCTTACGGCTCCAGAACAACCTGGGACATCTTTGCGACAACTCCTACTCTCAACAGAGGGGTTAGATCTCCTACTCAAAAAGCTACTCACTTCAAGAGTCGCCTTAGGATGGAAGAAGGGGAAAACACCTCCAATTGCCTCCACAACCTTCATCAATGTCAAGAAGGATCTCTAAGTCATCATGAACTCCATAAGGCCTTCACTTGAGCCACAAATACTCTAACCCAACTTTTGGACCTCCACTAGCTCCTTGCCCCTCGATAGGTTGGACGAAAGACTTCCAGGGTTCCATGATGTTCTCTATGGCTTTAGATTACATACTTTAGAACTTTATGATAACTTTGCAGAGGAATCCCAATTAGACTTGAAATTTTAAACATAAGTTCAGAATATTATAATGAAGCTTCATCCAAGCTTGAGCCTAAAAATCCAATACATGAGCCAAATATAATTTAGTGAAAATCACTTCTCTATGAGAGTATTCTAGTCAAAATATGACTATTATTTAATCCTCAATTAACATTAACAACATCGATGATATTTGCATGGTCATAATACATCCTAAGAATTATTATGAAACCATTTATAGTCATTTATATATCTCAATGGATGTCTAACCTCATAAATACCTAATTTGGTTAACAAAATCTATTCATCACAATTGAACTCAATTCAGTGTCACAAATAACTAATCACATATTTAGTCAAACTATTTAGAGTGGAGATGACTCCAAATTGAATGATCAATTTCTCAATTTGGTGTAAATCATCTAATTAAATTTATGGTCCTCATATATTATATTGGAAATCTAAGCCCTAAAAAATTGGGCTTATCACAGTAATAGTTATGATGCCTTTAAACGGGACAAACCTAATTATAGTCATCGTGCCCCTCTCAATGTGTTTGTCAAAGCTCTTATGAATACCCTGACTGATCAAAATGGGAGGTCCTAGTAGCCAAGAAACCGGAGATGACCCTAGTAGATTTCTTGAAAATCAATCTAAAAACCTTCTTTGGCAAAGTTGAGATAGATGTAGTCACTCATGTTTAGGAGTGTTTTTTGAATGTTGAGCACCACTCAAATGATCTGGGATACCTTGAGAAATCCAAAGTCTTCTTTTGAACACGCATACTAAAGCGTGTGGCCTGCACATAGTGGAATTTACCACCACCTTACAAAATTTCTAGATCTCATAGGATATGCCAATAAGAAAGAGGTTGAGTTCCACTGTATGAAGCAATTTGATGCTTATGTCATCCAGTATTCGATGAAGTTCCATATACTGCAAAAATATGAACCTGAGTTAGATAAGGTGTGTCTAGCCAATAAATTCATGCATGGTATGAAGCCAAACCTTGGATACACTCTAGTGGGACACAATATTAGGAGAGTGAAAGAGGCACTACAGGTAACCCTAGAGTTGGTGGACCACTTGGGGTGACACTAGAAGAAAGGAGGATCTTTTGGAGGTATATATCAACACAACAGTGGGAATGGTGGACATAACAATAAGAGAAAGTCTCTATGGAGAACTAACATAGAGAAAAGTCCTGGATGGTGGATCCTAGATAGCATATGGCTAGATCTTCCCTATGTGTTATAAGCCTCATGGCATAGAATGTAGTTTAGGACAAGTAGTATGCTACCTATGTGGAAATGAAGATAACTTCAAGTTCAACTATGTGAAGAGGAAAAAACAAGACCATAACATTCAAAGAGAGAAGCGTCAGTGAAGAGTGTTCACCATGGATGCTAAAGAGGTACCATACAAAACAAGGTATAACCTAAACCTAAGTATCAAGTAGATAAAAGTATTATTATTCTATGCATAGTTTAGTATAGAATTATGAGCTTTGGGTTGATCATGTATCACCAAAAAAATAATTGGTAACCTTAAGATGGGTAGTGACCTAAAATTTTAAGGACAAACTTTATCCAAGGTAGGTAGATTGTAACATCCTCATTTTTAAATACTTTAAATTTTCTTAAGTACATACTATTCATGTTCATACCTATAAATGGGTTATTATGTATAATTTTGATTAATAGAAAGCACTGAGAAGTTTCCTATTTAGAAATAATTGTAAAATGGATGACACACAAATTTCAAGGTTTAACTATATTTGGACAATTACTTATTTAATATCTAAGCTTCACCTTGTTTAAACAATAGTAAATATTCTAGACACCTAATTAGAAAATAGATCTCACTAGAATATTATAGACACAAAAGAACAATTGTTGAAAATTTTGTGTTATTTAATCCCTAGATTTGAGGCCTCAGATTATATGATATTAAAAGGAATGATTGGATTGTGCATATCACCAAGGTGAACCTCTTTTTTAGGAGACCATCACTAAGAACTTTGTGGTTAATCATGCTCAAGTCATAATAGTACTAGGACGGGTGACTAATCAGAAAGTTGATCTTGACTTGTGTGTGAGTGAGGATAAATTGTGCTGTTCAGGCTAGTGGTGGTATTTGGGGCCAATCGTCATTCTAGAAACTATAATAGAGCCTTGGGCATGGTCCCAAGTGTTACAAATGGTTTCAGGGACAATTAACCTCTGGTAGGTGGGACCCACATGGGCATGTGGCAATCTAGTCTTGAGCCATGCGATCCATGTATGTTTGAAAGGGATATTAGAGTTGATAGAGACACCCTTACATTGGTAGCATCCAAGCATGTTTGAAAAGGCTATTTGAGTTGAAAGAAATATTCTTGAACTAGTAGATTTGATCAAGAGTAGAGTGCACATGACCATTCTGGTTTTTACTTAAATGGGGAAGTGATTATGAGGCCATATAGTTGACCCTTGATAGGGATGTCAAGAGTCTAAGTGGTGGATATTGTAACATCCCTAGATTTGAGGCCTCAAATTAAATGATCTTAAAAGGAATGATTGGACATTCATATTACCAAGGTGCACCTCCTTATCAGGAAGTCCATCACTAAGAACTCTATGGTTAAGCTTGCTCAGCCCATAGTAGCATTAGGATGGATGAAAAATTGGGAAAATGATATTGGATTGTGAGTGAGTGCAGACAAATCACACATTTAAGGTCAGTGGTGGTCTATGGGACCAGTCATCATTCTAGAAACTCTACTAGAGCCTTGGGTAGTCGGTTCAGAAGTTACACATTTATTGGAGTTTATTTGGCTAGGTAACTAATTTATATAAGATAACAACTTAAATGAGATCAATACTTTTATTTCTTCCAAAATGATGTTCTTATTGACTTTGCTTGGGCCATGTATGTAAGGGACATGATGCACCCATTTATTTCCAATTGTCACTCTCCTAATTCTATCTCCAACCAGGACTCCTATTGGTAGTTGATTGTGATTATCTCACAATTTACTTGAACATTTTGGAAATAGATTTCTCTTTTGTCTCTCGGTGAAGAACCCATACATTTTAAACCCCCACACAAGCCCTATTTTTAACTCATTGTCAAGTTCTCAAAACTAATGACTTTCCCCTTCGGTTCTGCCACATGTATATGACCCTTAAGCAACATCCTTTGTTGTATAAGCATTTAGGGAGATCTGAAGAGGTCATAGTACACCTTTTTGACAATCAATTTAGACTCCTTCAACCCAACCTCCTTATGTATTTCCATTGACATCTCTAGGGACCCATGGTTGTTCTAGTCAAATACACCACCTCCATCGAATTGCCCACACCTAGACAGTTCCTAGATCATCATCAACTGAAATCTAGTTTCCTTTTTTTTTTGTGATCCACCAAGGTGATCTCCTGACAACACCACTACATGGTTTTTTGTGTGGAACTCACCTCTGAGGACCTTCTATAACATACAAAACCTAGAATCTTACCCTATTCCATGATTAGGAGGTTAGTATGCTTGTTTCCTTAGATTTGACCAAACAAGGATGGAATTTATACCATAGTGCATATAGTCAATGCATATAACATGAATAACTCAATGGTAACCCATTACATATATAGGCATAAAAATATATACAACATATTAAATGGCATAAAGTTATATAATCAACATGACATATTAACATAATGAATTAATTATGTTCGAACATGAAAGTAAATTCATTAAATATGTCACATATGTTTCCTTTCCTAATTAATATGCATATAATGGTTGGAATATGTATAATAAGAAGTATAATTTGCTTAATACACAAATTAGATTAATAATTGGTGCTTGTATATCCATAAATATGAAAAATATACCATTATCTAAATAAATATTGAATGAACAAACTTAATAGATTAATAAGTAAAATATGGAATTTCATGTATACTAATATAACAAAACCCTTTTGGTAACATTATGAAGATAAAGGGACTCTAAAATATAAAGAATTATGATCACAATATAATGTTATAATAAATGTAATGGTTATGAGCCTCAATATAATTGTATTAAAACTCATAAAAGGAAATCCCAAAACCCAAATCTAATGGAAAAATAATCTTCATTGGGTCCCAATTAGCTTCCCTACCAGGTTCTACATTAATTGAACGATCCTTGAGCCTTAATTTCATTAGGAAAAGAAAATATAGCTTAAAGTAAAAATATTACATAAAATGGTAAAAAACCCAAAAAGTGAAAAATAATGAGAAAGTCAGTTTTTCCATGTCCTAATTAATCTAGTTGTCATATTTGGTGTTATTTGACTTTGTTTGATACCCCAAATTAACTAGGAAAGAAAATAAATAAATGATTTAGATATAAGTTATTTAAAATAGATTTTATTTCCCTAATGTTCTGGGTTTTATTCACTCGTCATGCCTGATTTCCCACTTTAATAAAACAAGGACTTAACTCGAGCCATTGGATTCGAGTCACACATCCTTTTCACTTTCTTATTACTTCATTTTGGTTTCCTTTTTCTATGGAGAGTAACTAGGCAACCCCAATCTTTCCTCTCCCTCGATCTCTTTTTCCTCTGCGCTTTTCATCTGAGATCCTTCCACCAACATTTTCCCCATTATTTTCCTCTCTCAAATCTGATACTTTTGGCACATGGTATCTTTTCCCCCATAATCCATGTCTCACTAGAGAACCCTAACTATTTCCCTCTCCTATCCTCGATCACCCACCAATCCCCTATTATATAGTGGCCTACACCATGTATATTTTCTCTCCTCACCACTACCAACACATGCCCCACCACTTCTCCAAACAGTTGTTCTTGGATGGTGTTCATGTGAGCGTGCCTCCTCAATCCCACTTTGTTGACAGAGATCAGAAAGGGCCATCATTAGACTGAGGACTATCCAATATCACCCTTCTCATGGTGGAAACATTCCTGGAGAATCTTTGAATCTCCCTTGCACACCATTTCATCCAACCAACATAGATTTCATGTCCAATCTTCATTCCACCCATTTTCTTCTAAAATTGGGATTGGTTCTTCACAATTTTCCTACACATCAATTTGGTTTCCACACCTCCACCTTCGTCTGAAGGTCAAGAACACATTTTAGGCATTGGGTTGGATGAATTGGATCTTCCTTTATTTCTATCCCATTATGTGTTCTTCATTTATATGATTTTTGGTTCTCTCTGCCACACTCAAGGTTTCGGTGATGGAGTAGGAGTGTTTATCATAGATGTCTTTTCTCTTTAACCTAGTTGTCACCACGTGTCCCAACCAGAGTCAGATCATCACTTGGTATATGCTTGGTCATCTCCGACCAACAAAGTATATGATAACAAATTGTTTAACCACCTTCCATGGAGCAACATTGGTGGATGATGATCCTGAGATTGGTGGAGGTCTCACAACACAACATCGGGTCTAATGATATCACCCTTATGTGTGGGAGGTGACATTGACCACACAAGCTTGTCTAAGGCACCTTATAGCCTCAAGGTTGGGAAGATCTTAGCACTACATCATCGACCAAAGCTTCTGAAGCTGGCCATGGCACATGCGAGAGAAGGAGGAGTTCTCCTCGATGTATTTTACCCACCTTTTCCCTTTATATTTTGTGTTTTTGGTTGTATTAACAAGGGAAATCGAGTCTTTTTGCTGATCCCAATCATACACTTGTCTAGTTATAGGCCCAGTCCATGTGGATATTTTTGATAGAGCCACCTCAAATGGACTTACTTCTTATGGATACTTTTGCACACATATATTTTCTCTATTTTCCGGTTTGCATGAATTTACCAAATTCATAACTAAATATTTACTTATCAAAAAAATAAAATAACTTTTAGAATCATAAAATTAATGATCTATTCAATGGTACCAGTTTCATCACCTAATTACAATCTAACAAGTATCTGATTTTTAATGATTTAATTAAATGGTTCAATTTTCTAAAATTCACATCTAGTAAATATATAAGTCAAGAAAAAAAAGTAAAATATGTTATGAACTCAATACAAAATAATTTACAAGGTCACATAGTTTTGATAACCTAATCCAGTACAAGTAAAAAGGTGACCTTTAGAGTTTATGCAGTTCATGTGAAGTTAACCCTAATTATATATATGATGTTATTAGGTGGCTTGTGACTCAAATGTGGACCTAGACTTGACCCTAGATATGTTTAGACTTGATCTGAGGTATGTTGCATTCTACTCTCCAAATTGAGAAATTAACTTACTGTACTTTCTCTTGATGTACGTTGCATCCCTTATTATTCATTATGAGCAATCACCTATATTTATTCTCTCACTCAGTCCTTTGGGACACAATACTCTATAAACTTTTCTCTTACTCCTCTGATAGGTTGACTCATGTGAGTTTGATTATATGAATCATTTGTTGTATATTCTTATTGACTCGAAATTGTACTTTACTTCACGATGAAACCCTAATTGTGGATATGAACTATTTTTCCCACTTATGTGGTGTATGTTTCATATTATCTATTTACATGATGAAAATATTACAAATTCTATTCATTTCTGTCTAGAGTGCGCCTTTACACATGATATTATACTTTTGGGAGTTTGGTAGTACATCATTCTCTTCCAGGTTATAGGTTTCTTCCCTAACCGCCACTAAGTTTGTATTTTTACTAGCGCTATGCGTATATCACTTGCATGGAGGTTAATTATTGTTGTTGATGGGCCATGTGCCCTAAATTATTTATGTGTGCTTTTATGGCACATATTACTTTTGTTTGATGGCAAGTGTGACTATTGATTATCTTCTCATTTGAAATTCATGTCATTTCGATATTCACTTGGATGGTACTTTTCCTATTGGAAGGGTAGCCTTGTCATATTTGATGTCCTTTTACCTTATATTGCTCAATCCATATTTTGTCCAGATATCGACTTTTATGTTGACAAGTACCATTTTTTCTTCTATTATGGGCTATGCTTCAAACCCCTTAGGTAAAGACATAGAAGACATGACATGGACACAGACCTAACTAATGGAGATGACCCTTGGGAGATAGACTTGAGATAGATGGACATCCCACTACTTTGATCCTGAAGTTGTTCTTTCATATAAGCCCCTTAGTGGGAGATTGTCTTACATCTTGTATAACTAAATACCATCATGATTTATTATTCTATTTCTATACTTTGGTCATTTCATATACCATTATTTAAGAAATGAAAAATTACACCTATTCCGGCATGCTTGTTGGTGTGTTTGGGTTAGATGGTTTTATTATTCAAGTTAAATGAGGAGTGGATCCCCTCTTAGGCCCCACTCCTTACAAGATGGTATCAGAGCCATAGTAGTCGAATTTTTACTATTTCAATTTTGTCTCCCTAAATAGAACCCTTACTCTAAGTTAAGCCCATGTAAGTGAGATGTTTACCCTAGGTTACATCTAAAATTGTTAATGAGATGATAAATGGTATATATTGAAAGTGATAAGAACATATGAGGATAAAAAACTATTAACCCTAAAGTAATGAGACTTTAGTTGATCATACCCTATGAAGTAGGTTAGTTATGGCATGCATCTTTGGATGTCATGATGTTTTACTTGAGGATGGAGTCATATAATGATGATGAGAAAAGTAGTTGATAAGGTGATACTATATGGAAAATTTGTGATTTGGTTCTCACTTTGATTTTGCACACTATCTTGAGTTTTATATTGCAATGTTTTCCATGAAATTATTTTCTTTATAATATTATATAATAGAGATATGTATGAAGTTGGAATAGAAACCCTAGAATTAGATATCATAAACCCTACCTCATAGTTGGAGCAATGACTAGGGAAATGTATCTTTTATTAAAGTTTTTGTTGATCTACCCTTTTGTACTCTATGACTTTTGGGATGCTCATGTGAAACTTAAGGTTGTTGGGCTAGTAACACAAGTACATAAAATTTCAACTCTAGTTGAGTATGACATGTTAGTTGGATGCTTGGCCTATGAACAACATATAAAGTATTCACAACTAAAAGATCCATATATAACCCTAATACCTTACTGTAGATTAGTTCAAACCTTTTAAGGGGTGGAGAATAGCTGCTCGACTATATATAGATGACACAATTTTGAGGACAAAATCCTTTTAAGGGGTGGAGTGTTATTTCCTATTCCATGATTAGGATGTTAGTATGATTGGTTCCTTAGATTTGACTAAACAAGGATAAAATTTATACCATAATGTGTATAGTCAAGGCCTATACCATGAATAATTCAATAGTAACCCATAATATATAGGCTTAAAAACAAATATAACATATTAAATGGCATAATGTTATATAATCAACATCATATATTAAACTAATAAATTAATTATGTGGTAAAATGAAAGTAAATTAATTAAATATGTCACCTATGTTTCCTTTTCTAACTAATATGCACATCACGACTGAAATATGTTTAATAAGAAGTATAATTTTCTTAATACACAGTTCGAATAATAATTGGCACTTCCATATATATAAATATGAATAATGTACCATTATCTAAAAAATATTGAGTTGATGGACTTAATAGTATAAGTAATATATAGAAATTCATGCACAATAATATAAGAAAACATGCTTGGTAACAATATGAAGATAAAGAGACTCTAATAATAAATTATAATGGTAATAATGTAATGTTATAATACATATAATTATTATGTGACTAAACCATAATTGATTAGAACTCATAAAAGGAAATCTTGAAACCCAAATATAATGCCAAAATTGTGTTCTTTGGCTCCCAATTAGCTTTGGTGTGAATTTCTACATTGACTGAACGACCCTTGACGCCTTAATTTCATAAGGAAAGGAAAATATAACTTAAAGTCAGATATTAAATAAAATGGTAAACAACAACAAACGTGAAAAGTAATGGAAAAATAGGTTTCTCCGTGTCCTTTTAGTCTAGGTTTCAAATATGGTGCTATTTGCACTTTGTTTGATACCCCAAGTTAACTAGGAAAGAAAATGAAACAAGATTAATTTTATATATCATTTATTTAAATCATATTTTGTTCCCCTAAAGTTTTGGGTTTTATACACTCTTCACGCCTAATCTCCCACTTATCTAAAACACAAACTTAACATAAGCCATTGGATTATAATCATACGACCACTTCACTTTCTTCTTCTTCCATTTTTGTTTCCTTTTTCTCGACACAGTACCTAGGCAATCTCTCAATCTTTTCACTCCCTGGATCTCCCTTTCCTCTATGATTTTCCTCTGAGATTCTCCACCAGTGTTTCTCCCACTTATTTGATATATAAAATATGAAACTTTTTCCACCTGGTTTCCTTTTCCCCACAATTCTATCTCTGTGAAAACCATAACTATTTCTTTCTCCTATCCTCAACCACCCACCAAGCCCCTATATGGAGGCCTCTTCCACATATATTCTCTCCCATCCCCTCCACCAACACACCCATCATAACTTCTCCTAATAGTTGTTCTCGCTGGTGCTCATATGAGCTCGCCTCCTCGATTCCACCTTGCTGACATAGATCAGAAAGGGTCATCATCAGACTGAGGACTCCCCAAGTTCACCCTTCTCATAGAGGAAATTGTTGACCTAACATTTATAGATTGCCCATATTTTTATGATGACTTAACCATTCCATTCATATGTATCTAATATGTATATTTGAGATTGATTTCATGTATTAGGTACATGAAAAGGATCAATTCAACCAAGCCCTAGCTTGATCAAATGCAATCCAAAGTCAATGCAAATGCACTTTTGTTGAAAATGCCCTAAATGACTTAGGATTTTTTTTGTAATCATTTGTATTGATGCTATGACTTGTAATTAAGATGAGAAAAAATTAGGAACACTTAAAATGAATGTTTAAGCACTCAAATGACAATTTCTAAAATGCATCACATGCAACCTTGTCGACTGAGTTTCCCTCTCATAAACTCAACTAATGCCTAGGATGGGTAGTGGAAACTTCCAAGTTTGACTGAGTTTGCCTTGGTGTCAACTCGACTGACACCCAACACAAACAAAGTGATTTTAAGTCATCAGTCGAGTTTCATCTAGGATAAACTCGACTGACAACTCAAAATTAGTTTGTCGCATAGAACTACCTGTCGAGTTACCTTTATTAAACTCGACCAAGTTCACTGTAGGAAATGTGCAAAAAAAGTGTTTCTAACCAATGGAGTGTTGCAAAACTTGAAATTATATATGTTGCAACACCCCAAATGGCTAAAATTTATTCCTAAGTGTTTCTACTAGCTAGTAGATACCCCAACTATAGATAGGGGCCCTTTGACTTCATTCCAAGTTTTCCTACATTGCTTCTAGCTATAGTTGAGTGATTTTGTCCACATAGAGCCCCTTTCTCTCTCTTGCTTACTAATATGAATTTCAATATGAGTGATATAGGTATTTGTGAGAGAGCTACTTCATTGTAATCCTTGTGAAACTCTCAATCTTCTTTTTCCACAATCCCTTTCTTCAAGCAAAGTTGGTGAAAGCATCTCCTTGGTGAAGGAGAAGGTGAAGGATGGAGATCCTTGAGAAGAGTGGGTAATTCCTTCAAGGCGGAAGACTTGTTGCAAGAAGGATAGCTCCTTGGTGACAGTGTCCAACTCCTTGAAAAAGTGGGTTAGCCCTTGTAGAGGTTGAAGATTCTTGCTCGAAGGATAGGTAAGACCTTGTAAGGTTTATTGGCTCCTTTTGGTCATTAAAAAGGAAGGCTAGGCATCCTTTCCCTGCAAAAGAAAGGTCTTATTGTATGTCTTATAATGGAATATAAGTTTGTAATGTTTGCAAAATCCTAGGGCTTGACCCCTCTAGGTAATGGATCTACATTCTCCTACTTTGGACTTTGGAACCACTTTGCATAGTTGTTCTTGATCTCATTCAATCTCTTTCATCCTTTTTATGTATGTTTATTTGCACATAAAATTCCATATTTGCAATATTATCTCTTGAAGTAATTTTAAGGTCTAACAAATCTTGTTTAAGATTTTAAGCTCTATTCAAACCTCCCATTCTAGATCCTATTGATCCAACAAGTGGCATTAGAGCCACAATCTTCTCCAACAAGATATCCCACGAGACGAGAAGATGGGAGACAACCTTCTAGGTTCTCTCAACTTAGAGGGTAGATTTTCCATGAGACCTCCAATCTTCGACGACACAAACTTCCTCTATTAGAAGAGGAGGATGCAGTTCTACTTGTAAGGGATGGGCTATGAAATGTGGAAAGTGGTCATCCTTCCCTACAAGGAACTGGCATGATATGTATCTACTTGGGATGAAGCTACATTGAAGAAGGAAAACCTAAATACAAAGTCCATAAGCATCATTTATGGATCCCTCACTCCTTCCGATTTCAACCAAATCTCTTCTTGGGACACAACCCATGAGATATGGAACAAACTATGCATCACCTTTGAAGGGACCAAGAAAGTCAAGGAGTTTAAGGTCTATATACTCAAAGGTCTCTTTGAGAAATTCAAGATGGGTAAGAAAGAGAGAGTGGCTGAGATTCACTCAATACTCAACACCATCGTCAATGAACTTGCTTCCTTGGGCCACCGTATGGATCAAGACACCATAAACTCCAAGATCCTTAGGCCTCTTCCCAAGAAGTGGCAATCCAAGATGACCTTCATTGAAGAAATAAGAAGCCTTGGTGACATTACTACCGAAGAGCTCATTGGAAATCTTCAAGCCTATTAGCCTAAACTTGACAAACAAGAAGAAGAGGACAAGCAAGAAGATAAAGAGTCAAAGAAGATCAAGTACAATGCATTCAAAGCTCAAGTGGAGGACATTGTTCTTCAACAACATCTTGTTTGATGGACTACTCCTCCTTCCTCAAGTGAAGATGAAGCCCCTAGTGATCATGAAACTAACGTCTCTATTTACAAGAATATTGTAAATGATAATGTTGTAGATGAGATGATTCCTATATTAAAAGAGATCAAAATTGTTGACAAAGGAAAAGAGGTGGTAGTAGATGAAGAAGAGACAAAAAAAGAAAAAGAAAAAGAAAAGAAGGATTCGACTCCCCAGTTCAAAAGGGTGAAGACACGAGATACTTTCAACAAGGAACAAGATGACAATGCCTTCATCTCGCAACTTGAGCCAAAGAACATCAAAGAAGCTCTCAAGGATGACGAATGGATCCTAGATATGCAAGAGGATCTAGAACAGTTTGACAAGAACAAAGTGTGGACCTAGTGCCAATACAAAATGATCAGAAGATCATTGTCACCAAGTGGGTATACCACAACAAGCTAGATGAAAGCAAAAAAGTGATAAGGAACAAAACAAGGTTAGTTGCTTAAGGCTACAATTAATAGGAGGGTATGTACTTTGATAAAACTAATGCTCATGTTTCTAGAATTGAATCTATTAGAATGTTACTTGGCTCTGATAGCTATACAAAATTATTGCTATACCAAATGGATGTTAAAAGTGTGTTTTTGAATGATAAAATAGAGGAGGAAGTCTATGTGACTTAACCTCCCGACTTTGAACATGACAAGCTTCCTAACCATGTTTATTTGTTGAAAAATTCTCTCTATGGACTCAAACCAGCCCAATAGAGTTTGGTATGAGAAAGTGAAGATTTTTTTTCTAGAAAATGTCTATGTCATTGAAAAAGTTGATTCTACCTTCTTTCTCAAGCACACTTCTAGTAACTTTTTGATTATTCAGATATATGTTGATGATATCATATTTGGCGGAATTGATCTTGATCTTAGCAAGGAGTTTAGTTCTCTTATGTAGAATGAGTTTGAGATGAGTATGATGGGGGAGCTTACTTTCTTCTTGAATGTCCAATCTATCAAACAAAGGAAGGAAACTTCATGAACCAAGACAAATATACAAGTGGACTCTTGAAGCGCTTTGGGATGGAGAACACCAAGCTGGTGGACACCCCCATGTCAAACACTACCAAACTAGACAGAGATGAGGAAGGTGAGAAGGTAGATGAGAAGATCTATAGAGGTATGATTCTTGCTTTGTTATATTTAACTACCTTTAGACCTAATATTATGTTTAGTGTTGGCTTGTGTGCTAGATTTCAATCAAACCCTAGAAAATCCCATCTTATAGTGGTTAAGAGGATTCGTAGGTACCTAGACAAAACCCAAAATTTTAGAATATGGTATCCCAAGTCAAGAGACTTTACTCTTACTTCTTATAGTGTTGCAGGTTACGTAGGGTGATTAATTGATAGAAACTGCACAAGTGGCACTTTTTCCCAAGTCCTATGATGAAGTAAATGCTCTTAGACTTTAATGTTCATTATGATGCTTCTCCTATCTACTGTGATAATACTAGTGCAATCAATCTTTCTTACTATCCTATATTGCATAGTAGAGCTAAACATATATATGTCCACCATCACTTCCTTCTTGACCATATTGCCAAAAAAGGATATATACATCACACATATGGACACATAAAATCAACTTACAAACATTTTCACGAAGCCTCGAGCTAGAGAGAAATTTACTTTTATTAGATCAAAATTGATAATTGTTGCTCTTGATGATATTGATATGACTTATAGCTAGATGTTCTCGTACCTATATGTTCTTTCTCATATATTGCTCATCTCATACTTGTTAGTGCTACATATGCCTAGTATTAATGCCTTATTTTGCTTATTTTCGGCTATTCTTTGCAAATGCTTGTTTTATAACAAAATAGTAGCCAATGATGAGTGGAATGTGCCTTAATATGTTCACAATACATGATACACTATAAAAATAAATTCATATAGCACTCTAGTGATCTAAAACTAAAATTCTTATCTTTTAGATAGACTGAACATTTTCTCAAGTTTGTCCTGGGGAAAAATTGACTGACAAAAGGTTGAGTACTAAACACACAATGGTATTGGTTGAGTATCCCAAACCTCAAACTCAACTAACAACACTATTGGGTGGAAAAATATATAGACCATCGGTCGACTTTCTCCTTCTCAACTAGAGAAAAGTAGACTGACAACCTTCCTTTATTGTTCATCCTTGGGGCTACCCAAACCCCTCCTTTACCCTCTTCAGCCCCTGATCACTGCCCTAACCTCCCCTAACTTGATCCGACAACTTGGGTGGCTTGTAGATCCTCTCCTTCTTCCTCATCTTGGCACCATTCCCTCTCTTTTCATCTCCATGGCTTCCAACTGACGGAAAAGAATCGGCCCAACTGGAGTTCCCTCGTCCTCCACTGCTTCTAGGGTCATTTGTTTGGATGGAACTTCTTTCATCTCCTCTCAAGTTGTAAATAGGTATAAGGAGCTTCTTCCTAGAAATAATTTTCCTTTTTGTTCTTTGGTTGAATCTCAAAATGAGTTGATGACTGAGGTTGCTGCTGTGTTCAGTGAGTAATACCTTGTCGCACTATGTGTAGAATGATTGTGCTACACTAACTCTCTGTCAAACAAAATTTTCCCACAATTTCTATGCAAATCTTACATGGAACTAAAATTCTCTTGTGCCACCCCTAACACTCAAATGATCCTTACTTCCATGGGGTCAGGTACTAGGTTTTTCATCTCTAAAGATTCCTTGAACACTTACTTCAATGGTACCTCTACCACGTATGCATGGCTGACCACCTATAACCAATATCTTTATCTTCTTGACCCTGAGAAGTTGTACCAAGGTTTTGAACCCGAAATCACCTTACCTGACATCTGTAAGCTTCTAAAGAAACCTGAGGTTCCCTATAGGAAGAAAGAGATTCTTCCTTCTTCCTCCCTTGACATCAAGACTCACCTCACTACACTTGTAGTCAATTGTAATATTCATCCATAGAAAAATCAAACAAATATTACAGACAACATTGCTATGCTAATGTACTGTCTCCTTCATGATGTCAAAGTCAAATGGGCATGTTACATTCTCCATCACATGACATGTTTTGACTCTAGGAAGAATACCCATGGAACCCACCCAACTTATCCAAACTTGATTTGTGGTTTGTTTGTTCACCACACTATGAAATCCCTTTTCCATGATCTTAGTTACAAAAAAAGCAGGAAAGGTGTGTACATCAATGAAATCACTATCAAAAAGTATTTTCGTCCCACCTCCTCTACAATACCTAGTGCTTTGACCTCCACCTAGGATCCTCCACCTCATCCTAGACCTGACTGTGCCTTGCTCTTGATGCCTAATGAAACCCTCATGGGCTACATGATGCACCAATATACATACAACATGTTGGTCTAGGAGCACCTACACCAGGATCTAGTTCAAATAATCTCAAACATGAACTTGTCAAACACCCATCCTTACCCCACCTTCCAGCCCTACCCAGCTACTGACTATGCGTCCATGCATACAATTAGTTCTACCCAGCCTACCAGCATGCTGCTTCTGTTGTACCCGCTACCTCTGATGGTGGACCTACACCTATTTCCTCGTAGCCTACTGCCTCTCATCTACTTGCACTTCTTGTTGGCCCTTCTGCTTCCCTTCTTGCTAATTTAATTTGGGCTTCTATACCCAATTATGAGAAATCTAAGGCACTACACGATTGTGACATATTCTGGGAAGAGCAAATCCGTAGATGACCAGGTCCTCACTCTTTTGTTCTTGAGGAGGACACACATATGGATGACGAGGATGCTGAGGATGAGGCTGATGGTGATGAGGATGAAGGTGATGATGGTTCCGATGATGATGGAGATGGTGGTGAGGCTACACCTATTGCCATGATGCACCTTTAGATGGAGATGAAGACTACCAACCAGATGGAGAAGATGACCTTGACCTAGATTCCCTAGATGTTTAGTTCTTAGTATATATGGTGCTCATATTTATATCTTTTTGTAGAATTTCATGTATAGAACATTTGGCAACTGTATCTGAGGCTTTCTATTTTATCTCATTGTTTTTTGCTGTTTTGTAGTTTTCATCTAGAGAGGACATATCTTTTGTTGTAATCTAATTTTATGTACCTTAACTCTATGCATGGTTATATCTCATGAGTTATGGGTATGTATTTCCATATTTTGATTATGACTCCAATATGTTTGTTCTCTCTTCTTTCTTCTAGTTCGTGCTTGCAGGTGGTTAATTGTGTAGTTTGTGCCTGTGGATAAGACCTGTGTTTATAGCTCTTCTCCCCCCTACCTTTTTGATATGACAAAAGGGGAGAAGTGAGCTTAGTACATATTGAATTATGATTCTTTTCTCTGGAATATCATGTGACTACGTAAGAGGACTCAATAGTTTAAATGTGCTATGGTTGCTTTTTGGAGAAACGAACCATATAGGCAAAGGTAAGCATGAATTGAGGGGAGAAATTTCTATTGTTCATTCATGTATACCTCCACAATTCACAAGGTAAAAGTTTAAATTCTAAGTCCTTTCCAATATGTTGAGGAATGGTTTGTCATCTTCAAAAAGGGGGATAATGTTGACCTAGCATTTATAAATTGTCCATATTTTGATGATGACTTAACCATTCCATTCATATGCAACTCAAAACTAGTTTGTCGCATAGTGCTATTGGCCAAGTTACCTTTATTGAAACTTGACTGATTGTACTGTATGAAATGTGCAGAATAAATATTTCTAACTGTCAGAGTGTTGCAAAACTTGAAATTATATCCGTTGCAACACCCCAAACACCTAGAATCAATTTATAAGTGACTCTACTAGCTAGTGGACACCCCCAACTACAAATAGGGGCCCTTGGACTTCATTCCAAGTTTGCTTTTTGCTCCTAGCTATAGTTGAGTGATTTTGTCCACATAGAGCCCCTTTCTCTCTCTTGCTTACTAATATAAACGTCAATATGAGTGAGATAGGTATTTGTGACAGAGATACTTCATTGTAATCCTTGTGAATCTCTCAATCTTCTCTTTCCCCAATCCCTTTCTTCAAGCAAAGTTGGTGAAAGCATCTGTTTGGTGAAGGAGAAGGTGAAGGCTGGAGATCCTTGAGAAGAGTGGGTAATTCCTTCAAGGTGAAAGACTTGTTGCAAGAAGGAGAGCTCCTTGGCAAAGGTGTCCAACTCCTTGAAAAAGTGGGTAAGCCCTTGTAGAGGTTGAAGACTCTTGCTTTAAGAATAGTCAAGACCTTGTAAGGTTTATTGGATCCTTTTGGTCCTTAAAAAGAAAGTCTAGGTATCCTTTCCCTACAAAAGAAAGGTCTTATTGTATGTATTATAATGGAATATAAGCATGCAATGGTTGTAAAATTCTGGGGGTTGACCTCTTTAGGTAGTGGATGTACATTCTCCTAGTTTGGAGTTTGGAATCAAACTACATAGCTTGTTCTTGATCTCATTCTATCTTTTTCATCCTTTCTATGCACGCTTATTTGCACATCAAATTCCATATTTGCAACATTATCTCTTGAAGTAATTTCAAGGTCTAATGAATCTTGTATAAGTGTTTAAAGTCTGTTCAACCCGTCCTTCTAGAGCCCAATGATCCAACAAAAACGTTTTGGAAACTCTCTGAAGCTCCCTTGCACACCATGTCATCTGATTAAGGTAGATCCCTCATCCAACATTCCTTCTGCCTTTGTTATATTCTAAAATTGGGATTGATTCTCTACAAATTTCCCACACATCGATTTGGTTTCTACACCTCCACCTTTGTCTGAAGGCTAAGAACTCATTTTGGGAATTGGGTGGATGGATATGATCTTTCTTTAGTTTGATCCCCATGTCTCAATTATAGGATTTTTGGTTCTCTCTACCACACTCAAGGTTTTGGTGATGGACTAGGAGTGTTTCTCATTGGTTTCTATTCTCTTTGACCTGGTTGTCATTGTGTGACCCAAACAAATTCAGTTCATCACTCGGTATATGCTTTATTCTCTACGACCATTAAAGTATATGATAACGAATTGCTCAACCTCCCATGTAGCAACATTGGTGGAGGATGCTCCTGATATTGGTGGAGATCTCATAATACATGATGGGTCCGATGAGATTACCCTTGTGTGGGGGAGGTGATGTTGACCTTACATGCTTGTCTAGTGTGCCTTCAAGCATCAAGGTTGGGAAAAACCCATCATTGTGTCACTGACCAAAGCTTCAGAATCCAGCCATGGCACAAGTGAGAGAAGGAGACGATCTACCTGATGCATTTTGCTTGCCTATCCCCTTTTTGTTTTGTGTTTTTGGTTTTATAGACTAGGGAAATCAGGTCTTTTTACTGAGCCTAATCATGTGCCTGACTAGCTATAGGCCTGGTCCATGCAACGATCACTAATAGGGCCACCTTAGATGGACATACTTGGTGTAGACATACTTGCACGCATGTATTTTCTCCCTCTTCCAATTGGCATGTATTTCCAAAATACATAGAGAAATATCTACTTATCATAAAATAAAGTAAAATGTGTTTTAGAATAAAAAAATTATGGTCTATTCAATGGTAATAGTTTCATTGTCTAGTTCCAATATAATAATTATCCAAATTTTAAGGATTTAATTAAATGTTTAGATTTTCTATAATTCATATTTAAAAACTTATATGTCAGAAAAGTAAAGTAAAATATCGTATGAGCTAAATAAAATATAATCTATAATATAACATAGTTTTGGTAACCTAACTCAATACAAGTAAGAAGGAGATTTTTATGGTTTATCTAGTTCATGTTAGGTTAACCCTAATTTCATACATGATGTAATCAGGTGGCTTCCAACTTGGATGTGGACCTAGAACTAACCCTATAAATGTTTAGACTCAATCTAAGGTATGTTGCATTCTACTATCCATATTGAGCAATTAACCTAACTTTACTCTCTTGATGTATGTTGCAATCCTTATTATTCATAATGATCCATCACTTATATACTCTCTCTCTCTCCCTCCCTCTCTCTCCTTTGGGACAAAATACCCTATACACTTTTCTCGCTCCATCTCTCTCCCCTTTAAGAGGTTGAATCATGTGATTTTGATGATATAAACCTTTTGTTGGATATTCTTATTGACTCTAAGTTTTACTTTACTTATTGATGAAACCTAATTGTGGATATGAACTATTTTTCCCACTTTTGTGGTGTATGTTTCATATTGTCTATATATATGATAGAAATCTCATTATTCTATTCGTATTACTGAGCTTCAACTCACCTCTACATTATTTGTGCTCTGTGATTCAATATCTCTAAAGTTATATAATGCTTTGTTTTTGTGGGGTTTTATTACCTACCCAGTGGTCCTTTCCACCCATATTATATATATGAATGTGTCTTTCCATCCAGGGTGCACATTTCCACCTGATAATATATTTTTGGGAGTCTGGTAGTATGTCATTATCTATCAGGTTATGGGTTTTTCCCTAACAACCACTAACTTCATAGTTTCACTAGTGCAATGCTTATCTCACTTTCATACATATTGATTATTTTGGTTGATGGGTTATGTACCCTAAATTATTTACATGTGCTTTTGTGGCACATCTTACTTTCATTTTATGGCAAGTATGACTATTGATTAATTTCTTATTTGAAATTCATCATCTTTTAATATCCACTTGAATGCTACTTCTCCTCTTGGATGGGAAGAGTTTTCATATTTAATGTCCTTTTACCTTATATTGCTCAATCCACATTATGTCCACATATTGAATTTTTATGCTGACAACTTTCATTTTATCTTCTTGTGTTGGGTGTGCTTCAAACCCCATATGTAAAGACATAGAAGACATGACATGGTGATGTGGACCTGGATAATGGAGCTGACCCTTGAGGGATAGACTCGAGATAGATGGACTTCCCTCTAATTAGATCCTGAAGTTGTTCTTTCATGTTATCCCCTTACTGGGAGATTATCTTGTATCTTGTATACTTGAATATGGTCATGATTTATTATTCTGTTGCTATAATTTTTTCATTTCATATACCATTATTTGGGAAATGAAGCATTTGCACATATTCCAACATGCTTGTTAGTGTGTTTGGATCAGATGGATTTATTCCTCAAATTAAGTGAGGAGTGGATCCCCTATCGGTCCCATTACTTACAACTTCTGGTGTTTGTAGCTCAAGGAAAGAGGACAATGACTCCCCAAACTATCAGTTGAAGCCTCTCGGTCCACTAAGCCATCAACTTGTGAGGTTATCACTGCTCCCTAGATTTAGTTCCTTTATGCTTGTCGATAGCTAGGTATTTCTTATTTGGTATGATTGAGTTCTCCTGGGCCTCGTGACTATGACTCTGCATTCAACACTTTGTAACTTGTTTTGAGGGCATGAATCCCTCTCATACCTTCCCCCTACTTCTCATTTACATCCCCTGTTTTCCAACCTTTAGCCTCAATTTTGAGAGCTCCCTGCTCCAGCCGTCCCTTGTGCACTCACAAGGGCTTAACATCCAGTTTTCCATGTATAACTCACCCTCCTTTCAGTTCACTTTGAAATTGCTTCTATCTTGAGTTCTTTCTTGAGATCTCCATCACCTAGAGATGTTGACCGCCTACTTGATGGGTTGGCATGAGTAAGGTTCAAGACTTTGAATATATCATCACCTTCATGATGTTTAGGCTCATGTGATGGTACTTTAGTTACTCTGCCTCATATGTTTTGAAAGAATCCTCGAGTTGTAAGTCTCTATGTCTATATTTTTTATTTGTGTTTCTTGCTTGTGATTGGTTAGGAAGTGTTATAAAGTTAGAATTTTTTAGTAATCAATCCATTCATCAAAAAGTTTCTAGAAATAAACCATAGACTCCAATATATATGATTACTCCAATAAAAACTAATATCAATATTTTTATATATACGCCAATGAAGTGGCACCCCAGTGGTAGAAGTGATGATGTAAGACCGAGAGGTCGTGTGTTCGAACCCAGACGACGAGATGAATGAATTGTCAATTTTTTATTTTTTTATATATACAATAATGAGTAGTAATCACATGACATTCATAATATATGGAAACTAACCTAATTCATTTCATCATATCATTTCAAAGATTCGTAACTGGCCTTACATCTAAATCAATAACCATAATAAACATATTTTGTGATAAATGAGTATATAAGTAAGATGGAAGGGTATTATATGGTTACTCTATATATTATCATAGAATATGTGGAAAATATGGAATTAGAATAGAATTATGATTCATATATGATAAAATGAGATTATTAAGATAATTCATTTCCTCACAAATATTGAAAACTAGAACTAATATACCTAAATGCGCTATTGACAACAAGTAAATTATAACTTATATGCTCCACTAAAATGACCAAAAGAGTCTCATTGAACGATAAGTGTAGGATTAGTGAGATGGTACAAGGTTGAGTGAATGTAGTCAATAACCTAACCATAACTCATCTATTACAGTGGGTAAGATGATATGATCTAGTAACCACTCAAACATTATGTCATGTTTATAATCTAGAATATAACAGTCAAATTCATGCAAATAGAAACACTAACAAAGAATCATTTAGATCATATAATACTTAAATTTAAGAAATGACACGAAGTCTAATAGATCCTTTTGTTTTTAGGAGAAGGTTAGAAGCATGAATTGAAGCAATATTTTCTTGATAAGCGGGCCATGCCTTCAAATTCTAGTCTCTTCCAGTATATTTAGATGAAGTGGTCTAAAGTAATAGATTTTGAATATTCCCTTCATGTAATAGCTCACTACATTCATTTATCCAAGAACATAAAGAACTATATTTTTATCTTGAGCAATGAAGTAATTTATTCTTGTGTGTGATGAACCCAAAGAATTCAGTTTCATAAGAGAACTATTAAATTGCAATTCTCATCTTAAAGTGAAGTCATTATTTCTTCACATAATGAGTAGAACTATTAGAGTTAAGATTTTTTTTTATTTCAAGCTTACTTCATTATATTTGTGTAAATTCATAATATTGTTATGTATCAAAATATGATCTCAAGGTCTAATTCAGAATTAGAAGCCAATAGAAAGAAGAGAAAGAGAAGACAAAAATAACACTAGAACATAACTTAATATTATATGATAAGTTCTCATAGACTAGTAGTGTGGTACAAAAAATAGAAGACACTTAGTGCCTTAGAAGGCATGTAATGCCACACAGTGTATGTTTCATCAAAATAAGGCACATCATGCCACAGAAGGCACACTGCGCCATAGAAGAGTACCTTTTATGTAATTGTGTCCACATAAAGATAAAATATGTAAATAAAATATGTATACTATAGTTGTTGATGACAAGTTTAATTAATGAAAATGATTATTTTATGTTATATTATTACATGCCACTTTAACCTAGAGTTCTTTTCTTTGTGCATGGATGGGGATGCAATGTCCATTTATAGTGAGCAGTTGTCTATGGGATACTTGAAGGAATTACATAACTAAAGAAGCATGATATATTTCAGTGCTGGGACATTATATTAGGATATCCTTCCAGATTATGATTTTGTTATTATTTCTCTTTTTATTTTTAGTTCATGAATGGAGATGTGACTCTCAAACTTGTAGTTTCATCATGTTATACTCTACCTTTTAGTTCAGTTACTATGGTTATTTTTCATGCTATTGTACACCAGATGTGTGATGTTTTCCATAGAAATTTATATTATATGTGTGTTGATGCTTCCACACATGATTTTGTGGTTGGTAAATTGGCAAGTGTTACATATTCACACTATTCAAATAGCTCAGATCATTTTAAAGACTTATAGGACATTCCCAAGGGAGTCATTGATGACTAGTGAAAGTCCTCAGTCCCATAGTGAGACCAAAGTAGAGGTAAACTCCATCTTCATCAAGATGTGGTACCAAGCTTTGGTCGATGTTTAGGCTGTCTTCATTTTGTTATAATTTCACAACTTAGTTCCACATATTATAATAAAAATAAATGTGTACTCTTATGTAAAATTTCAAATATCAAAGAGTACTTATATTTATTTTGGGCTTGTTTGAGTAAAACCCATGAAAACTAATGTAGAACTTGAATATGTTCTGATTTAAAAGCATATATGATTTTTTTATTATTGTTGGGGAGTACTTCTGTAGATGATATAATATGAGAAAATGTTTCATGTACATATACATGAAGAGAGATTTGAAGGGAGTGTTAGAGGTAACAAAAACCTAATTTGTAATAAGTTAGATTTATTTTACATCAACAAATAAGTTATGTTCATCGATCCTATCATTCATCTATACGGGTCTGTTCCAAAAATCAAACGTGGTCATGTTTTAGTTGAGAAAAAGAAAAATTGTCATTTACCACAAGTAGGATATATATCATATTTTAACACCACAACATAATTGAGCATTTAATTAGCCAATTTTTGTTCTTTTATACATGCTTTGGATGTAAACCTAGGCTTCAAAAGAGTCTTTATATGAAAGTATTCATGATAAACTATTCATTTATTGGTTGGAGTAGCTTAATTAACCTTACCAAAAGTGAAAATCATTGTTTAAAATGAGAAAAATCAGTGAATTTTTTATACTAAATATATTATTCATCAAGCAGATGAACTTGTCTAGTATAGCCAAAAATACTTGAAAAGGGAATCACTCAAGATTTTTTTATCAATATTAATACTCATTTTTTAATAGGTCCATTATTTGATGTCCAACACACTCCCTTGATATACTTGTTGATTATTGCCTTCTTGATGAATGTTTACATAGCTATTAGCATGATAAGGGTGCTATTAGAAGAAAAAATGATATATGTGTACATTACATTTTTGTTTCATATATGATCCCAATTATGTTTTATTGAAGGAAGTTGAATCCCAGAGAGACCATCTGGAGTCATTGTTGGCTCTTGGTGTCACCCCTTAAATGAAAAACTTAGACTCATTTTGAAACCTATCAATTTCCTAGATAGAAGGAAGGTGTTCTATACTACTCTACTAGGGGATATTTGTAGATATTTGGGAGCTATCTATCCATACGAATTAGGATATTAGAGTTGGTAATCTTTACCAATCAAATATTTACACTTTAAGCATATTAATTTTTGTGGCATTACATTTTTCCATACCTGGCATAATTATGACTTTTTTCCTAAAACTTCTTTTGTATGCATCATACTCCAAGTTGATAAATTATAACCTCTAACTAACATACTTATATACCCTCTATAATTATGTCCATATATATCTTATCTTTATAGATTAGTATATTTACCTAGTATTTCTGTCCCAAATGCTACTCAACAAATTGTCTAGCGATATCAGATAGCCTCTTATAACTTGCATGTAAACAATTCTATCTCCTAGATTGTAATTTAAAGTCCAAAAAAAGTGGATTGTTATGGTGGGACATAGAAAGATCTTACCTAGAAGCTTTGTTAGTTGTACTATGTTGGATCTGACTTTTAGAATTAAATCTCACATAGATGTGTGTATGTTCTATGAGTTGATATGTCATAAACTTATGTTTATACTGTCCAACTATATATTACTCTTATCTCATTGAACTGATGGCTACACTTATCGACTATTATGATTATGCATTCTCTCATCTTCCCACTCCCGAGTGATTTTTTTTATATTCCCTACAATAATAACATGTGCACATAGTTTTGAAATGAACCATGTTTGACCAAAATAACTCACATTATAAATGAAATTTAAAAAAGTCATAGTAAATTAGATAGTAAAAAATGAAATTCAATAGATAATTTAAAGGAACAACATGACTAATTTTCAAAAGCACTTAATGGAATCAAGTTACAATTCATGTGTTTTTTGTTGTGCACAATAATGGCAATATTAAATTCTACTGTTTGCCATGATTGGATTTAGGCATGCCTTAAGAAAAAGATCAAGTTCATGACATAAAAATGCATGGTTGAAATAAATAATACTTTTAATAAAAATATCAAGTTCATGAAATGAAAATGCATGGTTGAAATAAATAACACCTTTTTATAGATACAAATTATGCCCTTCTTAGATACCCAACGATTCTACCACTTGTTTTACTTGATATTCTACCACCTTAGGAAAGGGAGTATTTAGAATTACCCAATCTTCTAGATCAACTACCTAATTATCAAACCTGTTTCCCATAATTGATAGCCTATAAGGAACATAAGTTTTAGATCAATTATGTTTATATAACATTCTTTGAACATTTTTACCTCATTCGTGGCCCATTTATCTTCAAAGGTAGAAACAAAAACTGTAAAGACATGTAATACTATTAAAAATACATGTAGCACCCCCAGTTATAGACAACATGCTCCTTGTAATAACCAACCATCTCCTTGAACATTAAAGCACCAAGGAACAAACAAGTTTTGACAAACAAACATGCAATTTGGGGATTTTCTTAGATATTTTCAGATCAAGGTGTTTTCCCCATATTATATAATCCTAAATATTATTCAGGAGGGGTATTTTAGTGCTCAATTTTTAAACAAAGACGAAAATCACTCTTTTCTATTAATATAAATGCTTTCCTTACATGGAAAGGACTATGCTAGTCCTTATGTATCAGATGTTCTAACTCCTAAAAAATCTTGGTATAAGAAAAGAAGTTCATATAAAAAGCATGAAATGTAGAATCCAACTATTAGTTTTTTATTTATATATCTAAGAGTTCAACTTACTTCCTTCACCATTTACTCTAGCAATATCCACATCTAGGTGGGTGCAACATGTCTCCATGCCTCAATTTAAATTATATGAGACACAAAACTACGAGGACAAGAGCCTTAGATATCACTTTGACTTCCTAATCATGATGTGTGTGTAATATCCTAAAATTTCATGTGTAATCTATAATCTTAATAGTTTTTTTTCCTAAATAAAAGTTAAAAATTTGGACCTAATGAAAAAATCCCAAATAATGGATATTTCTTTTCAACAATAAGATAAAATATAACTAACTTAAATATATTTTCACCTTTTCAACGCATTAATATGTTTTACTTTATCCCAAAATATGTGAAAAATATAATTTATGTTTACTCTTTCTCCCTCTTCCTATTTGTTTACAAATAAGAAATCAATTTAATGTTGAATGCATGGGAAGAACAAGACACATATAAATCACTTCATATATTCTTTCTATACATTTAATGCATAAGAATATGAATGAACCTTCTTTCTCTCTCTCCTCAATACAACTCATATACATAAAAGGTAACGACAAAGGCCTTTGAGTGGATAATTACTCTTGACCATGAATTTGACTCAACTAACTAATAAAGGAAATGTATTTAAAATTATATAAATTATTTAAATGCATAGAAATAAAGAAAAATATTTATATAGAAATAATGGTTAATATTTATCCTTATGTATAATACACATGTATATGATTATTCTAGACCTTCTAGCTAACACATGGTCAAATTTTGAAGTCATTATGAATTCGTTTGACACCTCAAACTAATTAGGATTTTTTTAGTATGATTTAATCACTGGATTAATCAAATATGCATATAATGCATCAAATAACTCTAATGTCCCACTTTTATTTTTGTTACAAAAGCTTCTCTCTTTTCTTTCCTTTTCATGTGTGCATATATTGGGTGGGACTTAACTGAGCCCAATCTATGACTTTCAAGTCATCTTCTTCCTCGATTTTTTTGCACAACTTGAATTCATTCCATAGTGATTCTTCTGGACCACTCTCTCCCTCATTCTCAACCTTTTTTAGAGATTTCTTCTCCTATGAGTATGTGTCTCTCTTGAATCAAATGAGCTATTAATCACCTTCCCTCTCACTCTATGGACGAAATGCCCACCTAGGGCATCTTCCTCTCTCTCCATCGTAAATCACAAATGCCATCTCTGTACCCTTCCTACCTATATGAAGGACCATGAACCATCACCAATCCACATACAATACTCCTCCACCACAAATAGATCCTCCAATGCACCTAAACTCCTCAACCTACTCAATCTTCTTCCCCAAAAACCTTCATCACATTTCAACGTTCATCACAACGTCTAATGCATTTGATGCACCTATAAGATTTCCCAATGTTCCCTCTTCTTATTCCCATATTTGGTTTGTTGTGCATTTTCCCCAGTCAATGTACCCTCTACCCATTTCATGGTGAGTATCAATTTTCATTACAAGAGCACCTAAATGGATCTCCAGCTGAGTAAATGGCACCTCAACTTCAGAGTACCTTAAAGGTTATTTTTTCATGCCTCAATTTTCAAGGTTTTCCCTCACACTATAATCTCTAAGATCAATCTTACCTCCCCTACTTATTGTGATCCCCCACTTTTTTACATGGACACAAAGGTTCTTTCACACTAGGGTTATGTGTTCCTATAACTCCTCTGACTCCTCACGATGTTATTCACATCTTTATATTGTCATTCTCGCATCAGTTGAGGAGTTTTCTCCCTCAACAACTACCAAAAATGGAAATAGCAATGACCATGGTTTGGAGCTTGGTCTGCTGGTATGCCCCAAGTCCAAGCCTTGGCTCTTTAGTTTTTGGATTGGAACCAAGAAGCCTATGACAACTACCTTTCCATAGTTTGAGCACTTTTTTTCAAGTTTGATCACAACTTTACAAATTCAGTTGTTGCTACTCACACTGGAGCAAAGAGGATGATCCAAGGGAGTGAATTTACTATGCTATCCTTAGTGGTTTCATTGAATAATAAATATCACAAGGACATATTTGAGATTCATACTTTTCCATTGGTTTTATGATGTGTGTTTTAGTCTGAAACATCAAACCTCCATTTTACCCTCACTGATTTTTTTGAATGGAACACACACACCCCCTAAGTTTTACCATTCTTTCATCTCTTATTTGAATCTAATGCATTTTAATTTCCATTTAAATGAGTCTCATGCCTAAGGTTTCCTCTTTTCTGATTGGTCAATATTGCAAGATTCAAAGAAAACACAAGTGACAGAATAATGTGGAAAAAAATGCGTTGCAAAGATATTTTTTATGTGCTATCCACTTATCCTATTTTAAAACCGTAATATATATAATTAAATTATTCAATGATAAAATATTAGGGTTAAATGATCATTTTCTAATTCACATATCATATCATTAATCAATTTTAGGCGTTTAGAGCTCAAGTAGGTCAAGCGGATTTGACTTAGGAGTTTTTGATAAGGTTAACATGCCATGCTACCATGCACTCATATCTTGCATGATTTGCGTGTCATATATATTAAGAACATGATTATATTTTGTGAAGACTAAAATATTTCAATTGATGCTTCATATTATTCATTATTTGTTGGTTTCTAAATCATAGAGTTCATGACTATCATAGTCACTAAGATCATGTTTATGATAGAAATTGGTTAAAAAGGTCATGTTCAATATTCAAAGGCAAAAATTCTATCATGATTAAGAGGGAGGTGTATGATATAGTTGTACCCATATTGTTGAGCAATAAAGAGTGGTGGATGTTTAAAAAAGAGAGGTAATCCCATCACATTTAAAGAGGGAGAAATACCATCATGCCTAAGGAGGATAAATCACATCAAGCTTAGGAGGGAGAAATCCCATTATGTTCCAAGAGGGAGAAATCTCATTATGTTAAATATCCAAGACAATGTTATTATTATAGATGAAGATTCATGTTAAATAAATAAGAAATATACAAGTTTTATATGCTTTTGTAACTATTGACATCAAGAGGTTGTTTTGGTTCTCTCATACTTTACAAACTTTCCTAGCATTATATGCCCATAAGTCGGAAATTATATATCGATGCATATAATTCTTATTCAGTATTTTATGTTAAGAAAATACTTCAAGAATGCTTAAGTTAAAGATGATGTCAATTTTTTAATGTCAAATATACATACTTTACTTGTTTCTAAAATGCACCAATAACTATTTACTAGTGTGTATGTTTTCATTTACATGGTTTGGGAGAAATCTCCCTAGGTTTTGGAGCAAGTGAAGAGTAAATAAGAGCACTATAAGGACTAGAAGACCTAAAGTTCAACCTAGCGGGGAGCCATCTACCTAGATGATTCAATTATTTAGCATGTTCTCAATTGTGCCTTAGTTTATATTTATCCATGATTGTATTAGTTAGATCTTAGACTTGAGAAAAAGTTGTAGTTTTGGTATCCAATGAACTATTTATGAATCATTTCAAGTTAGTGCATGGTGATTATTTATTTATTTGTAAAGATTATTGTATTCTTGATTGCCTTCAAAATTGAAGTACCCCGCTTTATGGAAAACATGGGGACTTCATTCTCTATCATGTATAATACTTGGAGGGGGTGTCACAATGTGACCTTCTCAAACAATCATTGTGATGCCCCGACGCGCCACAAGCAAGATAAAAAAATAGAATAACAATAAGAAAGCGGATTACCAGAAAACATAAGAAATTAAAACTGATTTCATAAAGCACCTCAATCCAAAAACTTATTACATATGGGTCCACAAACCTACCACATGTATTACATTGGATGTCACATGATGCTTACATCACTGTAGCTCAACATTCCTATCATCAACCTGTTGAAAGAGGTACTAGTTCCACATATATACAAGAATACATGTTATAACTATACAACCATGACACACATGCCAAAAAACCACGTACTGATAAAATCACAACAAAACACCTCAAAAATGCCCCAAGGACATGAGTGTACATGGATGACTATAGGACTCTATACCAAAAGACTAGCAATACATCCAACCTTGTCAGCTACTGCTCTTACTGCTACTCTTCCTCAGCTGCACGAACTCTACCTCTTTGTGCACGGTCACCTAAAAGATGTAGAAACCCATGGGGTGAGACCAAACATCCCAGTGAGAGATATAATTCTCCCCCAATGCTATTAAAGCACAAATAACTAAGCAGATAGATTAAGCAGACTAGGCAGTTGTCACTGAGCAATAAAACAATTAATATCCTTAGAAGGAATATGAAGAACATGTATAACAATTAAATTCTCTTACCATCTTATAATTCAAGAATTTAGTACAAAGATAAGGCAAAGGCTCAACCAATGCGAGACGTATGTCACCCTAAGCACATATACTACATGGCTATGTTATGTCTTTTATTATGCCCTGAAGATTTGAGTGATACCACCCACATCCAACCGCCCCCTGCAAAGGGTAACCGACAGTGCCATACAAGGTTCATGGAAGAGCCGGAATTCATAAGATCTTCACACCCTTTGGTCAGCACAAGAGAAAACACCATAGAAACATACAGTTAACTGCAAAGAAAGTGACATATAGTCAACAGAAGGATCGACTCACACATGGCCATCCACATATAAACACATGGCCCATCTTGGTACAGGCAACAGTGCCAAAAGAACTGACTTACACATGGCCGTTCTTAAAAGAAGGATTGTCTCACACATGGCCATCCATATCATAAGGAGATCGACTCACACATGGGCGTCTCACACAACTTGTAATTGTGGATGCAAGGAGATACTCGACTTGCACCCCCACATATTCAAAAATATGCGCTCTGAGTTAAACTCGTTTCACCAATCCAGCAAATAAATATGACCGTGGAATTAGATCTATGACACATGGGAAACTACATGATTAGGTTCCACTTCATTAGTTAAGACAATTGGGTGACTTTTAGCATCTATCAAGTTACAACATATAAAACATATTCTCCAAGAATAAGGGTATGTCGCAAATTCAGAAGATATAAAATGTACAAGGTGTGAACTTGTTGCACAATCACCACATGATACTCATTACTCTGCCATTAATAAGGCTATCACCAAGGCCACACATCATTGGGAGTTTCAATCCCTTAATCACATTACCTGGGGATGCCACCCTCAATAGGAATCATGCCATCACCATATTTGGGAACCATCATAACATTATTATATGTTTTGATCATAAATTTCAAAATAAAACAAATTAGGGTTTCAAATTGGGGTCATTTTATAAGGTTCAAAATTTTAGGATGTTACAATTCTACCCACCTTATAAAAATTTCATCCTCGAAATTTTCAGGGTACTACCCACCTTAGGATTTTCCCTATCCTTAACATGAAAGGTTTAACTTATAATTCTATACATGGTAATACATAAGATGAGTCTAACTACAACTATATCCTCAAAGAGATTTCATAACTTAAACCATACCTTGTTCATTCTTATCATCTTCATTGTCATCCACCATGGTGAAGATTCTAGCATGTCACTTCTCTCGAGGCACTTCATTGACCTTGGGCTCTTTCTTTTGAAACTTGGGGTAGTTGGGTCTAATGTGGCCTGCTTCACCACATGCATAGCACACTCCGGTTCCAAACTTGCATTCTCCTAGATAATACTTGGAGTACTTGGCACATTGGGTCTTGGCAGGTTGATTTGCAACAACCTCAGCTGGATCCTTCCTCTTCTTGTCATTATGATGGTTTTTGTTGTTGGAGTGGTTGTACTTATTCCATGCTCTTCTTGGGTGGTCTTCTAGTTCAAGGGAAACATATAGGGAACCTTACATGGTGTGGTGTCCTCGTCCAAACAAAGCAAAGCTAAGATCCTCCTTGAGACCTCTAATGAACTTCTTCGCCTTGCGTCATTCATCATAATTATATCCATACTTCTATAAGATCCTGAACTTCATGGAATATTATGTGACTGTCATATCACCACGTTGACAAAGGTTGTGAAACTCCTCTTCTTTCTTCTCGATCATAGCCTCAAATATGTAATGGTCTTTAAAGGGTTCTGTGAATTCCTCCCATGTGAATGGAGGAGCATCAGCTTCACGAGAACCTAGCAAGTTCTCCCACCAAGTCCTAGCAGCACCTTTGAGCATGTGAGTCCCAAAATGAGCCCTAGATGGGTTAGGGAAATCTAGGTCATGAAAACAATGCTCCATGTTCTGCAACCAACTTTCTGCTTTGCCCACCACATCCAACTCTTCCTCTCCAGCAAAAGAATCATGCTTGATCTTCAAGAAGTCAACTAAGGTCATCTCTTGGTTCCTTGGTTGATGTGGTCTTCCTTGTTGTCCAGTGATAGCATCAGTCAGAGCCTTGAGAAGCTTTTCTAGAGGTGCATTAGGATTACCATTAGGGTTAGCCCCTCTAGAAGCACTATGCTCACTTTCTCCATTGGAAGAGCTTCCCTCTCCATCTACGTGCTCCTTGCCCTGATCAGATCTCTTCTTGGGAGCCATGTACAAGAGGGAACATAAACTATATGAGATTTTGAGAAAAGCCTGGTGGCCAACTATATTTTTTTGCTCTGATACCATATTGTAACACCCCAATTTCTAAAACATGCACAACCCTAAGAAGAAGCATATATCTCATTGGGATGTCACAAATATGATTATCATTGCATAAAAATAAAGTTCATATATACCAACACAAGATAAAATAACAGTTCTCATACTCAAGTCCTCAACATAACCCATACATGAACAAAACTAAACATGTTTACTCTTAACCATTCTACACTTTCTCATAAAACTCACACTAAAATAAAACACACGATTCATAAACATAAAGGAAATCTAATCTATGGATAGTTGGCACCCCACCAGGTTTGGTCTCAGATGTCCTTGAGCTCCTTCTTCAACTGGTCCTTAGATGGCTTTATCCTTGACGTTTCTCCTTTCTTGCGGGCATCACGCTCCCAGCCATGCATCAAACAAAATGGTAAGTGGAATTGAACATATTATATCTTAAAAAAAACATGTAAACTGGAAATAAACTTTAAACAATTAAAAAGATACAATTTCTTTTAAATTATGTCTTTTATCTTGATCTATATAAGGATCCTCAGGTCTTTGCACCGAAGTGCCTATTCTCTTATTCACTGAAGTGCCTCTTGGGTTGCACCGGAGTGCCTCTTCTCTTAAGCACTTAATTTCCTCTTCGTTTTGCTCCGAGGAGCCTCTTGGTGAGGACCTTATATAAGTTATCTTTTAATCATTATCTTTCTCTTAAACCTCTTAACTTTCTCTTAAAACTGAACTTTAAATTTACTCTTAATGTGGATGAAGATGATACAATAATATTGACATTAAACATGGCTTTCAATTCAGTATAAATTCAATGACTTTTAACAATTAAAATAGTAAATAATACATTCAACATTCATTATGCATACATATATACAATCAATCAAATATTTATGTTCAAAGTGCATGGACCACTTACCTCTCTCTTAGAAGAGATCCTAGTTGCTTCCTTAGGTTTAGGAAACCCTAATCTCGTTCCTAAGGCTTAGAAACCCTAATTAACATGTTAAAGCAATTATCCTTCATTAATAATAAATATTGAACCTAATTTCTAGGGTTTTAGGGTTCTTGCTCAAAACAAGGAAAATCAACATCAAAACAGGCTGTAAAAGTTATTCCATCTTGTAGATCTCAAAAAACTGAGCAAAATCCTTATATGATTTGACCCCATTTGATGTACCAGTAAAAATATAAATTTCCATATATCAGCCAATCAGAAACTCCAAAAAATCCACGCATATTATCCAAAATCAAAACCAACGAGGCTTAGCTAGACCACACACAAAAAGCCACGTGGATCCTCATCACTCAGAACTAGTATGCACTGAGAGAGACAAAAAGGCATGCGAAAGGTCCAAATTACCCCTATAACCTATATACATACAATTAACCCTCGATGGACCAAACTGGAAGAACAACACTGAGTTTGTTCTTCCGTTGCTTCATCCACGAACAAGAGGACAACCCAGCGGGAGCATTGACTGCAGATAAATCAAATGAGCTCCTCACGAGATAAGGCCAGGGACAAGTTCCCCTTTGCTGGCCAAAGCCAACAAGCCCCGACTCGGGCTGGGAGAAGATCAGGTGTGAAAACCAATGACTCGCCATGGCTGGGTCCTCAAGCCTTCGATTGAAAATCAGAAAAGAGTAAAACACGGTAAAACTGATGGTGTCATTCAACTCATCTGTTGGATAAATTGGACATTATAATGAATCCCTTTGTTTCGATGATGACAAACATTTCATTCTTGTTGATCTAACGTGCTACTTGAGTGTTGCAGGAATTAAGTGGATGACAAAGCTCTAGGGAATCTATATGCTTGAATGTTTGTAAATGTCATGAAATGTAATCAATTGTAAACTTGTACAAATATATAATGTACAAGTACTTAGATTTCATGTAAATCAAGTGTTAGATCTTCCCTAGCCAATCACCACACTTAGATATGTCATCCCTTTCAAATAGGTTCACATATGCACACTCATACATTTACTTAGTGCCTAAATTGAAAGATTGAAATAGAGTCAATCTCGGTCGACCAAACTCCTCAACCGAGACACTCTCGGTCGACAAACTTCTCGACCGAGAATGACCCAAGTAGCCGTTAGACACAGCTGACAAAGTAGTTGGCAGTTGCAAATGAACGTTGATCCAGAGAGCCTGTCGGTCGACAAAACTTCGACCGAGTAGGTATCTCGGTCGACAATTTGTCGACCGAGATGGTCTCTGACAGCAACTGCAGAATAAAGCAACTAGTCATTACTAACACACCTAACTTATACCTAATGGCTAGTTAAGCACTTAGAAACCCCTAGAAGTTGTCTAGAACGTCCTTAAGCATCCATAGGCCATTCCTATAAATAGGACATGCCTTAGGACACCAAAAAACACCTAAGCTACACTTGTGCTATACTTGAGCTTGAATACACATTGGCAATACTGTTTTGAGCAATAGAGCAATTCCTACATTTGCTATTCATTTCCATTGCTCCCATTTCGTATCCTATAGGCTAGCATCTCCTTACCACAACACTTACACTTCTACACTCATTGGTTAGGAGATCAATACGCTTGATATAGGCAAATCAAGCCTTGTGCTTAAAAGGATAAGTTGTAATTTCTATTTTCCTTCTTGTTCCTTTTATTCTTTGTATTCTCCTTGCTACTCCTAGGGTTGGAGGCTGCAGATTGGAGAAGGTTCTTCTCGGAGGAGAAGGTGGACTTCAAGCTACTTCAAGAAGGCTATCGCACGGGAAGCTACTTCAAGAAGGCTATTGCAACGGGAAGCTACTTCAGGAGGAAGGCTGCTTCAAGGTGTTGCAATTACTTCTAGGTGAAGGCTGCTTCAAGGTTGGGCGATTACTTCTAGGTGAAGGCTGCTTGAAGGGTTTAGGGAGAGAATTGTAATTTTATGTAAAGTCCTTGCGAGGTAATAAAATTAAATTCTTTCCAAATCCCGGTTAGGTAAGCAACCGGGTAGTGGACTGACAACTTTAGTATTTTCTAAAGTTGGAACCACTCTAAATCCTTGTCCCCTTGTCCAATATTCTTGTGGTTGATTGCTTGAGTTCAATAATTGTTAAAATTATCTATAAAACTCTATTCACCCCCCCTCTAGTAGTTTTCAATTGGTATCAGAGCAGGCTTCAAGGAACCCTAACAAGGTCTTGAAGAATGGGTGACGGGGTGCTCAACAACCTCAACATTGAAGGGACATTCGTTGCTAGGCCTCCAGTATTTGATGGAACAAACTACCAATATTGGAAGAGAAGGATGCAGTTTTTCTTCCAAGGCATAAATTGGGACTTATGGAGGATGGTGTCAACACCATACGAGCTTCCTCAAATGCAATATGCAGAATGGGATGCAAACACGGTAAAATCGGCTCAAATGAATGCAAAGGCTGTAAGTATTCTTTATTGTTTAATTTCAGTAGGAGAATTCAATAGAATATCAAACTGTGAAACAGCCTATGAAATATGGCATAGATTGTCCATAACTTATGAAGGTATGGTTCAAGTTAAGAACTCTAAGATTAGTATGCTTAAACAGAAATTTGAACACTTTTGTATGGATCCGAATGAATCCATTAGTGAAATGTTTGCAAAATTCTCTTCTATTGTTAATGGTTTGAATGCCTTAGGAAAAACTGTTCTTGAAGAAGATCAGGTGTCAAAGGTACTTCGATCACTTCCTCCCAAATACAAGCCCAAGGTGACAGCCATTGAAGAAGCCAATGATCTCACTAAACTGAAAATGGAGCAACTCATTGGCAATTTAGAAGCTCATGAGGCAACTCTAGAAGAGGAAGAAAGAAGAGAACGTGAACGTCAACATGGGAAAAAGAAGGATATTGCATTCAAAGCTTCAACTAAAGACAATCATGACACAAGTGAAGATGATAGTGAAGAAGAAACTCTGGTTGTAAATGGTAAGCAATATAAAAGTTTTAAAACTAATAAAACTTCTAGTGTTTCTTCTTCCAGGTGCTTTGAATGTGGTAAGAAAGGACATATGAAAGGTGATTGTCCAACACTCAAGAAAGGGAAGAAATCATCTCACAAAAAGAAAGAAAGAGCATATCGAGCTGCATGGGATGATTCAAGTGATGATAATGATGATGGAAAAGGAGAAAAAGAATGCCTCATTGCTACAACAAATGAAGACGAAGAAGAGGTAAGTCTTTATGATCTACCAAAAGAAGATCTAATTGCTAGTCTTCAAGTTACTCATGAGAAATATATTGAGTGCAAGAAGAAACTTAAGAAATCAAATAAAGATTTAAATGCTAAACTTCTTGCTCTTGTATCCGAAAATGAAAATCTCAAAAAGGAAAATGAAGATTATGATCTTAAGTTAAAATCAGTAGAAGCTAATTGCAATCTTCTTTCCTTAGAAAAGTTAAAGTTACAAACTCAAGTGAATGATCTTCAGAAACAACCTATTCTATGTTCACATTTAGATTATGATGAGGTTGTCAAAGAAAGAGACTCTCTAGTATCCGATTTAGATCAAGTAAAGAAAGATATTGCTAAGTTACAAAGAAATGTAAATGAGTTAAGAGGAAATGACATGCTTGAAAATATTCTGAAAATTTCCTCTAGTTATAATGGAAGAAAAGGATTAGGATATGATCCAAGAAGAAATAAACCCAAAAGAGTTAAAGCATCCAAGACTAAGATTATGTTTGTACCTAGGAACACAATTCCTAGAAAGAGAAATGAAGTTGACTCTATTAGTTGTTATTACTGCATGCGTCTTGGACATTATTCATTTTCATGCCCATATAAGAAAAGGAATGATGAGCTAGCTTGGTTTCCTAAGACTTAGTAGCTTAAAATTAACTAGTTGAGATTTGACCTAAACTGATTCTTGATATCATAATGTCTTATCTCAACAAAATCGAGCTCTAATTTGCATTATCTCTTTTTTTTAAATCGATTAACAGTTCTGAACATATTCCAGAAACTTAGTCGGTCGAGAATTTGTCGACCGAGTGAACATTCGGTCGAGAAATTGTCGACCGAGCATGTCACTGATTTTCAGACTGCTGTAAAATTACTGAAATTGATCAAAATTGCTATCTATTTGTGATTAATAACTATACAATAAAGTATAAATCATGGAAATCATCCTTGAAAGTTCATATGAGATTAATTTGGTTTATTCTCTAAAAAAAATTTGCTTAGTTTAAAGGAAATTTCTGTTTTATCATTATATGCTTTTATTGTTCTATCATTACGTAGGCAAGCAAAATGATTCATTAGTGATATATCTCTTAGAAATGCTTGCAAAGAGCACAATGTTAATAAAATTTTTTCAATTGGTATCTTTAAAAGATTTGAAATATTCATCGTGCTTTCATTTGAGTATCACTTAAACATGCATCAAAAATTGATATGAATGCTTAATTGGAAATCTGCAATTTATGCCTCTTGGTTGAAATGTAATTTAACCAAGGGGCGCTATGGTCGTAGTCAAGGGCGACCTAAAATAAGCTTTGACAAAATGCTTATTTGGACATCATTTTACTGTACTTAATCTTAGTATACTTTTGATAAAGGACAAAATCAAAATTTAAAATCATTTGTGACCTTAGAAGCCTTAAATTGCTTTAAATTGTAAGATTAAGGGGGAGCTCATAAAAACAAATTCGATTATTTGATTAAGAAGCTTACAAAAACGTTGTAAACATCATTTGAAGCTTGTTAATACCTTAGTATTTCTTTGATATAAAGAAATCTATGAATGATCTTGTACTTAAAGGAACTCTCTAAACATATCAGGACTTGACATCCCTTGTATTTGATTAGAGACATTTTTATGGATAAATTAGACAAAAATGATATTCAATCCATGCTCCTAATAGATATCTATTTAAGGGGGAGAATAATATAAAATTAAGGGGGAGAAGAAAAATAAAATATTCAACTTGGATATCTTTTTGAAATGACAAAGGGGGAGAAAGAATATAAAATCAAAAATATAATCAAATATATAAATGAGTTTCATAACATCTTGGTCAGCACTCATGGCTACAAAAGGTAATCTTCAGGTATGAAACTTACATGCTTTATATTTCCTTATTTCATATTTAGGAAATGTTTGTCATCTTCAAAAAGGGGGAGATTGTTGGATAAATTGGACATTATAATGAATCCCTTTGTTTCGATGATGACAGACATTTCATTCTTGTTGATCTAACGTGCTACTTGAGTGTTGCAGGAATTAAGTGGATGACAAAGCTATAGGGAATCTATATGCTTGAATGTTTGTAAATGTCATGAAATGTAATCAATTGTAAACTTGTACAAATATATAATGTACAAGTACTTAGATTTCATGTAAATCAAGTGTTAGATCTTCCCTAGCCAATCACCACACTTAGATATGTCATCCCTTTCAAATAGGTTCACATATGCACACTCATACATTTACTTAGTGCCTAAATTGAAAGATTGAAATAGGGTCAATCTCGGTCGACCAAACTCCTCGACCGAGACACTCTCGGTCGACAAACTTCTCGACTGAGAATGACCCAAGTAGCCGTTAGACACAGCTGACAAAGTAGTTGGCAGTTGCAAATGAACGTTGATCCAGAGAGCCTGTCGGTCGACAAAACTTCGACCGAGTAGGTATCTCGGTCGACAATTTGTCGACCGAGATGGTCTCTGACAGCAACTGCAGAATAAAGTAACTAGTCGTTACTAACGCACCTAACTTATACCTAATGGCTAGTTAAGCACTTAGAAACCCCTAGAAGTTGTCTAGAACGTCCTTAAGCATCCATAGGCCATTCCTATAAATAGGACATGCCTTAGGACACCAAAAAACACCTAAGCTACACTTGTGCTATACTTGAGCTTGAATACACATTGGCAATACTGTTTTGAGCAATAGAGCAATTCCTACATTTGCTATTCATTCCCATTGCTCCCATTTCGTATCCTATAGGCTAGCATCTCCTTACCACAACACTTACACTTCTACACTCATTGGTTAGGAGATCAATACGCTTGATATAGGCAAATCAAGCCTTGTGCTTAAAAGGATAAGTTGTAATTTCTATTTTCCTTCTTGTTCCTTTTATTCTTTGTATTCTCCTTGCTACTCCTAGGGTTGGAGGCTGCAGATTGGAGAAGGTTCTTCTCGGAGGAGAAGGTGGACTTCAAGCTACTTCAAGAAGGCTATCGCACGGGAAGCTACTTCAAGAAGGCTATTGCAACGGGAAGCTACTTCAGGAGGAAGGCTGCTTCAAGGTGTTGCAATTACTTCTAGGTGAAGGCTGCTTCAAGGTTGGGCGATTACTTCTAGGTGAAGGCTGCTTGAAGGGTTTAGGGAGAGAATTGTAATTTTATGTAAAGTCCTTGCGAGGTAATAAAATTAAATTCTTTCCAAATCCCAGTTGGGTAAGCAACCGGGTAGTGGACTGACAACTTTAGTATTTTCTAAAGTTGGAACCACTCTAAATCCTTGTCCCCTTGTCCAATATTCTTGTGGTTGATTGCTTGAGTTCAATAATTGTTAAAATTATCTATAAAACTCTATTCACCCCCCTCTAGTAGTTTTCATCATCATCATGAATTGGAAGTAAAGGTAGCAAAATTTGGTCAAATAATGGAGAGATGCCTGAGAATCGCTGGTCGGCGCAAGAAACAACAAAAAGAAGGAAACTAGTGCTCACCAAAAGATGGAAAAAATTGACGATCCACAGAGCTTCCTGGCAAACCGAGCAAGCTTTCTCAAGATCCTGGATCTATCCCCCTGGTCTACAGTCTGGAGATGATCCCTCGCTTGGTCGCCAGTGAAAACCGAGTAGGGAAACAATGAGTGAGGGCACAAGAGAGAAAAAGGTCAGAGGAGAACGGTTCCCTAATTTCCGTTGAATGTTTTCGCAAGGCCAGGTATATATGCGATGACCTAGAGATGGCTGGAGTCACTGCCGAGATGGGAAATAGGGGAGGATGGGAGAGTCTAGTCAACTGAGAGATCTAATGGATGAAGTCCAAACAAAATCTGTATGGGGAAGTCCGGCTCGGTTTGAGGATTGTGAAAAGCCAACTATTTCGTACTGAGGTAGAGAGGCATGGGAGATCGAGACCATGGAGGAGAGCCACTACTGAGGAGTCCAATCTATGTGGGACTCAGGTGGAGGAGACAGTCTCCCCATGCACGACTGGATCTGTGAGAGTCCAGCCCAGCTGGGTCAGCGTGACCCTAAAAAAGAAAACGTTGGACCAAAATCCTGCCTTGGTTAAGATTAGATTCGTTAGGGCTATATATATTAAATTGGGTTAATTATTTTCTAGTTCAAATTAGGGTATATAGGAAAGTCCAAACCTCCTCAAATTTCATGTGTTACCTAAATGAGACACAAGGAATCCAAAAATATAGTTATTTTCCTAACTTGACCATCTTAGCTTATTATATTTCTCTTTTTTAGCATAAATGTTTAATTAATCATATAGGATGACTTAAAATGAGTTTGAGGATAAAAAATTGGGTAAATCATTAAATTATCAACACCAACTTCTAGTAAAATTATTAGGCCAAAATAAGAACTTTTACTGGGCAAATTTCATGTTAAACCCTAAATGTCACTTATTTAATAATTAGGACTATCTTGATGATATTGATTTTCAATTAAGTTAAAAAAATTATTGAATTTGCTTTATGTAACATATTTGGGAACCATCATAACATTATTATATGTTTTGATCATAAATTTCAAAATAAAACAAATTAGGGTTTCAAATTGGGGTCATTTTATAAGGTTCAAAATTTTAGGATGTTACAATTCTACCCACCTTATAAAAATTTTGTCCTCAAAATTTTCAAGGTACTACCCACCTTAGGATTTTCCCTATCCTTAACATGAAAGGTTTAACTTATAATTATACACATGGTCATACATAAGATGAGTCTAACTACAACTATATCCTTAAAGAGATTTAATAACTTAAACCATACCTTGTTCATTCTTATCATCTTCATTGTCATCCACCATGGTGAAGATTCTAGCATGTCGCTTCTCTCGAGGTGCTTCATTGACCTTGGGATCTTCTTTTGAAACTTGGGGCAGTTGGGTCTAATGTGGCCTACTTCACCACATGCATAGCACACTCTGGTTCCAAACCTGCATTCTCCTAGACGATACATGGAGCACTTGGCACATTGGGTCTTGGCAGGTTGATTTGCAACAACCTCATATGGAGCCTTCCTCTTCTTGTCATTATGGTGGTTGTTGTTTTTAGAGTGGTTGTCCTTCTTCCATGCTCTTCCTGGGTGGTCTTCTAGTTCAAGGGCAGCATCTAGGGCACCTTACACGGTGCAGTGTCCTCGTCCAGACAAAGCAAAGCTAAGATCCTCCTTGAGACCTCTAATGAACTTCTTCACCTTACGTCATTCATCATAATCATATCCATACTTCTGTAAGATCCTGAACTTCATGGCGTATTGTGTGACTGTCATATCACCACGTTGACGAAGGTTGTGAAACTCCTCTTCTTTCTTCTCGATCATAGCCTCAAATATGTAATGGTCTTTAAAGGCTTATGTGAATTCCTCCCATGTGAATGGAGGAGCATCAACTTCACGAGAACCTAGCAAGTTCTCCCACCAAGTCCTAGCAGTACCTTTGAGCATGTGAGTCCCAAAATGAACCCAAGATGGGTTAGGGCAATCTAGGTCATGAAAACAATGCTCCATGTTCTGCAACCAGCTTTCTGCTTTTCCCACCACACCCAGCTCTTCCTCTCCAGCAAAAGAATCAGGCTTCATCTTCAAGAAGTCAACTAAGGTCAACTCTTGGTTCCTCGGTTGATGTGGTCTTCCTTGTTGTCTAGTGATAGCATCAATATGAGCCTTGATAAGATTTTATAGAGGTGCATTAGGGTTAGCCCCTCCAGAAGCACTATGATCACTTTCTCCATTGGAAGAGCTTCCCTCTCCATCTACGTGCTCCTTGCCCTTATCATATCTCTTCTTGGGAGCCATCTACAAGAGGGAACATAAACTATATGAGATTTTGAGAAAAGCCTGGTGGCCAACTATATTTTTCACTCTGATACCATATTGTAACACCCCAATTTCTAAAACATGTACAACCCTAAGCAGAAGCATATATCTCATTGAGCACAAATATGATTATCATTGCGTAAAAATAAAGTTCATATATACCAACACATGATAAAATAACAATTCTCATACTCAAGTCCTCAACATAACCCATACATGAACAAAAATAAACATGTTTACTCTTAACCATTCTACACTTTCTCATAAACTCACACTAAAATAAAATACACGATTCATAAACATAAAGGAAATCTAATCTATGGATAGTTGGCACCCCACCATGTTTGGTCTCAAATGTCCTTGAGCTCCTTCTTCAATTGGCTCTTAGATGGCTTTATCCTTGATGTTGCTCCTTTCCTACGGGCATCACACACCCAACCATGCATCAAACAAAATTGTAAGTGGAATTGAACATATTATATCTTAAAGAAAACATGTAAACTAGAAATAAAATTTAAACATTTAAACATTGAAAAAGAGACAATTGCTTTTAAATTATGTCTTTTATCTTGACCTATGTAAGGATCCTCGGGTCTTTGCACCGAAGTGCCTCTTCTCTTATGCAGTGAAGTGCCTCTTGGGTTGCTTTGGAGTGCCTCTTCTCTTATACACCTAAGTGCCTCTTAGTTTTGCTCCGAGGAGCCTCTTGGTGAGGACCTTATATAAGTTATGTTTTGATCATTATCTTTCTCTTAAAACTTAACTTTAAATTTACTCTTAATGTGCATGAAGATGAAACAATAATATTGACATTAAACATGGCATTCAATTCAGTATAAATTCAATGACTTTTAACAATTAAAACAATATATAATACATTCAACATGCATTATGCATACATATATACAATCAATCAAATATTTATGTTCAAAGTGCATGGACCACTTACCTCTCTCTTAGAAGAGATCCTAGTTCGTTCCTTAGGTTTAGGAAACCCTAATCTCGTTCTTGAGGCTTAGAAACCCTAATTAACATGTTAAAGCAATTATCCTTCATTAATAATAAATATTGAACCTAATTTCTAGGGTTTTAGGGTTCTTAATCAAAATAGGGAACATTAGCATCAAAACAAGCTCTAAAAGTTATTCCATCCAGTAGATCTCAAAAAACTGAGCAAAATCCATATATGATTTGACCCCATTGGAAGTACCAGTAAAAAGATATAAATTTCCATAGATCGGCCAATCAGAAACTCCAGAAAATCCACACATATTATCCAAAATCAAAACCATCAAGGCTTAGCTGGACCACACACAAAAAGCCATATGGATCCTCATCACTCATAACCAGTGTGCACTGAGAGAGACAAAAAGGCATGCAAAAGGTCCAAATTACCCCTATAACCTAAATACATACGATTAACCCTCGATGGACCTAACTGGAAGAACAACATTGAGTTTGTTCTTCCGTTGCTTCATCCACGAATAGGAGGACAACCCAGCGGGAGCATTGACTACAGATCGATCAAATGAGCTCCTCACGAGATAAGGCCAAAGCCAATAAGCCCCGACTTGGGCTGGGTGAAGATCAGGTGTGAAAACCAATGAATCGCCATGGCTGGGTCCTCAAGCCTTCGATTGAAAATAAAAAAAGAGCAAAACACAATAAAACTGATGGTCCCGTTCAACTCATTGTCACAAACTGGAACTAAAGGTAGCAAAATTTGGGCAAACAGTGGAGAGATTCTTGAGAATCGCTGGTCGACGCAAGCAACAACAAAAAGAAGGAAACTAGTGCTCACTAGAAGATGGACAAAATTGACGATCCACAGAGCTTCCTGGCGACCCGAGAAAGCTTTCTCAAGCTCCTGGAGCTATCCCACCGGTCTACAGTCCAAAGATTATCCCTGGCTTGATCTCCAGTGAAAACTGAGTAGGGAAATAATGAGCGAGGGCACGAGAGAGAAAAGGGTCAGAGGAGAATGGTTCCCTGATTGTCGTTGAACATTTTTGCAAGGCCAGGTATATATGCGATGACCCAGAGAGGGCTGGAGTCACTGCCGAGATGGGAAATAGGGGAGGATGGGAGAGTCTAGTCGACCAAGCGATCTACTGGATGAAGTCCGAACAAAATTGGTATGGGGAAGTCTGGCCCGGTTTGAGGATTGTGAAAAGACAACTATTTCGTATTGAGGTAGAGCGGCGTCGGAGATCGAGATCATGGAGGAGAGCCTATACCGAGGAGTCTGCTCTACGTGGGACTGGGGTGGAGGAGATGGTCTCCCCATGCGCGACTGGATCTGTGAGAGTCTGGCCCAACTGGTTCAGCGTGACCCTAAAAAAAACGTTGGACCAAAGTCCTGCCTTGGTTAAGATTAGATTCGTTAGGGCCATATATATTAAATTGGGTTAATTATTTTCTAGTTCAAATTAGGGTAGCTAGGAAAGTCCAAACCTCCTCAAATTTTGTGTGTTACCTAAATGAGACACAAGGAATCCAAAAATATAGTTATTTTTCTGACTTGACCATCTTAGCTTATTATATATCTCTTTTTTAGCATAAATGTTTAATTAATCATATAGGATGACTTAAAATGAATTTGAGGATAAAAATTTGGGTAAATTATTAAATTATCAACACCAACTTATAGTAAAATTATTAGGCCAAAACAAGAACTTTTACTAGGTAAATTTCACGTTAAACCCTAAATGTCACTTATTTAATAATTAGGGCTATCTTGATGTTATTGATTTTCAATTAAGTTCAAAAATTATCGAATTTTCTTTATGTAACATATTTGGGAACCATAATAACATTATTATATGTTTTGATCATAAATTTCAAAATAAAATAAATTAGGGTTTCAAATTGGGGTCATTTTATAAGGTTCAAAATTTTAGGATGTTACAAACGCCCACAAAACAACCCCTGGGTCATGCCATAGGTAGCTACACCTACAAGGTACATAAACCCAAGAAACCCTAATCACCCAAAGTGATTCCACTACTAAACCAAAGCTCAAACAAGACACCCCAAAGCATCACAACCTCTCTCATTAAGACAAGAGAGAGAAGGGACAATCTAGAGGTGAAAAATTGCAAGATAACTCTTCAACTTGGGTAAAATGCAATTCGCACCAAAACAAGCACACAAAGCATAAACATCATCCAAACAAGCTCAAATTGGAGACTCAAACTCTCCATAGGATCTATTATCATCTCAAAGGATTAAAGAAAGGTTCTAAACACATCATCAAGCTAAATAAAACTAGGTTATCTCCAAACACATCTCAGGGGTCTTACAAGCCATAAACCCCTAATAAGGATTTCACCCCCAAAATCCTAAGCAAAAAGAGACGGGTACTTCCTCCACATATCTTGCTCAAGCTCCCACATGGCTTCCTCAATGCTAGGATGATGCCATAGAACCTTCACAAGTACTATGTCCTTCTTCTTCAACTTCTTCACTCTTCTGTCAAGCATCAACACATGTCCTTCAACATAGGACATATCTTCATCAAGCTCAACATCCATAGGTTGTAAAACTATCTTAATATCAGGGTGGCACTATCTTAGCAAGGACACATGGAATACTGGATGCAACCTGTGCAACTGAGGTGGCAAAACCAACTTATAAGCCACCTTCCCAACACATGCCGCCACAGGATAAGGTCCCATATACCTGGGAACCAACTTACCCTTATTCCCAAACCTTAGAACACCTTCGAAGGAGAAACTTTTAGATACACTTGGTCTCCCACTTGGAACTCCAAGGGTCTTTGATGATTATCAACATGTAACTTCTATCTATCTTGGGCTGCTTTCAACTGCTGTTGAATCACTTTGATCTTCTCTGTCATCTGCTACCACTAGCTTGGGACCAAGAAGCTAATATTCACGTGTCTCATAACAATATAATAGAGACCTACACCGCCTCCCATAAAACGCCTCATATGGTGACATGTCAATGTTACTCTGATAACTATTATTATAAGCACACTCTATTAGACTGATATGGATGTCCCAACTACCCAGGAACTGCAAGACACAAGCCCTCAATAGATCTTCCAAGGTCTGTATGGTCCTCTCAGACTGACCATCTATTTGTGGGTGGAAAGCAGTGTTGAACCTCAACTACATACCTAAACATGTGTGCAAGTGCTCACAAAAGCTGCTCGTAAACTGAGGATCTCTATCTAATGCAATAGTAGCTGGGACACCGTGCAAGCACACTATCTCATTGACATAGATATGAGTGAGCTTTTCTACTGAGAATGTCATCTTCACTGGCAAGAAGTGTGCTGACTTTGTCAACCAGTCAACTATCACCCAAATAGAATCATGCCCTTTGGCTATCCTTGGCAGACCAACCACGAAGTCCATCATAACATGATCCCACTTCCAATGTAGTATAGGCAACAGTTGCAATGTCCTTACATGCCTATGATGTTCTACTTGCACTTGCTGACACACTGTGCATTTGGCCACACAACTACATCTTGCTTTAGACCAGACCACCAATATGGATCCTTAATGTTATAGTACATCTTGGTGCTACCTGGGTGCATAGCATACATCTAAGAGTGATCCTCTTCCAGAACCATCTTTCTCAGATTACCAACATCAGGTACCAAAACTCTTCTGTGGTAACATTTTGTCCCATCATCTGTCTCATGGAAGCCATCATGCTTCTCGCTGCCAAACTCTGATCATATTTATTATATCACAGTATCATCCCATTGTGCTTCCTTGATCTGTTGTCTCAATGTCGACTTTACTTGAAATTGTGCCAACAACCCTGCTAACATGGACACCTCTAGCTTCATGTTAATTTGACACAAGGAGATCAACATGTCTCTCTTATGGCACACCAAGGACCTCAATTGCACCTATCTATAGATGATGACGAAGAAGATTTCCTGCCCAACGCATCTGCAATGACATTAGTCTTCCCTGGATGGTAATAAATAGTATAATCATAGTATTTGATTAGCTCCTTCCAGTGCCAATGTCGCATGTTCAACTCCTATTGCGAAAAGATGCACTTCAGGTTCTTGTGATCTGTGAAGATCTAACACTTCTCACCATAAAGGTAGTGCCTCCATGTCTTCAAGACATGAACCACTGCGGCCAACTCCAGATCATGGGTAGGATAGTTCTTCTCATGCTTCTTCAACTGTCAGGATGCAAAAGATATCACATTCTTGTCCTACATCAACACACAACCCAATTCATTCCTTGACGCATCACAAAAACTATGTATCCCTTCCATTTCTCAGGCAGAACTAGTACTAGTGCACTCATCAACTTCTCCTTTAGCAATTGAAAGGCATGTTGACATCTATCATCCCAGACAAAAAGGCACATCCCTCCTCATCAGATTGGTTAGGGGTAATGCCACTGAGCTGAAATTCTTAATGAACCTCCAATAGTAGCCTGCCAAACCCAGAAAGCTACATACTTATATTGGCATCTTTGGATGCTCCCACTCCAGTAAGGACCCAACCTTTTTGGGATCCACACAAAATCCCTCAATGTATATCAAGTATCCTAGGAAAGACACCTCCTTTAGCCAAAACTCACACTTGTTGAACTTGGTGTATAGTTGATGATATCTCAACACGATCAACGCTTGACGAAGATGTTGTTCATGCTACTGACTATCTCGGATGTATATCAAGATATCATCTATGAATACCACCATGAACTGATCAAGAAACTTTAGGAACACTTGGTTCATTAAGTTCATGAATGCTGCTGGTGCATTGGTTAGCCCGAATGGCATAACCACAAACTCATAATGAACATACCAAGTCCTAAAATCTAACTTAGGTATGTCATCTGCCTTGATCCAAAAATGGTGATACCCCAATCTCAGATCTATCTTGGAGAAGACGGAAACACCTTGTAACTAATCAAACAAGTCATCTATTCACTACAAGGGATACTTGGTCTTTATTGTCACCTTGTTCAACTATTTGTAGTCTATACATAGCCTCATGGAACTATCTTTTTTATTCAAGAAAAGCACAGGGGCACCCCATGAAGACATACTCGGTCTTATGAAGCCCTTCTCAAGTAGCTCTTACCACAGTTCCTTTAACTCCACCATCTATGCTAGAGCCATTCTATATAGTGTCTGTTCTATTGACTGTGTTCTTGGGGCTAGATTGATCTCAAAAGCAATCTCTCTAACTGGAGGAACACCTGGGAACTTGTATGGAAACACATCCTCAAACTCTCTCCACTACTACAGAAATAGCTTATAACGTCACATTTAGAGACGTCGGTTATTACCTAAAACTGACGCCTAAACCCTACAACGTCAGCTAATTACAGAGACCGACATCTATATTTGAAGACCGACCAGACACGGGTATCACTTTTTATTAAGTGTCGGCTCCCTAAGACGAACCAACGCCTAAAATAGCCTGCGAAATCCAAATTTTCGAGCGAAAAAAAATTACCCTCAAAGTTTCACATACGACGTCGGTTTTGTACCTAATAACTGACGCCTAAAGACGAAAAAAAATTACCTCCAAAGGGTCGTCAGTTTTTGTGGAAAAACCGATGCTAATAAGATTTTGCGCGCCATCCCCGCAAAAATTTTTAGGGTTAAGATTGTCCAATGGACGTCGGTTTTTTCTGGCAACCGACACTGATGTATATTAGGTGTCGGTTTCGTAGATAACCGACACCTTTGTCAACTTAATAAGCCCCGTGAGAAACAGACTCTTCCCCATTCGTCTTTGTTTCATCGTGAGAAATAGACCCTTCCGCCACTCCCGATGCCGACGGTCATCCAGCCTGCTCCCTCCTCCTTGTGTGCCGCCACCGCCCTTCTCCCTACTCGCCACTGTCGGCCGCCGTTCTCCCTGCCGCCATCGCCGGTTCAGGAGCTCACCGGCCTTCTGCCTACTCCAGAGCTCACTGCCTGCTCTAGAGCTCACTGGCCTTCTACCTGCTCCAGAGATCGCCACTCATTGGCTTCCTGCTCCAGAGCTCACCGCCTACTGCCTGCTCACCGCCGCCCTTCTCCCTCCTCCTTGCTCGCTCGCTGGCTGCCTACTCACTGCTCTTCCATGCTCGCCTGCCCACTCGGCCTGCCCGTTCGGCTTCCACGTGCACCCATCCGTCTCACACTCTCTCCCTACTCCAGAGCAAGATGCCCGACTGGGCTCAAATAGAGGTAAACATCCCCAAAAACCCTCTGTCTCGCCCTCTCTCCTAGCTCCAAAGCAAGACGCTCTGATTTGTATTTACTTAAATACTGATTTGTATTTACTTATCTACTCATTCGTTCATCTAATGATTTTTTATTCATCACATTATTTAAATTTAGGGCTTTATATTTATTCATCTACTTTTTAAAATTATTTAATCATCTCTTGATTTATATTTGTTTATCAATTGAGATGTACTTTTTTATCTATTGCTTTGTATTTGTTTATCTACTGATTATATTTATTTATCTAATGTTTTGAGTTTACTTATTTAGATTTTGCTATTGTAAATCAACCTAGGATATGAATAAATCTTGTGCTTTCATATATTTGTGCTTCTAATCCTCATGCTTGACCTAATTTAGTAAACCCTAGGAATTGATAGTATAAATGCATCTAAACATTCATAAGCTATTAATGTGTCATGGTCTCTCTTCCTAATACATTGATTAATTTAGGAGCATTGATATGTTGTTATGGCTGTCCACAAGTGTTTTTATAAGAAAATTGTGTGTTGAATGGGGTTGTGAACAAGGAACTGGTGTTGTATTTGTTGGCCTAGAAACCCGTCCAAGATTTACTAATGAGTAAATCTTGGATAGTCCTCGGTTTGGGACTGTTCTTGAAAACCTAATCTCACTTAGGATGTAAGTGTATAATGTGTATTGGGTTTTCAAGAAAATTTCGACAATGTTTCCCCATTTGTTCTCTAAGTACATATGTACTTGGAGAACAGCGGGGAAATGCTGCTGAAATTTTCTTAAAAACCCAATAAAAATTATACACTTACTAGTGAGATTAGGTGTTCAAGAATGGGATAGGTGGTACACATTTATTATATATAAGAATGACATCACATGTATAAAACCTAAAGTTTTAACCATAAACTCTAATATGTTTACCCTAGACCCTAATCTTGTTGTAATATATACTTATTTTTTCTTTGATCATAGAATGGATAGATCATGGATGTCCATTCGCAATCGCTGCACCCCAGAGTTTATTTCTGGTCTTGATCAGTTTATTAGATTTGCTGAGGAACATAGGAAACAACCTGGAGATAGGTTCTACTGTCCATGTAGGCATTGCGGTAACAACTTGAAAGTCAATACTGGTGACGAAATTAGAAGTCATGCCATGTGCAACGGGATTATACAAGGCTATACAGAATGGCACTGGCATGGAGAGATTTCAAACCTGAAACCAGTGGATGTCGATAGCAATGCTTGTGTGGAAGAAGAAATTGCCTCCGATGACATAGATGTGAATGAACCAGTTCCAGTAGACATCGTTGATGCGATGCTGGATAGTTGTGGGGTAGAGCACACCGATCCACCTCCCATGTTTAGAAACATTGTGCATGATGCTGAGATACCGTTATACATGGGTTGTAAGTTTACGAAGCTTAGTGCTGTGTTGAGATTGTATAAACTGAAAGCTAACAATCGATGGAGTGACAAAAGCTTCACGTCATTTTTGTCTTTGTTGAAAGAAATTCTTCCTGAAGGAAATGAGCTGTCGATCTCAACATACCGGTTAAAGAAATTGTTGTGCCTAATGGGAATGGAGGCCAAGAAGATACACACATGCAAGAATGATTGTGTATTATTTCAAAAGGACTATGTGGATTTGAAAGATTGTCTGAAATGTGGTGCGCCAAGGTATAAATTGACGACTTTAGGGGAGTCCAAAACTGGTTCTCCCACCAAAGTGATGTGGTATCTACCTATAATACCACAGTTTCAACGCTTGTTTGCCAATCCTATAGATGCGAAGAATTTGAGGTGGCATGCAGATGTTAAGAAAAATAATGATGGGATCCTACGACATGCGTCTGATTCCCCACAGTGGAAGAAGATTGATTTATTGTACCCTGAATTCGGTGAAGAGGATAGGAATCTAAGACTTGGGCTTTGTACATATGGGATGAATCCGTACGGAACATTGAGCAGCCAACATAGAACTTGGCCAGTTATGCTTGTTATATATAATCTTACTCCCTGGTTGTGCATGAAAAATAAGTATGTTATGCTGTCATCTTTGATATCGGGCCCTAAACAACCTAGAAATGATATCTACGTTTATCTTGAACCTATGATTGATGACTTGAAGAAGCTCTGGGGTGAAGGTGTGATGACCTATGATGCTTCACGAAGAGAGACATTTTGTTTGCACGCTATGTTGTTTTGCACTGTGAATGACTTTCAGCATATGGGAATTTGTCTGGATATAGTGTCAAAGGATCTAAAGTGTGTCCTATATGTGAAGAGAACTCTGATTCAATATGACTAAAACACGGAGGCAAGACTGTATATCTTGCTCATCGAAGGTTTCTTCCAAAATTTCATCCGTATCGTAGGTTGCACAAAGCATTCAATGGACAGAATGAGGAACGTAGTGCACCTAAACCTATATCAGGGGAGGATGTTTATGAAAGAGTGAAAGACATCGCCAATGAATTTGGTAAGAGATCACAATGTACGATGGCCACAAGGAGTGACAAGTCTTTATTCAAGACGAAGTCGATATTGAGGAGCATTTTGGCAAAGGAGTTTTAGGATCACGGATGAAAGTAATCAGCCGTGAGTAGTTGGAGCAAGGTCACTTGTATATTTTACACAACATCGATGAAGTGAGTGTTTATATCGAGGAACATACCAATTTCATCAAGAGACAATATCCTCGATCCAATTCAATGTGGCTTGCTAGAGAGCACAACAAGACATTTATTAAGTAGTTTGAAGATAAAGTCTTACATCAACTATCTCAAACACAAGATAATCTTACTGAAACCATCAATTGCCTCACCTTTAAACCAAAATTGAATGTTATGTCTTATGAAGGGTTTGACATAAATGGTTTCTCATATTACACAAAGCGTCAAGATGATAAGAGTGTCATCCAAAATAGCAGGGTCACCCTTCAAGCGTCTTCATTGTTTTTTGCAAGTGCAAAGGATAAAAGTCCACGTGAAGCTAAAATGTCATATTACGATGTCATTGAAGACATATGGGAGTTTGACTATGTAGATTTCAGAATTCTGCTCTTTAAATGTAATTGGGTTGAAAACAACAAAGGAGTTGTAGTGGATGAATTGGGTTTCATGTTAGTGAACTTTGAAAAGATTGGTGAGAAGGGTGAACCATTCATATTGGCATCATAGGCAAAACAAGTATTTTATATCGATGATCCTGCAAATGATAAATGGTCGGTTGTTCTTCATGGTAAAAGATAGTTCATTGAAGTTCCTATAGATGAATAAGAGTACTATGATAAGTACGATGACTCCAATCCATTCTCAGTTGGGTTGCCAACACCACCAAACATTGAAGCTGGGGATCACAATGACTTGTATGTTTGCGGGGATCATAATGAAGGATTGTTAATTGATAAAAGATCACAATATTAGAGGCATGGGTGTTTATATTTTTATTATGTTCCCATGATGACCGTGCTGATGATCACCATGAGGGTGACGACGTGCTTGCACCGCATGACAATGTAAGTTTTAGGAATATATCCCTGAGGTTTCTATCTATATGTTCATTTATAATTATATTATGTAAGTGTGTTTTTTTATCAAATTTTTAGGATACTTGTTAATAGCAATTCTATTTAATTTGCAGAGCATATTTGATCTGGATGAAAAGCTGCATCGTAAATGTGTGATGCAATGTTGTGGGAGGGTCCTAAGGAACTATAGGACCAATCTCACCCGAGATTACATCCGCGATGCTGAGAATAGGTTCTTGATTGATTCCAATTCTAGACATTGATCAATATTTCACTAACTCTACACTAATAATTTTTGTTTGTATTCTCTTTGAAAAATAAATATAGGAATAAGGAAGCCACACAACAATGGAACTACTTGGACCTCAAAGACTGGGAGGAGTTTGTTACCCAAAGAAAAACAGATGAATTCAAGGTATTAAGCGCTACTCCCAATTTAATTAATATACATTTTTATGTATTCACCTATTCAAGATTAACCTTTAGTGTTACTAAACAAATCAATTCAGGCTATGTAGGACGGCCATGACATAGCTATGTAGGCCATCGACATTGGTTTGTAAATCCAAAGCGCAACAGTCGGAGAGAAAGCAAGCATCCCACACTAAGGTTATATAGATATATAGTGGGACTAAGGTGACGATCCCACCTGCTAAAACAGGTTACCGACAACTACATGTTATGACTGGGAGGTCGTGATTCAGAAACCATATGCATTAGTAGGAGGACAAACAGATTTCACCACGAGTTAATATTGAAGAAGGTCTACTAACCTACACTGAGCTAAACAAGTTTATCAGTACTAGCCTAAGGCACAAGTACCGTTCGTCGGGACAATGACGGTCGTGGAAGCTTAGTGGCCACCAGCTTAGTGGCCACTACATGTTCAACTGGCCAGTGGCCACTAAGCTTCAATGACTGTCATTGTCCCGACGAACAGTACTTGTGCCTTAGGCTAGTACTGATAAACTTATTTAGCTCAATGTAGGTTAGTAGACCTTCTTCAATGTTAACTCGTAGTGAAATATGTTTGTCCTCCTACTAATGCATACGGTTGTTGAATCACGACCTCCCAGTCGTAACATGTAGTTGTCGGTAACCTGTTTTAGCAGGTGGGATCGTCACCTTGGTCCCACTATATATGTACTAAGCTAGTGTTGTATGTAAATTCAGCACTGCTATTGTTATGCACTATATATGTGTTAGTCTGTCATGTTGTTATATGAATCTAAAACACTTGTGCGTGTTGCACTTTATGTATTCAGTTACTTCATACATGCTCCCTATATGAGAGATGAATTAGATGATATAAGAGAAGATTGGGAAAAAGCCCTACAAAGAGTGGGAATTTTTCAATATGATTTTGTTGACAATGATGACAATGATGAATAAAGAATAACTTTGTTCTCATAATTAATTTTGTGTGAATGTGAATGAATTTTTATGAATTGTCATATGTGTGTGAAAATCATCAATACATGAATGTTTCTACATGTGTCTGTATGTGAAAAGAGATGAAATAAATGGAACTACAGTTTTCTACTGGTTTCTACATGCGTGTGATGAAAAAAAAATATGAATTAAATATTCTTATACATGAGTGTGAATCACATATATATAATATTGTCCATCATGTTAATTTTGCAGGTTTGAGGCCTGTTGTTGGCTGATATCAATAGATGTTGTAAAACCTATAGTTCATAACTGAACTGTAGGTTTCTCATCCTGCGACCAGCCACAACAGGTCTGCAAACTGACAGAAAAAAAAATCAAAACATAGGCGTCGGTTATTTGAACAAAACTGACACCTATGTTATACGGCGGCGGTTTTTCACCTAAAACCAACGTCTATGTGACTAGGTACCACGGCCGTGCTGGGAAGCACGACCGTGGTGGCAGGCAGGGGATATGGCGTCGGTTATTATCACAAAACCGACGTCGGTTCAGATGATGTGGCGTCAGTTACTGTTAAAAACCGACGCCTATAATCCCTTTTCTGGCGTGTTTTTGGTGGCGGGAAGAGTTTTAGCATCGGTTGTTGAGTAAACAACTGACGCCTATAGTCCCTTTGCTGGCGCATTTTCGGTGGCGGGAAGAGATTAGGCGTCAGTTTTTACTAGCCGATAGTCCCTTTGCTGGCACGTTTTCGGTGGCGGAAAACATTTTGGCATCGGTTGGAATCCGACGCCGATGGTGTCCCCCTTTAGAGGCACCCACTTGGGTGTCACTTTGAAACCGACACTAAAGAGCTTAAATAATCGACACGAAAAGGCTTTTATGTAGTAGTGCTCACAACTGGAACCTCCTGGATACTCAGAATCCTTGCCTTGGTATCCACTACATGTGCTATGAATGCATCACAACCCTGTCTTATCAGCCACTCTTCCACCATTCCCAACACCAAACATATAGGGAGAATCTTCGTATCACCTTGGAAGATCCACGACACACCACTGTCTACAAACATCACCACCTTGGAACTACACGTCCAAGACCACATGATACTTATCCAAAGTGTCCATTCCAAGGATCACATCAAATCTATTCATATCAAGTGGTAAGAGATCCACTTGAATGCTATGTCCTGAGAAGGAAAGGACACACCTCCCACAACTTTATAGAACCAAAAAATGAGGTTTCTAAATGATGACTATCCTATCTATGACTAAAAGATAAAGAACAAGCATCAATCACCTCTTGAGTGATAAAAGAGTGCGTCGCACCTGGGTCAACAAAAATAGATATAAAGAAAGAAGAAGACAAATCAGAATGAAATAACTCCATTTGACCTGTCACTACTCGGGGGTTGACCACTCCCTCTGGATGACTCATAGTATAGAATCTAGTCATTGCCTATTGCCGCCCTCTTCCTCTGCTGATCTGTCCTGAAGAACTAGCTTGAGATCCTTGTCCATGTCCCCTTCCCCCACCACTACTAAACTGTTGTCTCTATAAGCCCTATTGGATCTGCCTCAGTTGCTGGGTGACTTCTTCATCCTTCATAGGACAAAATAGCTTCGCATGCCCAACCTGTCTGCACTTGTAGCATGTCCTGTTCTCATACCATGGCCAAGATGACCCTATCATCAATGCTGATGCTACATTCTGAGCTCCTGCTAGTGGAAGACTGTGTCCTATGCCCTTACAAGGCAACCACTGAGTCTGTGCACTGGACCTCTGCTGTGCTAGCGGTGCAGAAAACCTAGGCTTCTTAAAACCTCTTGATGAATGCCCTTGATATTGCACTTGCCTCTTCTTGGCACTCTTCTCCCGCTTCTCCACCACAGACCGTTCAATCCTCCTAATAGACTCTACTAATATCACAAACTTCTCACGATTCTCAAGCGCTGCCATTGCTGTTGTCAGCTCACTGTTCAGACCCTTCTCAAAGCATCGGATCCTCTACTCATCTATTGACGCCATGTGAGGGTAGAACCTCAACAACTCCATAAACTTTGCCTCTGTAACACCCCGATTTTCACCACATAATTATATCACTGAGCGGAAGCATCCCTACTCAAGGGGGGTGTCACAAAATGCTATTCATTGAAATTAAAGTAAATAAACACCTTGCATTTATTTGAAAATGATTCATACATAGTTTTTCATGTGAAGGAAACTACATAATAAAAATCTATGAGATCTAATTTACTTGGTAGCATGAATAAACATGGTAAACATGACTTTCTAGACCTCTGGATCATCTAGGTAAATGGCATCCCACCACGCAAAGCTTGTAGATCTCCTAGTCCTGATTTTTCCTTTTTATCCTTCCCTTGCTCCAAGTCCTGCGGACATCTCATCCCCAGCCATGCAAAACAAACAACACATCAGTAAGCGGTATTTGGCATCTTATATGACATAAAAGTAAATCTAACTTAACATGATAAAATTGACTTGACATGACTTGACATAAACTTTACATGGATTTTCTTAAGCATTCATGATTCATAAATTGCATGCTGAATTGAATAGTAAGTTGCTTCACCTTGTCAACCTCAAGAATGCTAAGGATATTAAAGGCTTTTCCAACTCTGTCAAGAAAAGGTCAACATCCCCAGATCAACCATACCGACATACTCAACAACACCAACATGTCTCAACCTCTCAAAGGTCTTCCCAGACCCTAGAGATTCAACACTGGAAATAGTTGCCTTAGGCTAAGGGGTAGGCATCATGTTTGCCATGTGCGTCATTGTCACCATGAACTGCTCAAACAAAGACTGAAAGATAGGGTTCTCTATCATGGCTGGGTCAAACTGGGAAGCATCAGGCACTAGATATTTTATCACCTGAACCCTCACACCACCACAGGGTGCAACAACACTGCTCTCGACAACATGTTCTTCATGTTCTCCAACCATCTTTTCTATCCTTATTCTTCTTCTGCAAAAGTAGAAGTGACTATAAGACAAACTAGAGGACACAAGAATAGACACAACCCTAGTCCTAGGTCCCTATAGACTTAGCAAACCTAAAGCTTTGATACCAAACAAACTGTGACACCCCGACACGCCACAAAAGAGATAACTAAAATAGAAAGAAAACTAAGAAAGTAGATTACCAAAAAACACAGGAAATTAAAACCTATTTCATAAAGAACCTCAAGAATTTTTTATTACGTATGGTTCCACAAACCTTCCACATGTATTACATAGGTTGTCACATCATGCTTAGATCACTATAGCTCAACATTCCTATCATCAACCTATTGAAAGAGGTATTAGTTCCACATATATACAAGAACATATGCCATAACTATACAGCCATGGAACTATTGGGAAATATGGGCTAAGAGTATAGCAATGGATTTTTTTTAAAAATAAATATATTAATAGTAAGATCACATCAACTACTATGAAATAGGAAGGATGGTTTTAGTGAGTTATACCTGGTCATGGAGCAAGTCCAGTGAAAAGACTCACTTCTTTACAACTGCTGACAAGTTGCTCTTGGACGATGTCTATACATCTCCTGGTCTTTACCACGAACAACAAACAAGATAACTTCTGCAGTGCTCCTATGGTCAGGCCACAAATTTTAGGTTGACTTTGCTCTCTGACCAACAGCCAAAGGACTCCTGCCTCTAGAGTAGTCCAAACGGACCAACTAGAACTCATGTCATTCACTAAGAATGGACATGAAGGAGTTGTCCCTATGTTGGTTTACTAATCACCAACCTCCTCTCTGACAACAAAAACTATGAGTTGTTCTCTCCCTTTGGCTATCCCTCCCTGTCAGGTAGGACTTGCCTAAGCTCTTTTAGTTACCACAACCAGAGTGGACAATATTTGTCAGAGGAACTGATTCTCAGTTGTCTGTGTTGTGTCTTGGGAAGCCCCCAATACCCCTCCTTTTATAAGTGAGGTTAGGGTCAGGGATCCCAGTATGTACATGATTGTGTGGGAGTGGAAAAGACCGAAAGAACTTGATTTTTTGCAACCTACGATGGCCATTTCACAAACCTGATGGTCGTCTAGTGTGATAAAGGGTCATCTCACACTACCAAATGACAGTGTGGCAGTTTCCCAATCGCACACGAATTTGATAATTTTAGTTTCAATTAATATACATATTAATTTTACTTGCTTTCCAAGTATGTGCAATTGAAACTATTCAAGAAACATCTCAAACCTTTGTTCAGTCCCAACCAGGCCATCTCACCCAAGCGAGATGCCCGTCTCACTCATCTAGATGGTCGTTTGGTGAGTTGAGATGAGCCGATCGGTTCAAGGGTAGAACTAAGCCCAATTCAAACTTTGATCAGCCTGACCCCCAAACAACTATCTCAACTACTTGAGACACCCATCTGGCCACCCAAACAACCATCTCACCTAGTGAGATGGTCATTTGGCAGACCTGGTCAGCCAATCAAGCGATCTGTTGCATGAATTGAATACATAAACACTTTAGTAATAAATCCAATTGTCATTCAAGATCAAACTCCTCTTCTAGATGAGTTCCTATGTGTGTGACCCTATATGTCCCATATCACGTTGGCAGTGATTGTCCATAACTAGATTATGACATCACAAGCAGAAAGTGGTCCCTAGTCGCACATCAGTGCTACCCAAGTGAATGGAAAGTTGGGAGAACAACTTCAACCTACAATCTGTGTAAGGTGTTGCAATGATTGTATAATTTCTTTATCTCATATATCCAAGATGAAGTCAAGGCATGGAAGGTCATACTCTCAATGTTCAATCCATGTTCCTCAAACTAAGAGCAAATTGTTTGAGATAATGTGACCTCAATATCATATATTGATTCACATGTGCATGCACATGCATTTCTAAGTCTCTCTTATCAAGCGACCAAGATATCATACTCTAGTAGGAGGGACAAATCCCATATCTATCTCTCACACTCTATCCCCATGTGTCAAAGTCATCCAATCATCACCATTATAATGACCCATGTTTCAGGAATGTGTTTGATGATGTCAAAGTGTCCCCAATAACATATGACGACTGTAGTTATTTTAGGTCTAAGAATCACAATCACCACCTTCACAATGAGATATGATTGTGGCCACAAATCCATGTGTCACTCTTAAGGTGGGTCTGTCTGATACATTGTTCCCTAACATGTATCTGTGTGCTTGGTTTGATATTGACATATTAGCCAACTCACACTTTGATCTTTTGTGTTGTCTTTGTATATGAACATTCCTCAATAAAAACCGATCAAAGATATAATGAGAATACATATACTCTTAACATCTGTATCATCTCATCCACAAGGATAGTAACTTGACAACATACTTCAATGAGTAATATAATTCTCTAGACATTCACTATGTATCCTCATTATCTCATAACTGAGTAAAACATATGAATTGGTAGCTTGCCTTTATTTATGTTATTATTAATCAAATCCTTTTAGGTAAATATGTCATGACAATCATCATATGATTGGCTCTATGGGCATACCTTACCAACAGACTCCCACTTGCACTTAGAGCCAATCACCAACGGATCTCATCCTTAGTGCTCTAAACATGTCCAATATACTTTTGCTGCACTAGTGTTGATTTAGAGGGATAGCAACACTTTGCTTATAGTCAGTATATTGCATGTTTCTTATCTCTTCGCTCTGAGATGAAACCACTGTAATATGGTACTTGGTATTCCTTGCCTAACAATTAGCTCCATTGTTGTCATAGTATTTCTACTGAGTTATCAATGGTTGGAACATATATACATTTATCACATGAACCTTTAGATCCATATAGTATCACTCTATGTTCACAATAGACCTGTCAAAATGGGTCAAAATCCGTGGGCGCCCATGGGTCGACCCGTTTAAGTTGGGTTTGGGTGGCAAAATTTGCCACCCACTGAAAATCACCCAAACCCATACCCACCCGTTTATTAAGAGGGTTTCATGGGTGATCCACGGGCACCCGCGGGTGACCCAGTTACTTGAAGCAAATATATTCATATACATAATATACACATACACCTATTAAAAGATATTGCTTGTTTTGTACAAGTTAATTCTTTACCTTTACCAACAAAAATTGTATTCTCTTTATTTTGTGTTTGCAATAGGCAATAATAAGTACTTGTAATATTAAGAATGCCTAATGTTACATGACAAAATTATGTATTTTTCTTGTGATATTTATCTATGAAAACTACATCAATTTTCCTAATTTATATCAACATACAACTAGTTGCTACTTTTTCATATATCAAAAACTAATCGAATAGTTTGACGTCAAACATAGTAGTTGGTTGGTTCTTTTGCACTATATTTGACATAAAAACAATAGTTACAAGCTATTTCAAATGTTGTTTTTAGTGTTAAAGAAAGAAAAAAGTAACTTATTGTTGATTGTACACATTTTATATGGGCATCCGTGGGCAACCCGCAACCCGCTGGGTCGGGTTTGGGTGTGCTTTTCTTCCGCCCGTTTAGAAGGTGTATCTTTTTGACCCACACCCGCCAGACCCGCACCCGCAATGACCCAACCCAAACCCAACCCACCCACTCGTTTGACAGGTCTAGTTCACAACACAAGTATACTCGCCTTATATTGTAGAATAAAATTAATGGCTTCTAGTTCAGAACGCTTCCAACTAATAACATCCTTTTCTCTTTTCAAATCAAAACATATTTTAATTTGCAATCACTTTTGTCATTTATGGAATCTTGCATCGATGTAACTCTTTACATCCAACTCTTCCTATTATTGCTATCATCATTTACTAGCAATCTTATACTTAAGTACTTTATAAGTAGGAGTCCTACCACGTTTCAATTTCAAGTAGGCACTATTTTAAATAACTTTGAATTACCTGCAAGAGGAGGACGGGATGAATAATATGATCTCCTAACTTCACCAAAAAAAAGTACTTCATAAGTACTAATGAATATGTTAATGACATTCCCATAACCCTTATTGAATTTTGACTAATCTTGTCATGTCCAATAAATACAAGATTATATGGGATAAGCGTGTTAATAGCTTACATGATAGACTTGGGCTGGCCCATGGAATTTTATTCATGATATTTCCACTCTTCATAAGTATCAGAGTATAGGGTTCATGAGAGACTAATCTAGATTATCCCTTATTGAATCCATTCAAGTTGTAATATTTCAACACATTGCTACTATATGTGCTCAAACTTCCATTTGTGAAACTTTCAAGTATTATCCCATATGTCTTGATCCTTATCTCATACGATGTTTCACCTTATCCTTCATAGCTGAAGGTGTTTTCATGCCAGTTCTCAACATTCACAATATTGAGATGTTATTCCTCATCATATGTGAGATATTTATATATGCTCCCACTAAATATTTTGTAATCACATATTTCATCTTTTATCTTGACTTAAGTCAAAACTCTTTTGACTATCTATGAGATGCTTGTTTCAATGTTGGATTGAACTTTGTTGTTTATAGACTTCATTTGCATTCAAGAAGTTGTAAAACCTTTTAGGCTATGTCACGTACACATCGTATGATGTATTTCTTTCAAGGAATCTAGTTTTATCTTCATATGCCAAATCTCATAGTCTATTTAACTACAACCACAAGCATGACGATTGGTAAATGAATTTCTATTATATTCAACAACTTGAACTGATTTGAAAAATCTTTTCAACCAATTTGTCATTTTATGTTATCCATGTAGGTCCTTTTGTCATAAGACCCCATTGCACCCTTTAGGTATTACCCCTTTAGGTGGTGCTATCAAGGTCCTACCTTGTTAGCTTACATGGATCCCATATTACTTATAAATAGCTTCTAGTTGACCAGTTGGCTCATCCTTTATGACCAACCCATCTGAATTGTTGGATTCACAATCCTCCAATATCAAATGTGTTCTACTAGAACCATTTTATTCTGGTTTACATGATGAACCTGAGATTCCACAACAACTTGTGATTCTCATTGTTCTCTTTGTACCCTCATTGTTGACCCTAAACAAGTTGAGTTCTACTTTTACTCCCACTGATTCTTTAGGAATTTAGTTATCCTATTAACAAAACAATTTTGTTATTGGATTGGGAACTAATAGTAATATTCAATAGTCATGGCTTTGGATAAAACTTAGAAACTATTTTATTAATGTCGGTTTCAATCCCTTACAAAAATTGGGACATTCCCAAATCATATCATATATGATGTCTTATAAGCCATTCATGTGGTACACTATTTTGTGATAGGTATATATTTGTGAGGATATAGGAATATTAGTTTAATTGATAATTATATCATGACTCATCATGGTACAATTCCTTCATTCTGACACATTATCATGTTCATATGGATTTTCTTATGATACATTATCACAGTTCTTTCCTGAAGGTACTCAAGGTATTGTTATAAAGTATTTCAACATTTGATCTCATCAAAGTTTCTTAATACTTTCATCAAAGTCATACTTAATCTATAATCTCCTTGAACACTTCAAGAGATTTATGTTTGTTCTTTACTGAGTACATATCATCATATTACTAGTAAATGAAATGAAGTATAAGCAATAATCCATAGCATTCATTCACAAGCTCTTTATGCATCATATGCATGAGGTCTAATGAAAGCTTTATCCCCCACTATGTTTAGTGAAGGGCATCATGTCATATTGTGGGTGAATAAGACTTACATGTTTCCTTAGGTTCAATAACTAAGGGAATCTAGATTAACATCAATATTTATTCTAGTCATGTACCTCTTTTCTTCGTACAAGATGAGTAATGCTAATGATAGTCTTGTGTTATCAATTATAATCCTTTGGTATAAACATTACAAAAATTCATCTTTGGTTCATTTCACATAAGTATTGCATGATGTTTTTGGGCAATGCCATACACGATCATATCTTTGAAATAGATGCACTAATAATTCTTTATTGATAATCATCCTTGTCCAAACAAGATGCATAAAGAAAATGTTTCTTTTATAATGGCATAATGAAATAGCAATTCTATTAACTCTATTACATGCCCATTGGGATAAGATAAATTTAAATGCACTCTGGCTTCCACAACATTTGCTCTGCCTTGTCCATCTTTGTCCTTCCATTAAGGCCTTTACTTTTTTTCAGATGCTACACATCATAATGTCAGATGTCTATTCGGTATCACATACCAAAATGAAGAAGTAATAAAATGTATCTTATGTTGTTTATACCTGAAGTGGATGCCTCAGTGCCATCCTTCTTCTTCTTCAAGTCCTCTAACCAGAGTGGCAATGTTTAGGCTGGTGACAATCGCCTCTTTGTTTCTTTACTCCACCTTGTGCATTGATATTTAAAGACTTGGGCTTCTGGCTAGCTTTAGAACTCTTCCTAGCTTTGCCTTTGCCTTCAGACTTCCCCTTTGTCTTAGTGATCATCATCACATACTTGGGCTTGTTTTTCTTCATTTGTGTCTCAGCTGTCCTCAACATGCCCAATAATTCTGTCAATGACTTGTCAAAGTCGTTCATGTTGTAGTTCATGACAAACTCACTATATGACTATGGCAAGGACTATATAATCACATCAGTGGCCAACTCTTAGCCCAAGGGGAATCCCAGTCTAGCTAGGTTCTTCACATACCCAATGAGTTTGAGTACATGAGGACCTAATGGATCTCCTCTTACCATGATGCACTTGAACATTGCCTTGGAGACATCATATATCTCCTGTCTTGGCTAATCATGGTACATGTTCTTGAGATGTGTGACCATCTCAATCATCGCCATGTTCTCATGCTGCCTTTGCAACTCATGGTTCATGGAGCATAACATCAGACACTTGACATCCATGACATCCTCAATATGCTTCTTATAAGCATCCTTGTCAGCCCTTGGAGCATTTTGAGTTGGTTCCTCTAGTTCTAGCATTTCCAGGACATAGAGCGTGTACTCCTACGTGGGAACAATTCTCAACGTTCTGGATCAGTCATAGAAGTTGTTCCAAGTTAACTTGTCCTTCTCAAGGACCGATCGTAGAGAAAAGTGATTGTTGTTTGTTTCCATTTGGTTCTACAAAAGAATTTGCAATTTTGTCAAAAACTCATTTTGATTTGATTTGATTAAAATTTTGGCGATAATCATTAGGTCTTTAATTAATTATCATTCTCCGTATTTTGTTCAAATTGACAACCCTCAAGTATTAATTTGGAAAATTGCAACAAACAATTTTCTAATGAGCCAAGATCCAAAATGATTCAATTATTACCCGCCCTACACCAACGTCCATAATCAATCATTAAGGTAGGTAATCATGCCAATTGCATCATATGCAGTTCTCAGATTGATGATGTGTGAAACTCCTTGCCATAATCATCTACATGCTTCATGGCTTAGACTCTCTAAGAATCACCAGTTAAGCCTGACACAATAGCCAAAATGATAATAATGCACCCCGCACGCTTTGGCGGAACCTTCATTACTACCATCACACTTCCATGAGGTAGATGGCACACCATGCCTTGGCATAACCTGTTCTTGGTCGAATAAGATTTCATGTGTATTGCTATTAGAATGCATCTTAGACTTAATATGTTTGTTTGAGGGGCTTTATATATATATATATATATATATATATATATATATATATATATATATATATATATATATATATATATATATGGCCCATATTTAATGCCCGCGTGGGTAACTACCAGCCCCCCATTTTGGTTACTTTTTTTCAATTTGGTTACTTTTGACATGTAGAGGGTTACTTTACCTTGAAAACTATTGAGTTTCATGCATAGATAGTTACGTTTGTAACAACAGATTTCAAAACACGGTTACATATATATCTGCTGTGCATTTTGTACGGGATTACTTTTTTAGTCGTATAGTTACTTTTTGATCAACATAGTTACTTTTTTTGATAGTATAATTACTTTTCTGGTCAGAACAATTACTTTTTTGGTTGCCGGGTAGTGAAATCCAGGCTACCCACACGGGTATTAAAAAAATTCCATATATATACATATACATACATATACTATATCCAATCACCACATATATAGTACATATCATATACATGCTATATCCCCAACGTCAACATGCAATATAAAAAAAAAGCAATGGTTATAGCCATGTCTACTTGTAATTCCTTGGAGCCACAAGGAGTTACTACCACCTAGGTCAATCATCACATCACATGTATGAACCTGCTGTTGGTGTAGACCTGTGCTTTCCAATATGGGTAGATCGGTTCAACCTTTGAGCCGATCGTATCGCCTCTTGTTCAGTCAGTTGCTCCTCTTAACCAATGATATTTGAACTCCTTCCAAATGGTTGGTTGGGCCTCCAGGGGCAGTCGTCTGTCCTCCTATCTAACTGATGTCTGGACTCCTTCCAAAGGGTCGGCGGGGTCCACCAGAAAGTCATCTAGTTCCATCACTCTATCCTCCATGGTTCTCTAGACGGTCAACTCATCTCACAAACTGGTCATCTCAACATATGATGAACATATTCAACATCGTTGTTTGAAAAAAAAACTATCCTATTGCTACTTTATTACATTGAATAAGAGAAACCTTGAGTTATATTTGAGGGGAGCAAAGGTAGGAAACAATTAACTTTACATTGGGAAGATGGAGGTAGAGGTTTGGTACACAGACTGAGATAAATAGGAATCAAACCATCCAACCATACACAGATATAGGGTTTAGTCCATAACCATGCTACACATCCAACATCAAAACCACTTTTAGGGGGACACATGTAAATTTGCATATATATATATATGTTAGGGATTATGTGGTATTTGATTGGATACAAATATGTGAGCATTTTAAATATTCACATCGTATGCAATAAATAAATGATAAAACCAAAATCCGATCATATCGATTATTCTAAAACATAGTAAATTGACCTGGCTCTGATATCACTGTTGGGAAATACATGCATAAAGCATAGCGACGGAAACAAAAATGTCATCTATCTGTATTCCCATAATAGAAAGATCACATCAACTACTATTAAATAGGAAAGATGGTTTTAGCGAGTTATACATGGTCCTGGAGCAAGTTCAGTGACAAAACTCACTTCTTTGCAACTGCTGACAAGTTGCTCTTGGATAGTGGTTGTGCAACTCCTGGTCTTCATCATGGACAATGAACAAGACAACTTCTACAGTGCTCTTGTGGTCGGGCCACAGACTGTAGGTTGACTTTGGTCTCTGAGCAGCAACCAAAGGACTCATGCCTCTAGAGTAGTCCACACAGACCAACCAAAATTCCTATCATTCACCAAGAACATACATGAATGAGTTGTCCTTCCCATTGGTGTACTACTCACCAACCTACTCTCCCACAATGACAACTATCACTTGTTCTCTCCCTTTGGCTATCCCTCCCTATCAGGTAGGACTTGTGTGGGCTCTCTTGGTTACCACAACCATAGAGGACAACAATTATCAGAGGAAATGATTCTCAGTTGTTTGTGTTGTGTCTTGGGAAACCCCCAATATCCCTCCTTTTATAGGTAAGGTTAGGGTTAAGGTTCCTAGTTTGTAGGGATTGTGTGGGAGTGGAAAGAACCAGAAGAACTTGAACTTTTACAACCTGGAACAGCCTAAATGGCCATTTTGCACACCTAGATGGCCGTCTAGTGTGCAAGACGGTCGTCTCACATTGCCAAACGTCTGTGTGGTAGTTTCCCAATCACACACAAATTTGGCAATTTTGGTTCCATTTAATATACATATTAATTTTACTTGCTTTCCAAGTATATGTAATCAAAACTATCTGAGAGACATCCCAAACCTTTGTTCGGCCCCAACCGGGCCATCTCACCCAAGCAAGATGCCCGTCTCACTCACCCAGATAGTCGTCTGGTGAGTTGATATGAGCCGGTCAGTTCAAGGGTAGAACTAAGCCAATTCAAACTTCGATCAGCCTAACCCCCACTCAGCCGTCTCAACTACTTGAGACACCCATATGGCCGCCCAAATGACCGTCTCACTTAGTGAGATGGTTGTTTGGCAAAACTTGGTCAACCAACCGAGCGATCAGTTGTGTGAATTGAATACCTAAACACTTTAGTAATCAATCCAATTGTCATTCAAGATCAAACTCCTCTTCTAGATGAGTTCCTATGTGTGTGACCCTGTAGGTCCCATATCACGTTGGCAGTTTTTGTCCATAACTAGCTTATGACATAACAAGCAGAGAGTGGTGCCTAGTCGCACATTAGTTCTACCCAAGAGAATGGAAAGTTGGAGAACAACTTCAACCTACAATATGTGTAAGGTGTTGCAGTGATTGTATAATTTCTTTGTCTCTGATATCCAAGATGAACTTGAGGCATGAAAGGCCATCTTCTCAACATTCAATCCATGTTCCTTGAACCAAGGGAAAACTGTCTGAGATAACGTGACCTCAATATCATATATTGATTCACATGTACATGCACATGCATTTCTTAGTCTCGCTTATCAAGTGGCCTAGATATCATACTCCAAGAGGAGGGACAAATCCCATATCTATCACTCACAGTCTATCCCCATGTGTCAAAGTCACCCAATCATCACTGTTATAACAACCCATTTTTAGGACTACATTTTATGATGTCAAAGTGTACCCAACGACATGTGACGAGTGTAGTGATTTCAGGTCTAAGAATCACAATCACCACCTTCACTATGAGAGATGACTGTGACCACAAAACCATGTGTCACTCTCAAGGTGGGTCTGTCCGATACACTATTCCCTAACATGTATCTATGTGCTTAGTTTGATATTGCCATATCATGACTAATGAGATTTAGTCATCAACCAACTCACACTCTGATCTTTTGTGTTATTGTTGTCTATCAACCTTCTACAATAACAACCGACCAGGGACATAATGAGAATATGTATATTTACTCTTAACATCCATATGATTTCACCCACAAGGATAGTAACTTGACAACATATGCCATTGAGAAATATAATTCTCTAGACATTCACTCTATATCCTCATTATCTCATAACTGAGTGAAATAGATGAATTGGAAGCTTACCTTTATTTATGTTATTGTTAATCAAATCCTTTTAGGTAATCATGCCATGTTAATCATCATAGCATTGGATCTACATGCATACCTTACCAACAAGAACACATGCCATAAACTGACTACTGATAACATCACCACAAAACACGTCAAAAACACCCCAAGGACCTGAGTGTACATGGATGACTCTAGGACTCTACAACAAAAGATTAGCAACACATCCAACCTTGTCAGGTACTACTCTTGCCGTTGATCTTCCTCAGCTACACGATCTCTACCTCTTCATGCATGATCACCTAAAAGATGTGAAGACTCACATGTTGAGACTAAACATCCCAATGAGAGATATAAATCTCCACCAACAATATTAAAGCACAGATAACTAAGCAGATAGATTAAGAAGACTAGGCAGTTGTTACTGAGAAAAATAACAACTAACATCCTACGAAGGAATATAGAGAACATGTATAACAATTGACTTCTCTTACCATCTTACAATTCAAGAAATCAATACAAATATAAGGCAAATGTTCAACTAATGTGAGATGTATGTAACCCTAAGCACATATACTACATGACTGTGTTACATCTTTTATTATGCGCTGAAGATTTGAGTTGTACCACCCAAATCCAACTGCCCCCTATGAAGGGCAACTGCCATGCAAGGTCCATGGAAGAACCTAAATCCATGACCTCTCCATACCTCTTGGTCAACACAAGAGAAAACACTGTAAAGACATATCAATCAACTGTAAAGAAAGTGAAATTTAGTCAACAGAAGGATTGGCTCACACATGGCCGTCCATATATAAACACCTAGCCTACCTTGGTACAGGTGACAGTGCCAGAAGAACTGGCTCATGCATGACCATTTTTAAAAGAAGGAGTGGCTCACGCATGGCCTTCCTATCACAAAGATCAGCTCATGCATGACCATCTCACACAACCTATAATTGTGGATGCAAGGAGATACTCGAATTGCAGCCTCACACATTAAAAAATATGCACTCTGAGTTAAACTCGTTTCACCAGTCCAAAAAATAAAATTGACACTTGAATTGGATCTATGGCATAGGGAAAACTACATGATTAGGTTCCACTTCATTAGTTAAGACAATTGGGTGACCTTTAGCATCAATCAAGTTACAACGTATAAAGGCAAAACAAATTCTACAAGAATAAGGGTATGTTGCAACTTTAGAAAATATTAAACATACAAGGTGTGAACTTGTCGCACAATCACCACATGATACCCATTATTCTGCCATTCACAAGGCTATCACCAAGGCCACACATCACTATGGGATTTCAATCCCTTAATCACATTACCTGGGGATGTCACCCTCAATAGGCATCATGCCATCACTAGGTCATAGGACCTATCACATAAACCTTGTATGTTCATCATCACATCATGCCTCCTCAATGTGCATAAGCACCACATTGTATCATATAATCACCACCATAGCACATACAAGCCATGGCATAAATATCACCTGCAAGGTTAGGGGCTTATAAACAAGAAAGAGAAAGTAGTATAATACATGAAAATCTCAATAGAGAGAAAGCAAAGACATTATATAGCTCAACATTAGGGTTAGCGCTCCATGCTTAGCCAATTAGGGTTTTGTAGATACATCAAATCATTAAACCATAGACACAACACTTCCCATTTTCTTAGAACACTTTAGGGTTAGAGATCATGATTAGGGTTAAGCAAACATTCGTCCAAACAACATTCTACATGGTTCATTCAATACTCATACAAGTGCATTGATTGTATGTTCACGTATAGACCTTAACCATTCATCACCCATGTGTCGCTACCACTCACTAACATGGGTCGCGACCACCACCATGGGTGTCTCGACCACGACCAACACCCTTGATGTCATGACTGCGATACACCCAAGGGTGAACATGTCTCGACCCAACAAGGGCTAGGGTCCCAAACACCCTAAGCAAATATGTCACAACCTCCATCTCAAGGGAAGCAACCCAACCAAACCAAGGTTGTCTTGACCTCAAACCATGCCATGGGTCACGACTAAACCAATGATAGGTGTGATGTCACGAATGTGACAAGGGAAAAGGTCACTAACATCATAAGATCATATAACTCTTCTGAAATAGAAGCAAGGTCCTAACTAATTCATGGAAGGTATCATTACCAAATGGCAAACCATCGTCTTCAAGGAGGAAAACATCTCCCAAAAACTGGTTACCAAAACACTAGAACTTGCATCATTAAATCACCATGAAAAGGATCTTAAACAAGAGAGATAAACCAAGTACAACTGCACCAAAATAAAACCAAAACCTCATAGAATTTTAAAATACTCGATCACCATGAATGCAACCAAAAACAGGTCAAGAGATAGGATAAAAACACCATTGCACCACAATCACCAGAATTGGGTACAAAACTAGGGTTTTAGATTTCATCCAAACCAGGCATGATCTCATCATCAACCAAGTTCTAGAATCTATCATCATCTACTAGAATGTTAAGGGAACATTTTAGAGATAGAAAATAGTAGCATGCAGGTAGAAAAAATGCATTAATAAATAAGGTTAATAGTTATATAACCCACCTGAAAAGAAGGCCACTCGAAGGGTTGCAAGCTCCAAACACACGATCCCAAGGGTGATGAAGCTCCACCAAAAGATGCACCCCTGGATAGAAGAACACCTCAAGTAAGAGAAGGCACCATGGTCAAAGACTACTAAGGAAAGAGAGAAAGAAGCTCGAGGGGAAAGAGAGAAGAAACTTCCCCTCAATTGGGTGTCTCCTTGTCAAAACATGGCCTATGACCCCTTGTGAGGAGGATATTACTCTCAAGAACGACCACCATGTCCAAACACGGTCTAAGGCCAATAAAAGGGAAGAAGATAGGGTTGAAGATCCAAGGAAAACACCATAAAGAAAAGGTAAACACTTATCAAGGTAGAATATGAACAAGGATCACCACAGGCACCACATGCAAGGTTGAACTACGTCCAAAGCACCAAGAACAACTCCTTCTTACTCTGCTAAGCTCCAAGAACGTCCAAGCAAGGAAGGAGAAAGAAGATGGATGAAAAATATCACTTGCATGGAGAGAAAAGGGTTTATAAAGCAAAGGTAGAGAGAGGTAGGGAAAGAGATGAGATGTCAACAAGATAGGGCTCCAAAGGGGGACTTGTCCACCCAAGAAACTAACACGCAACCACTTAAAGAACTCATGCATGAGATGGTGATACACTCTACATTGTGTCTTGACCACCTAGGTCACCGAACATGGTTGCGGCCGCGACCCACCAAGGGAGACCACCCATGGTCGTGACAAAACACAAAACATCAATAAGGTCACGACACAAGTCACCACACCCATCCTAGGTCGAGACACTCTATACAAGGGCAACTATCTTGACCCAAGATCACCCAATACCAACTCATCTGTGACATCCAACACCTAGAGGGGGTGTCTCGACTGTGACACCCACAAAACAACCCTTGGGTCACGACATAGGTCGCAACACCCACAAGGTACACAAACCCAAGAAACCCTAATCACCCAAGGTGATTCCGCCACTCAACCAAAGCTCAAACAAGACGCCCCAAAGCATCAAAACCTCTCTCATGAAGCCAAGAGAGATAAGGAACACTCTAGAGGTGAAAAATTGCAAGATAACCCTTCAACTTGGGTAAATTGCAATTCGTACTAAAACAAGCGCACAGAGCACAAACATCATCCAAACAAGCCTAAAATGGAGACTTATACTCTTAACAAGATATAAGATCATCTAAAAGGATTAGAGAAAGGTTATAAACACATCATCAAGCCAAAACAAATAGGGTTAGCCTAAAGCACATGTCAGGGGTTTTACAATTGTATCATGAAAAATTTATATATTGCATGCAATATCTATTTCTAACTTAAAACACCCCAAAACATGTTGAATTGCCTTTCACAGATAGGAAATACTAAAGTATGGAAAGTAACTTGAAGTGACTAATATATTATTAAGTAACAATGATATGCCTTAATTTCTATTTTTAAATCCATAAATCTTATCAAAAAACCCAGTTCATTTAACAGTTTTGAATGAAGTTCATTGCTAAAACTAAAAGTATGGTGGCAGCTCCTTCAAACACAGTTCCACTCTTTTGTTGGATTCATGATCTATTAATGGAATATTCATTTTGATTATCAAATACTTTAAACTATACATGAAATAGATTTTGAATTAGTTATTCTATTACATATAGGTTCCTTCATTTAGTTTTTGTAGACTTATTCTTGAAGTTGATGGTCTAACTTCCCTATGAGGTTGACTAGTTTGAGGATGAAAACTATATATCTTGACCATGTTATAGAAATGTGAGGATGTAGGTTGCTAGAAAAGGCTCATGATTTTACTACAATTGGGTAGTATAAAGTTAGAACTTAAAATTATAATATCGTGATGAGCCTTTGTGAGTATGCTTTTTATACTTTAAGGGCATATACTCCCTTGATTAGTATATGTCCATAAATCATGTGTGCTTGGATTGACTAAAGTATACATAGACTAGATTGGGTTATTTACAATATCCATCAGATTGGAGGGTAGTCTATCCTGACTACCCCAATTTTGCTATGATTGCTTCTTCTTCCTTCTGGTGGTGTCTTTCTCCCCTCTCATTGTTTTATGCAATGATGGTTGAGTGTTTATGCTGTTCTGTGTTACTCTGCCCCTCAGAAGTTCTTATGCTGATCTGCTGAAGGTTCTTTTTCTGGAGGAGTTGGAGTGTTTATGATGTTTAGCTTTTGTTCCTCCTCCTTCCTTTCTTTATTAGTATACACTGTTTAGTTTTTCTTCCTCTTTTGTTCTTTTTCTTTCTCAATTTTCAGTTGAAGATGGAATGCATTGTACAGAAACCAAAAGGAAAATACAAAAAAAGCAACACGAGTTTTCGACCGACAAAAAAAAGTAGACTGGCATTTCTAGGTTCTATATGTATCTTCTATTAAACATGCAATATTTAATTCATTTAGAAACCACCTCTTAATTTCCTCAAATTAAAAATTCTCTTGTATTTTAGTTAACTATAATAAACCCTTATTTGACTTGCAATATGATGCACTATAGGGGGGGGTTATTAGGTTTCATTTACAAATGTTAGGTTCCTTTTTCACATTATTCATAGGGATCATTTGTGTCACGACACCCGCCATCATTTAAGATAACAAGTGTCATTAACAATAATAAAACATGCGGAAGCAAATCAGTTGCAGCGGATTAGCAAAAATCAGTGAAAATTAAAACCATTTGCAAAGAGATCCATTCACAGGAAAACTCTTTCATTCAGAACCAAAGTAAAACCTTACATCCTGGTTCACATATACATCTCATGTACTATTACTTCTCGAGGAATACAAACATCAACTACTCTGTCTTAACTGTACACAGGTAGTATAAAACCCTCGAGGCTTAAAGCCAAAATCTCAGATCGATCCATCAAAACATTACTCCTAGGACCCGAGAGTACAAAGACGACTCATAGGACTTTCTATATACAACTTGACAGCTCATATCCCCACCTGGGATTTACTGCTGTCCCTGTTACTGCTGCTGCTGCTCTTCCTCTGTAATAGGTTCCTTGCCTTTTCATCGGCGGTTACCTAAAAATTTAATCCCACTGGGGTGAGACAATTATAAAAATTGTCCCAGCGAGAGATATAACTCTCCGCCAGAAACATTGTTATTGCCGATAATAGAATAACACTGAGTAGTAGAATTATATTTACTCAACAGTAGGTAAATCATTGAATAAGATATGCAGAACAGTATTCTCTATGCAATCATTTCAATTATAACTTGATTAAGCAGCAAGTCATTCATTTAAGAAGGAATATGAAGAACATGTATATCATTTATCCAACTATGATATAATAGACCATGTATCATCAACCATTGATTCTCGCAATTCAACCCTAAGCAAATATGCTACACGTCTGATTATGTTTTACAATCATACTTATGCCCTGAGGAGATGAGGTATACCGCTCATACTCCAACCGACCACGGTTACGTAAAGCATCAGTACCACACATAGGTCAATGGAAGAGCCAGATTCCCATGACCTCAACTATATTGGGTACGAGGCACCTTCCTTGCCTTTAATTCTCCTTCATTATCCTCAATTTAAAGAAAAGCAAATTAAGCACCTTACTGCTTATAATATAATATCCCACATGTGAGTGGATATTACTTTTCTTTATAAAAAGGTGAGTGGAATTTCACCTACTTAAGATATTTTCGTTCCTTATCTTGTTAAAGGAACGTCCATCCTTATTCAAAATCAACCCAAAACATTTTGGTTGAAAGCCCTTCAATTATTTTTATTCATTTTTGCCCTAAATGGAATTAGGGTTTCAATTAGGCATTATTCTTGATTATTTTAATGTCAAGATTCTCTCTCCTACAACTTAATTCAAATGAGGAGTCCCTCTCATTTTCTTTGCTCTAAATGATGATAAGAAACATTAGGGACCTTGTTGAAGTGGTAATTTGCATATTGAACCCTAGATTTTGGGTAAATTGCACATTACACAAAAACTAGGTTTTAATGCACAAGGATTGCTTTACAAGCTTAATCATGGTGTCGAAGCTTGTGGAAACCATACCACTACATCATATTCATTCTTATGATGTCTCAACATCATAGGAACATCTTATCTTGCAACATTTGCAATTTAACCCCTCAACTTGTGTATTTGCACTTTAGTCCAAAATAAGCAAACATTGCTTCAACATTGTTCAAACAGGACCAAAATTGAAACATAGGTTCCTTTTGAGCCTTAATTACTTTTCACAAGATGAGATTAAGCATATAATCATCTTTCTTAATCAAAACATCTAGGGTTAATGCATAACCCAGGTCAGGGATGTTACAATTTGACCATGTTGAGTTAACAATAACGAGTAGGGGGCTATTTGCATTTTTTTCCAATCTATGTAAACTTACTTTGCATTACCTAAACCTTGAGGGGAGGGGCTTCAAAAGTTTTGAGCAAGATTTTATGAATAAATTGTGTAAGTTTTAGTATTGAGAACAAAATGACTTGATATCATGATAATTTTAGGTAGTGTTATGGACTATATGATGCGATGATTTTGAGTCGCATTTATAGACCTGTTTGATATGTGTTTTATGCTTTTATTAGTCATTTTTATGGTTAACGTTGCATAATTCATCTATTTTGGTCTTTGTCACTATTTTATGTCAAATCCCCTTTATATCATCATTTTGAGCATTAATTGTCAAATTATTATTATTTGTGTGAATTTATGTGATCTTGTCTTTGAATTTCAGGACAAACGAGTATTTACTTCCGTCGATACCATCGACGGAAGTCGATACCATCGACATGGTCACAGGTTGCCAGCCGAAAGGAGCAGCAAAGCATCGATACTATCGATAGGGATGTCGATGGTATCGAGTTGCCTTCAGGTTGTTGGCGATGAAGCACTCGATAGTATCGACACCCCGTCGATACCATCGACACAAGGAAGCTGCAGCGACACAAAACGACAAAGCCGTCGCTAGAGGGAGGTCGATACCATCGACCCAAGTCGATGGTATCGAGACTACAACAGGCTCTCGGACGAAAAGAAATCAAGGTCTGCCGCTACCACACGGGGTCGATACCATCGACCCGCGTCGATGGTATCGACGCCGTCAGATATGCGTTGGATTCAGATTGATCTCAATCGGACGGCTGGAGTTAATTAACGACCTAATTAGGGACTTATACCTAATGACGGCCGGCCAGAGGGAAGGGAATCAGAGAAGAGCCATTGCACGAGTACCGAGGTGCGAGAGAGAGGAGAACGGAGGCCAGAAGTTCATCCCAGTCGATCCGGACGCCGAAGAAGACGGATTTCACCACCGAAAGGCGGGAGAGCACGTGTTCTACGCAAAGGATCAATCGGTTCTTCTCCGTTCAGGGGTTTTCCCTCTCAATTCACGTTTTTCACATGATTTCCCCTATCTCTACCTTGTACTTGTTTGAGATGAACATGCGGGGCTAATCCCCTTCATCTTTAGGACCGGGAGTAGCCCGGGGATTCATTGTATGAAAGTTTTATAATAGTAATTCATATTTTCTCTCTTAAATCTGTGGTATAGTTTCGTTTTCTCCATATATGGTTATGCTTGATCACCATAATAATAACCTAATGCCCTTAATCACTTTGAAAGAAGGATTAATGGCTGAAAAGAGACGAAATCTACGTTAATCGATAAATCCCTTGACCAAGGTGGTGTAAAATTAATGGTGGATATTGAGAGATCGTTCGTAATGCACTTAGTTTAGGGGATAGGTTACTACGACGGTGGAACCGACCTAAACCTAAGTAGTGAATTGCACCACGACAGTGGGAAATTTTGTTTTCAGGCCATTACTGTTACACCCCGATCTCACAATTTCCTCAAATCATGAGATTAGGGCATAAGATAGGATTTATAAGTAACACAAAGAACACCCTTAACTTTATTTTTTTTTAAACTCTTGTTTCTTCGCATTGAACCACATAACATCCTAACAAAGGAATCTGAACATTTCTTTTACTAATCAGACATCAATAATAAAGATACATGTATAAACATTCATGATGTCTCTCACACCTTATGCACATAAAACTTGCTAATTAGCATACATATCAAAAGAGGAACAATATTACACATCGTAATTACAACTCTCTCTCTTAACTCTTACTAAGGACCTAAAGTGACAAGGACCGACTGACTCAACTAATCTCATACTTGTCTCCTGTTGAAGATCTACACTGATGCTCTGACCCTCTTCAAGTCCACGCGGTTAACCCTAAAAATGTTTGAGTAGAGGGGTGAGCCTACTCGCTCAGTGAATGAGTACTTCATGGAAACAGACTAACGCACTAATGTGATTACAGATATAATTTAAGTAAACGATATGAAATTTAACAACAATAAATTTTACACTGAGCAGTTCTAAAACAATATAATTGAAATAACAAAGAATGTAAATATTGCATCCAAAGAATAACTACTAGAAAGACTATGCTCTAGTCTTCCTTAACTCTTTCATTTATAAAGAACTCTGTGAACCTATATGATCATATTTTAGATTATGCCCTGATCTTATGCAGTGTACTCTGCATAAGAGACTCGCAGTGCACTACGACCACACCGTACAAGACTTAGCGACACACCCGGGAAATGCTAAGTCTGACTGTCCGTCCTGGTCTGCACAGGACTCTCAGGCGCACAAGGGCCTCAGGCGCACAAGGGCCTGTCTGCACTAACTCTGAGTGCTCTGGACTCCTCCTCTAACCTGAGCACACAGGCGCAGGGAGTCAACACTGGGTTACCACCAGAATTACTCAACCGGTTGGTGTTGGATAACCCTATCTATCAACCCTCGTGCCACCAGAATTACTCAACCGGTTGATGTTGGACACGAGTTTCACCCCTAAGGTGCAGACCTCTCAAAGGGGTTCTACGGTGTTCAGGGCACCTAAGTCTAACTTAACATTATACATACATTTAAAACAGAAATCATAACTCATTTTACATTTCTCACAAGGCTCACACGGCCTGCCATATCATATCATATAAAACATCATAGCTCATGTATTCAACATATATCCTGTCTCAGTAACATCCCATTCTAGGGCATGTCACATCTCATCACCTGCAATTTACGAGATATGTATTGAAATATAAGAAGCCCTGCAGTATGTAGATATCAACTCAGAGAGAACAAGCATATAAAGTTAAATGCACTGGAAACATACAATTCAACAGTTAAACATCACCACATCTCATATTAAGACCTTTCATATCACCATAACATGATTCATTGAACACCCTATCCTTAGGGTTTCATTTGCCTTATTCATTCATCACATGCCAACACCCTACTCTTAGGATTTCATTTGCCTCATTCACCTTTTCATTTGCCTCATTCACTTGTCACATGGCTCTCATAATGATCTCATAAGATATAATCATTCACTAAATAAAGATTGTTTCCAACAAATCATATACAATCAATATAGATGTGAAACCATGGAAACTTAACTAAATTTAGATTTTCCATACCATTTACTGAGATATCATGTATCAATAATAAAATTAAATTAAGATAACCCATGAGGTACATCCTAACCACTTATAGGATTACTAGTCCTTTTCAATAAGGTTGAAACACTAGTGATGTCTCAATTAGGTTAAACCCTAATTACATCATTTGATATAAATCTGAAAAGCATTCTCACTAGGAAGTGTTGTATACGTTTCTGATATGAATCTACCATTTAGGAATCATTCAAACAGAGAAGGAATCCATATCATATCAATTTGCAACAATCTTAAATCAAACGGACATTTCAGGATTTAGAATCACATGCTAAGCATTTAGGGATTTGGATGCTATAATCAAATTCGTACATTACACTGTTTGAAGGAAGAACCCACTTACCCTAAGGTGTGAAAACACCTCAAAACTGTAGCTCTACTCAGGGAATCTCGAACTCATATCAAATCCCTAGCAAATCTCCCAATTCTTCTTCCATTCAACTCGAAAACGTTGAAAATGAGGGAATATGAAGAAAGGGTGAGAAAAGAGGGAATTTCGACATCATCTTGGATCAAATCAGAGCATGGACGGAATCTTGACATGAGAGAGAAGATTCACCATAAAAGTCTATGCCAAGGATCCAAATTTACTTGATTTCACCATTCTTGGGACCGCAGAACCCTAATTCAGCAATTCCTCCTCTTTCTCCACTCAAGCCCTAACTCTCCCTTTCTCTCTAGATTTTCGTTTCTCTGGAGTGAATGACGTATAATGAGAGCTACTTGTGTGTGTGGTTTCTCATATAAGTCAATTTGAGCTGCTTGGGTCAATTGCAAATTGACCCTACACTCATGTTTAATTATATTGTCTGGATATTCAGTTTCACAATAGCTTCTGTAATTCGCCTACTGAATAGCTAACAGAAGCTCCAAAGATTCTGAAAATTTTATATGTTATACCTAATGAAGTTTTAGACCTCCAGTAAAAATTTGAGATCATTTTTAGTTACCAATAATTAATTAAAAATAGAACAGTGCACTGCTATATTGCAGTCTGCAGAATATTCGGCCGAGTTTGTCCTGCACAGAACTCGACCGACACCCTTACTGTAGGGATCACAAAGTCATCCAAAAATTATGCAAATTTAACAGAGTGTCTAAAATTATGGTTTTGAATCACAGTTAAAATTTGAGATCAATTGGGTATACCAATAAAAAGATAAAATTCAATTACCACACTGCTATATAAATCTGAAAATGTGATCGGTCGAGTTTGAAACTCGGCCAATAAACAGGTCAGAGAATTCTTCAAAAATTCTGATATTTTCCAATGTTGTTCACATTTTATATATCCAAATCATATCCAAAGTTGAAGTAAATCAGAGTTACACATAAAATACTAAAAATCATTTAGTGAGACATTCTACTTATCAAATTCTGTATTCATGTATCATCAAAACCCTATTTTGGGCCGATTAGGGTTTATGCTTCTCAAACCCTAATTCTCAAGACAAAAGAACATTTAGACTTCTTATCATAGTTTAAATATCCTAATTGTGTTATTGTCATTAATTAGATTTCAAGAATGGTTATTCCAATTAATCTTTGCAATTGTCTAGGTAAACCCTAGTTTACCAGTTAAGCTCAGATGGGGTCGTAACAACTCTCCCCCCCTTAGAATGTTTCGTCCTCGAAACATAAATCTAAAAGAAAGATACATTCAAGGTTATTGTAAGCTTCTAAAGCCTTCCATGTCATTATATTCTTGTATTTCATACCTGAATGTAGTTTTCAACATTAGATTTTTTAATTCTTTACTAAATCACAACATATTTCAAATAGTTCTCAATGATATCAAGCAAATTCTTTATGCCACAGTCAAACATAGAATGCAAAGATAAACCACCACGCTTTCACTACGCAACTCTGATACTCTGATACAACTATCTCAACTTATGCTGTTCAGAGAGTTCTATTGTTCAGTATCATCTTTAAGTGACAAAAGCAAGTTCACCATGCTGTTTTAAACTTTAATAACATGCTACTCAGATAGCAAAACAATCTTGAATTAAAAGACTAGATTCAACAATCAATTGCACAATACTACTCTTGGCATCCCCATTGGGTCATGGATGCATGAGGTGAAGCATTACCACCTCATTCCATACTATCCTGTTTCGATCCTGGGACCTGTGGGTTATGGGCCCACACACAATTCAAAGTGTAACCATCGTATTATATCATTTTAGGGTTTCAACAACAATAATAAGGTAATCCACAATTATATCAGTCATTCAAGCATTAATCATACTCAATTACCATCACTCAATTATATTAGAGCTAGGTATAACAAGCTGCACCTTATTAGGGTTACTTGTCCAGACAATCTGATTATCATCCCTTTCTATTAATATGAGTGAATAAGTATGACTACCTTGTTCAGGGTATCTCTCCATGTGTTCGGACATTATCCAAACCGTATCACCATATCACAAATACACAATAGTAAGATGCATATCAGGTATGAATTACTGCAACTATCATACTCCTTTAATTAACATATATCTTGCACAAATACACTGAAATCATATGTAGAACCAACTTTCATACCTTAATATGCCTTCAACAAATCATACATGTAAAAACAAATTCACATATTACACAAAGCTAGTGTTTTCCCATATCTCTCTGCTCATTCATTACTTCTTTACTTTTTGCTACCTATCCTTTTCATATGATTATATACAATAAACATCATTAACATTGAAGCATTTAAGATAGGAATAGATTATTCATCATTCTTGCTATCACACAAGAATTTATTCCTTATCGCACTTCATCAAATTATATGTCACTATTACATTCACTAGATGACCCCACCAAGGTAGTTATGCACCATATATGATTCATTTTCTCTTATCATTTCATTCCCACCTTGCTCTCATTAAGGAATATATGAAAGAGAAGATGATTTTAAGACTTGGAATACTTGTATTCAAACATTCCCTTAATACATTCTCGTATGTAGATTTACTTAGTTATCAACAGAGATATTTGATTATTTAGCACTTGCTTTAATCTCACAACCTCTTTATTTTATAACTTCTCCATCATATTTCAAACCCTTTCTTACGTTTCATAGTCCTCTTACCATATACTACTCTTTAACCCGTCATCTATAATTCTAAATTTTTCTCTTATGACCATGTTGCCTATTCATATGTATGGTCATGTATACCATGTTGCACATATTTCCTCCTTTATCTTTATACTATTGTGAAATTAATGTTCTAAATTAATAGTCTTTCTATTAGTTTTTCCTCATGTTGAATACATTACATATTCTTCATTTTTAAATCAAGTGGATCATGCATGGGTCAAACATCGTTTCTCTTTCAATCAAGTTTTTCTCTCCTGAATATAGTCTACCTTTGTATGACTTATTCATTCGTTAAACTACACCTATGTTCTTTGCTTAGAAACTAGTTTGTTGTTCTAGTCTTATGAATTACATGTTCATACGATTCTCTTTACTTTTACTCTTTTGAAGACTCTTTACTTCTAAGGTCCTATTGAATGCTCAACTCTATTCTTCTACTTAGCCTTTGCTTTAGAGTTCATAAAAGCATTATACTCAATTATATGATTCATTCTTCATGATTGATTCTTGCTATCTTGAACCATACATACATTTCACCTATCTTTTCTATATTTCATATGTATAGTTCATATAATATTAATCAATAAACTGATTATGAACTTCATATCATGTTCTATTATTCCCAATTAAGGGTTTCACATTTGAGACCCCAAAGTTGAACCTCAGATATCAGTTTCAACTAATTCTTAGTTGTTCTGATCTTGCCCATCTGTTTCGACATCTTACTGTATGTACATTCTTACTCTGATGTGGGTCTAATTATTCCAATTCTATTCTTATTATGCTATTGATAGGATTCATTAGATCCTAGTAACGCATCCTGCCAACCGGACCAGGCCAAACCTGAAATCCTGAAGCCAAGAACTACAAAGGATTACATTCTTCCTGAACTGCCACTCACAGCTCAGAAACTCGGCCGATTGCTTCACAACTCGGCCGATCCGCTTGAAACTCGACCGATCAACTTGCTGTTTGATTTCCTGAAAAAGAAACTCGGCCGAATTACATACAACTCGGCCGATCAGTTTGCTGTTCGATTGCCTATTAAGGAAACTCGGCCGAATCGCGTATAGACTGAAAACCTAAACAGACCTGCTGATGTCAATTTCACTCGTATCATCGGGCAAAACTATAGAAACAAAAGCTCATTCAAAGGTCAATTCTAGTCTACTTGTTACAAAGAATGAAATCAATAAATGCTACAATTGCATAGTGTACAACAGATATTAAAGACCCATATTTCAAAGTATTGAATATTTCAATTCAAACATATAAGAGCATTTCTATACATTTCCAACAAAAACAACATTATGAAATATAAGTTCTATCTCCTTTTACATTTATGCTCTTAATTCTTGTTTCTTTTCTCGTTTTCTAACCCTAACATTTCTAGGGTTCCTCTCTAGCCCATTCTTCCACCGTATACCTGGCCAGGGTATACGTGAGAAAATAGACAGAGTAGCTTGTACTGGCTGATCCAAGTACTCAGATATCGGGCCAGGATATCCAAATACTCAAATCCCCAATGCTAACATCAAAACATCTCCTATCTGCCACACTTAGGACTCTAACTTACTAACTTAATGGTCCTTGACAACTCACCCTAAGCTCTGATACCAAGCTGTTACACCCCGATCTCACAATTTCCTCAAATCATGAGATTAGGGCATAAGATAGGATTTATAAGTAACACAAAGAACACCCTTCACTTTATTTTTTTTAAACTCTTGTTTCTTCGCATTGAACCACATAACATCCTAACAAAGGAATCTGAACATTTCTTTTACTAATCAGACATCAATAGTAAAGATACATGTATAAACATTCATGATGTCTCTCACACCTTATGCACATAAAACTTGCTAATTAGCATACATATCAAAAGAGGAACAATATTACACATCGTAATTACAACTCTCTCTCTTAACTCTTACTGAGGACCTAGAGTGACAAGGACCGACTGACTCAACTAATCTCATACTTGTCTCCTGTGGCAGATCTACACTGATGCTCTGACCCTCTTCAAGTCCACGCGGTTAACCCTAAAAATGTTTGAGTAGAGGGGTGAGCCTACTCGCTCAGTGAATGAGTACTTCATGGAAACAGACTAATGCACTAATGTGATTACAGATATAATTTAAGTAAACGATATGAAATTTAACAACAATAAATATTACACTGAGCAGTTCTAAAACAATATAATTGAAATAACAAAGAATGTAAATATTGCATCCAAAGAATAACTACTAGAAGACTATGCTCTAGTCTTCCTTAACTCTTTCATTTATAAAGAACTCTGTGAACCTATATGATCATATTTTAGATTATGCCCTGATCTTATGCAGTGTACTCTGCATAAGAGACTCGCAGTGCACTACGACCACACCGTACAAGACTTAGCGACACACCCGGGAAATGCTAAGTCTGACTGTCCGTCCTGGTCTGCACATGACTCTCAGGTGCACAAGGGCCTCAGGCGCACAAGGGCCTGTCTGCACTAACTCTGAGTGCTCTGGACTCCTCCTCTAACCTGAGCACACAGGCGCAGGGAGTCAACACTGGGTTACCACCAGAATTACTCAACCGGTTGGTGTTGGATAACCCTATCTATCAACCCTCGTGCCACCAGAATTACTCAACCGGTTGATGTTGGACACGAGTTTCACCCCTAAGGTGCAGACCTCTTAAAGGGGTTCTACGGTGTTCAGGGCACCTAAGTCTAACTTAACATTATAGATACATTTAAAACAGAAATCATAACTCATTTTACATTTCTCACAAGGCTCACACGGCCTGCCATATCATATCATATAAAACATCATAGCTCATGTATTCAACATATATCCTGTCTCAGTAACATCCCTTTCTAGGGCATGTCACATCTCATCACCTGCAATTTACGAGATATGTATTGAAATATAAGAAGCCCTGCAGTATGTAGATATCAACTCAGAGAGAACAAGCATATAAAGTTAAATGCACTGGAAACATACAATTCAACAGTTAAACATCACCACATCTCATATTGAGACCTTTCATATCACCATAACATGATTCATTGAACACCCTATCCTTAGGGTTTCATTTACCTTATTCATTCATCACATGCCAACACCCTACTCTTAGGATTTCATTTGCCTCATTCACCTTTTCATTTGCCTCATTCACTTGTCACATGGCTCTCATAATGATCTCATAAGATATAAGCATTCACTAAATAAAGATTGTTTCCAACAAATCATATACAATCAATATAGATGTGAAACCATGGAAACTTAACTAAATTTAGATTTTCCATACCATTTACTGAGATATCATGTATCAAGAATAAAATTAAATTAAGATAACCCATGAGGTACATCCTAACCACTTATAGGATTACTAGTCCTTTTCAATAAGGTTGAAACACTAGTGATGTCTCAATTAGGTTAAACCCTAATTACATCATTTGATATAAATCTGAAAAGCATTCTCACTAGGAAGTGTTGTATACGTTTCTGATATGAATCTACCATTTAGGAATCATTCAAACAGAGAAGGAATCCATATCATATCAATTTGCAACAATCTTAAATCAAACGGACATTTCAGGATTTAGAATCACATGCTAAGCATTTAGGGATTTGGATGCTATAATCAAATTCGTGCATTACACTGTTTGAAGGAAGAACCCACTCACCCTAAGGTGTGAAAACACCTCAAAACTGTAGCTCAACTCAGGGAATCTCGAACTCATATCAAATCCCTAGAAAATCTCCCAATTCTTCTTCCATTCAACTCGGAAACCTTGAAAATGAGGGAATATGAAGAAAGGGTGAGAAAAGAGGGAATTTCGACATCATCTTGGATCAAATCAGAGCATGGACGGAATCTTGACATGAGAGAGAAGATTCACCATAAAAGTCTATGCCAAGGATCCAAACTTACTTGATTTCACCATTCTTGGGACCGCAGAACCCTAATTCAGCAATTCCTCCTCTTTCTCCACTCAAGCCCTAACTCTCCCTCTTTCTCTAGATTTTCATTTCTCTGGAGTGAATGACGTATAATGAGAGCTACTTGTGTGTGTGGTTGCTCATATAAGTCAATTTGAGCTGCTTGGGTCAATTGCAAATTGACCCTACACTCATCTTTAATTATATTGGCTGAATATTCAGTTTCACAATAGCTTCTGTAATTCGCCTACTGAATAGCTAACAGAAGCTCCAAAGATTCTGCAAATTTTATATATTATACCTAATGAAGTTCTAGACCTCCAGTAAAAATTTGAGATCATTTCTAGTTAACAATAATTAATTAAAAATCGAACAGTGCACTGCTATATTGCAGTCTGCAGAATATTCGGCCGAGTTTGTCCTGCACAGAACTCGACCGACACCCTTACTGTAGGGATCAAAAAGTCATCCAAAAATTACGCCAATTTAACAGAGTGTCTAAAATTATGTTTTTTTAAAACAGTTAAAACTTGAGATCAATTAGATATACCAATAAAAAGATAAAATTCAATTACCACACTGCTATATAAATCTGAAAATGTGATCGGTCGAGTTTGAAACTCGGCCGATAAAAAGGTCAGAGAATTCTTCAAAAATTCTGATATTTTCCAATGTTGTTCACATTTTATATATCCAAATCATATAAAAATTTTAAGTAAATAAGATTTAAACATAAAATACTAAAAATCATTTAGTGAGACATTCTACTTATCAAATTCTGTATTCATGTATCATCAAAACCCTATTTTGGGCCGATTAGGGTTTATGCTTCTCAAACCCTAATTCTCAAGACAAAAGAACATTTAGACTTATTATCATAGTTAAAATATACTAATTGTGTTATTGTCATTAATTAGATTTCAAGAATGGTTATTCCAATTAATCTTTGCAATTGTCTAGGTAAACCCTAGTTTACCAGTTAAGCTCAGATGGGGTCGTAACAACTCTCCCCCCCTTAGAATGTTTCGTCCTCGAAACATAAATCTAAAAGAAAGATACATTCAAGGTTATTGTAAGTATCTAAAGCCTTCCATGTCATTATATTCTTGTATTTCATACCTGAATGTAGTTTTCAACATTAGATCTTTTAATTCTTTACTAAATCACAACATATTTCAAATAGTTCTCAATGATATCAAGCAAATTCTTTATGCCACAGTCAAACATAGAATGCAAAGATAAACCACCACGCTTTCACTACGCAACTCTGATACTCTGATACAACTATCTCAACTTATGCTGTTCAAAGAGTTCTATTGTTCAGTATCATCTTTAAGTGACAAAAGCAAGTTCACCATGCTGTTTTAAACTTTAATAACATGCTACTCAGATAGCAAAACAATCTTGAATTAAAAGACTAGATTCAACAATCAATTGCACAATACTACTCTTGGCATCCCCATTGGGTCATGGATGCATGAGGTGAAGCATTACCACCTCATTCCATACTATCCTGTTTCGATCCTGGGACCTGTGGGTTATGGGCCCACACACAATTCAAAGTGTAACCATCGTATTATATCATTTTAGGGTTTCAACAACAGTAATAAGGTAATCCACAATTGTATCAATCATTCAAGCATTAATCATACTCAATTACCATCACTCAATTATATTAGAGCTAGGTATAACAAGCTGCACCTTATTAGGGTTACTTGTCCAGACAATCTGATTATCATCCCTTTCTATTAATATGAGTGAATAAGTATGACTACCTTGTTCAGGGTATCTCTCCATGTGTTCGGACATTATCCAAACCGTATCACCATATCACAAATACACAATAGTAAGATGCATATCAGGTATGAATTACTACAACTATCATACTCCTTTAATTAACATATATCTTGCACAAATACACTGAAATCATATGTAGAACCAACTTTCATACCTTAATATGCCTTCAACAAATCATACATGTAAAAACAAATTCACATATTACACAAAGCTAGTGTTTTCCCATATCTCTCTGCTCATTCATTACTTCTTTACTTTTTGCTACCTATCCTTTTCATATGATTATATACAATAAACATCATTAACATTGAAGCATTTAAGATAGGAATAGATTATTCATCATTCTTGCTATCACACAAGAATTTATTCCTTATCGCACTTCATCATATTGTATGTCACTATTACATTCACTAGATGACCCCACCAAGGTAGTTATGCACCATATATGATTCATTTTCTCTTATCATTTCATTCCCACCTTGCTCTCATTAAGGAATATATGAAAGAGAAGATGATTTTAAAACTTGGAATACTTGTATTCAAACATTCCCTTAATACATTCTCGTATGTAGATTTACTTAGTTATCAACAGAGATATTTGATTAATTAGCACTTTCTTTAATCTCACAACCTCTTTATTTTATAACTTCTCCATCATATTTCAAACCCTTTCTTACGTTTCATAGTCCTCTTACCATATACTACTCTTTAACCCGTCATCTATAATTATAAATTTTTCTCTTATGAAAATTATCATTATCAAGCTGACTATCATCATTTTCCTTATTAACTGTATAAGAGATTCAATAGCATATGCATAACTAGCATAAGAAAGTCTAGTAGCATGTTATCTCTATTAACATGAATAATTCTAGCATCATAAGCATATCTAAAAACATTAGCATGTCTAACAGTTTGAATAGATCAATATCATAAGCAAAGCTATCGACATAAGCATGAGTATTTGCATAAGCATGATTAGCAGTATATGTATTTCTAATTATAGAGGCATGGCTAGCATGCTAAACATAACTAACAACATGAGATAGCTAGCATCATGATTATAATCAACAGTAGAAGTATAGATATCAACATAAGCATGACTACTGTATGTACACATTTATAGTCTTATGCATATCCACAACATAAGTATAATTACTATCTCTTAATTGCACTAAGCATCATCTTTATGTAAAGAGAACAAACAAGGGTTATCATCCAATGTGAAGCGTCATGTATAACCCTAAACATATATGCTATACAACTATATTACATCTTTTAGTATTCCCTGGGGAATTTGAATCGTACCATTCAAAGTCCAACCGACCCCTGCAAAGGGCTATTTGGTTCTGTACAAGATCTAAGAGTACCCGTATCCTAAGATCTCTTCCCCCCGGTCAGTACGAGTAAAAAGGTAGTGACATATCAGTCAAATCTGCCACCACAACGACATATAGTCAAGCTGAAAACCACTAGTCTGATCTTGGTATAGGTCACGACACTAGAAACCAGGGTATTCAAACCCAAACACTGAGGTACAACCACAGTTGTCCTCTAATCACATCATGTTATAGTCACCGAGACACGACTACAACCGTTCCCAAACTAAGGGATAGGTATGACCGCAGTCATCCTCCCTAAACACTTGAATTCAGGATGACAAGCACCCTGCATACTCATCAGTATGCGCTCCGAGTTTCCCTTAGGAATACTCATTGCACCATCCAGCAAGTTCTGACACTGAAAATGGTTCTACGGCACAGGGCACTACATGATTAGAGTTGCACTTGATTAGTTATGCCAATTGGGTGAATTAAGGCTGCATCAAATAAGTGGACATACAAACCCTGATTCATTTCTAGCAAGCATATAAATATCAAAACTTGAAAAGATATAAAATGTATGAAACATAATTTATCATCTCATCATCACATGGTATTATTCACTTGCCATTCCCAGGACTACACTAGTCATCATATTATCACAAGATATAAATCCTTTTCAGAAAATCACAGGGTATCAACTTTTATCAACAGAAGAGGAATACACCTGATTCAGGGCTCAACTATGCCCAAAGGTCATTAAGACCATCATACTATCACATGATATAAATCCTTTTCACAATATCACAAGGAATCAACCCCTTATCAACACAAGAGGATTACACATCATTCAGGGCTCAATCATGCCCAAAGGTCATTAAGACCATTATATTATTATTCCCTGCAAGATCATCATTATCTTTTCAAGCCTTATAACAAGGCTCAACAACATCACTTACATTTAATACACCAGATGAACACAATATTGCATTAATGATCTAGGAGATATTCATAAACAATCATAGTACGGTTATATTAACATTAAGAACATTCCTTAGTTACATCAACATGCAAGGAATCTAGATATGATTAACTCTTATCATATTCATTATGCACATGTTTAGCTTAAGAAAGTATCAACCATGTAGATATAATAACCACCAATTAACATATCAAGGTTATGATCATAGTAAGGAGGTTATTCTACCATCATTCTATCATATAAGAATGTTAAACATGAATACTCATCTTTATCTAATTGCATTAGAGTTAGGTTCAACATGATAAATTATATCAATGTTACTAATCAACACTCATACCCAAACCCTAACTCACGACATCGCCATTGGATCATGGATCCATAAGGTGAAACATCACCATTACATTCCATACTATTCTCAAGTATGAGCCCACACCTAAATCAAGGTGTAACCATCAGGTTATAACATACTAGGGTTTCAACAATAATAGAGTACTCCATGGTTGTATTAGTTATTCAAGGACTATTCATACCCAATTACCATCATTTAGTTATATTAAAGCTAGGTATAACAAGCTATACTTAATTAGGGTTACACATCAACACAATATGGTTATCATCCCTTCTATTCATATGAATGAATAGCTAAGACTAACTTATTAAGGGTAACCCTCCATTTGTTCCATCATCATTCAACCCATATCACCATACCACAATATCACCTAGAACCATTGGATGTTTAAAAGGTAAGACTATTGGTTGTTTACATAAGTAAACACCTTGGATAAACCACCTATGAAGTCCTTGATTTGTGCTCTAAAAAGAGTCACCATCTAACCCTAGACATCCTTTGATTAACAACACAAAAAGTTCCATTGAGGGTAGGCTAAAACCCACAATCAATTATTCATTTAGAACAAGCCATCCATTGCCAACAAGTAAAATCCTTAAGTTGATCATATAAAGGAAATCATCTAAATCCCATTATTGACCAACATATTACATTATCCATAATTCCACTTTATTGGAGGAATAAACATTATATCTTGACCATTGGGTCAAGTTCATATATTAAAACCATCAATTATAGTATATGTTCGACCATTGCATCAAGACCTAAGAAACCATTGGTCTAAGGATTAATTGATGCTAAAACTATATGATTAACTCACCATAAATTGTAGAAACCTGATCCACCATCATTTGTGATCATTAAATCACTATAGGTTGTTAGATCAACACTATATTCATTAATCAACATCAAATATCAAGCTAATGTCAACATTGATTGATAACATGAGTAGGGTATTTAATGGTTGATCATTAAACTTCTAATTGGTCCAGAACCTGACCTAAGGGGGTGAACATAGGTTGTCAAAACAACCTAATCCAAGTCATATTATACCTTAGTGCTAACACTCACATGATCACATGTTCATATATAACTGAAATTTGAACATGGAACATTATAAAAATCGAAATCTAAGTCAAGCATAGCTTTTTAGTGCACGAATCATCATTTTCAAGCAAGAACATGATCTAGAAAGTTTATGGTAAGCAATAAACATGGAGCAAGTTATAAAACTTGCCTCTAATGCGAAGATGAAACCCCACACATAAGAAATCTCGAGAAGGTAGGGTAGAAAATCCAAGAGTAAGCCATGAATTCGTCCATCTAGCACCTTTCTTCATAATTTCCTTGAAATCGTGCCTCTGGTAAATTTCTAAAAGCTGTAATGCCCGGGTTTACACCCAAACCATCACGTTATTGGTCATGTGCTACTGATTTCAACATTCAACCTGAGCAATTTAGGTTTCGATTAACCATACAAATTCACTGGTCTAATCCACACTGATCAGATGCTAAACTAGATCATATAAAGGCATAAAGAAGCGATTTATGAAATAAAAAGTCAGGCAAAGCCAAATACTACCCAACGGCTGATAACTATTGTTATCAGCGAAAAAATGCGCAATTAATCAAAAATTTCCGAACACCAGAGTTAAATCATGATAGGTGAGTGAAACCCTACTCACAGTGGTTTGGGATGTCCAGATTTGTCTGGAAATGCATCTAGAGACCAATTTCTTGGCATACACAAGTCATATTCAACTTTAAAATGGCCTGGGTATGGACCTATTGCAATGGAACAGTACATCTCTTCACATACAGGCTGAATGGAGAGCTGGACCAGCTACTAGCTATAGCTATTGGTTGTGGATTCGAGCTCTAGGCTCTCATCCGAGCTCAAAGGCACTAGTTGGGGGTGCTAGCCGCGCCCCAGATGGCCCCTGGCCATCGTTGCAGCTGCTGCTTCTCTAGAAAGATGGGGCGCCACCCCTGTTGCTTGGGCATCACTCCTTGGTGACTGGGCATCATTCCTTGGTCGAGGTAGGAGATGAACGATGCTCCCTTTCTAGCCCTAGACCGCCATCCTTCTTCCACTGCTGATCGAGCAGCACTACTGGGCGCTGCACCTGCAATAGGTCCCATCCTAGCAGGTCAGGCTGCTACTGGGCTCTTCTAGGGTGAGCTAGATGAAGAAGGAAGGAAGGAGAGGAGTGGGCGGAGGCAAGGTACTGTTGGACGAAGCCAAGGGCTCAAGAAATCGACCACACGGTCCCCCTTTTCTGCTGCTGCAATCGGGCACTGTGCACCGTTATAGTGCGCCGACACAAAGAAGACTATCACGTGGAAAAGAAAGGGGATAAGGAAGAAAACGAAAAAAGGGAAAAAATATAGCCAAACTTTGGGAAAATTGCAAATTAGGTCCAAGAAAAATAAAAGTGCCATAACTTATGCCTTGAAGGTCCAAATCGAACGATTCTTTTTGCAAAACTTCAAGCACGGAATCCACTACAACCTCGATGAAAGAAAACATGATATTTAGACTGTAACACTCGATCAAAGCACTAATTGCATCAGTGAGTGCTTAATTCAACTTAATCAACTTAATGATGCACTAAGCATTAAATTATGGTAATTAAGGTTGTTCAACACATTAAACAAGTTTAGGGGTCTTACATTGAGTGATGTTTTTCCTGATCTGATTGCTAAAAGTTAGGTTGATTTCATTAAAGGAAGGGTCATCAGTGATGCGATCCTCTTGGCAAATGAGTTGTTGAGCTCCTTCCCTTCTTCTAATGACTTGTCGTCTATGTATGTTAAAGCTGATCTATCTAAAGCGTATGACATGGTAAGAAGGGACTATGTTTTGTTCCTCATGGAGAAGATGAGGTTCCCTCCATGTTGGTTGTCTTGGGTCCATGCGTGCTTTAACTAGACCTCCTTCCAAGTGTTGGTAAATGGGTCTCCTTCTAGTTCTTTTGAAGCTAAAAATGGGGTGCGTCAGGGTGATCCCTTAGCCCCCTACCTTTTCATTATAGCCATGCAAGGTTTCACATCTATTATAGATTCTACTGTTAAAGATGATTTGATTATACCGTTAAGTGCTTTTGAAAAATTTGGGGTATCGCACATCATCTTCGTAGATGACCTTCTTCTCTTCACCAAAGTAGACAGGTCCAATGCTCAGTAGGTTGCAAAAGTTTTGAATACCTTCTATTCAGTTTTGGGCTTGAGCCTCAATAACACCAAAAGTCAACTCTTCTTATGTAAAGGAGCTGAAACTCTTTATAACAACATTACACAAAGTTTGGGCATTGAAAGGGTCACCCTACCTGTTAAGTATCTAGGCTTGCCTCTTTTCACTGGTCGTCTCATGAAGGACATGTGTTCTCCCATAACTGATAAGATCAGAAGGAAACTAGATTCCTGGAAAGGTAAGCTTCTATCCTTTACAGGCCGTGTGGATTTGGTGATCTCTACTTTTTCTACGTATCATGTATTCTGGTCCTTGACCTTTCCACTCCTAAAAGTAGTTATACTAGATATTGAGAAGCACATGAGAAATTTTATTTGGAATGACTCTATCAACCAAAAGCATCTTCATACGGTGTCTCAGGAATCCATTTGTAGACCCAAATGTGAAGGAGGTTTGGGTGTCTGTCTTGTGGAGGACTGGTCTAAGGCTGGTCTGCTGAAGAACTTGTGGGATGTCACAAGCAACAAAGAAACCCTTTGGGTGAAATGGCTACATGAACGCTACATTAAACATGAGTCTATTTGGTTAGTTGGATGTAAATCCAATTCTCCATGGATGTGGAAGAAATTTTTGGGTATGAGGAACCTGTTGAAACTGCATATTGATTTTCAGGTTGGTGATGACAAGTTGTTCCAGTTCTGGAGGGATCCTTGGCTCCCAAAGAAAAAAAATCTTTTGGACTTGTGTGACGACCAGATGGTGCTCAAAATGGGGAAGGGTCCAAATTGCACTATCTCTTCCTGTGTTATGAATAATAGTTGGAGGATTCTGGATATCAGGGGGATGACACCATTCGAGCTGTGATAAGAGACATGGCTCCTCTGAATGATAGTGAAGATCAGATTTTGTTCAAAGGGAAAAAGGGGTTGAAACTGAGAGATGAATGGCATTTAATTAGAAGGAAAGGCATGAAGACTAAATGGTCAAAGTTGGTTTCGAAGAGCAAGCTTCCTAAAAGCTGCTCCTATTTCATTTGGAGGTGTTTCCTTAACAAAATACCCACATGTGAGTACCCGAAGAGAAGTGCTATTCTTTGGCTACTAGATGTGTTCTCTGCCATACTGAAGGAGAGGATCTAAACCACCTACTGTTCAAGTGTCCTTTTAGTTGTGAGATCTGGAATCTCTTCAAGCAAGAATATGGTAAACAACCTTGGTGGTTACATGAGTTGCTTTTGCTGAAAGATGAGATCAAGTTGGTTGTTGGGCTTGTTTTGCAGAAAATTTAGTTAGAAAGAAATTCAAGGTTATTTGGTTGCTCTAAGAGAAGCCCCGAGGAGATTTGGATTCTAGTTTGTACAAATATTAAGATCCTCCATACTTGAAGTTGTATAGATAGTCTTTTTTATGCTTTGTGTTCATTTCTCAGTTAGGCTTACCTTTCATCTTCTGTCTTTTTTGGGTTTTATACCCTAGTCATTGTACATACCCACTTTGTTTTGTTTTTAATGGAGAGAGAGGCATGCTAGGTTCATAAAAAAGGCAATGTTTAGGGTTTATCTAGTTAATGTAAACCTAACCTTCATTCTACATAAATGTGTAATAGATGCTTTGGAGTCCTAAGCTTGGATTTAGGACTGACTTTGGACTTATGTAGACTCCATGTGAGGTATGTTGCATTCCCTATTATTCTACATTGAGTAATCACCCACTTTTTATCTCTCTCTTGGTCCTATGGACAAACTAGACTACATAATTTCACTCTATTTTGATAATTTATTTCATGTGAAAGATTCCATGTTGATTCTGATCTTTTGATTATCTTACTTTGTTGGATATTATTTTTGGACTCATTTTATATTTTGGTCATCTTATCCCATGTTGAAAGCCTAATTTTCAAGTTGTGGAGTTTTGTGATCCTGTAAAGCATCTTATTGTGGAAGCATCTTATTGTGGAAATAATTATACATTCATTTATGGATCATGCGACCCCTCATTGTAACCGTTGGATGTTCTCATCTGGTTATTTTAGTATGACTAGAATTATTCTTGCCTTTATATTTTGTGCATGTGCAAATACACTAAGTTTATTTATAGTAGCATGTATATATGTACTTACCATAATATTTGGGTGAATCTTTCCACCCTGAGTGCGCCTCTTTCCACACATGCTTGATTTCTGAGTCTCACCCATACATAAATAAAAGTAGTCTAACTATTTTACATGCACTGGTTATGAACTATTAAATTTTTTATATGGCAAGGATTCTTATGTTAACCATATTATTTTTAATAAATTCCTCATATATGACTTGATTATCATCATTTTGAAATTAATATTCCTTCAATACCCATTTAGGTGGTACTTTCCTCTTCGATGGGAATACTTGTTATATTTGATGTCTTTTTTTCCTTATATTGCTCAATCCATATATTATATGCACATACCCAATTTGTTGCTGATAACTTCCATTTTATCTTCTCTTCTAGGTTATAATTCCAACCCCAGGTGTAGGACCTAGAAGGCTATACATGGTGACATAAACCTTCTTGGTGGAGCTTTTGGGGAAATAGACTTGAGACAGCTAGATATCCCTCTACTTAGATCCTTATGTTATAAATTTCTTGTGAACCCAACAAGGGAGATGATAATGTACTTTTGTAAAATTCAATGTAGACATGATTTATTATTACGCTAATATTCTTTGTCTATTTTGTATATCATCATTTGAGAAATGAAAAATTTACACCTATTTTAGCATACCTTTTGAGTGTGTTAGGAATATATAGATTCATTATTCAAATTAAAGTAGGTAGTGGATCCCCTCTGGGGTCCCAGTCCTTACCATATCTCAGAGATGTTGTTTCTCACCCTTTGGGTCATCCCCCCTTTACATAGGAGAGTTATGGGGTTGTAAAAACCTAATTCTAATCTTTTTCCTATTCACAATCCAAAAATAGTTTGATTCTAACAACTCAGACATGAATTGTGATTGACCAATAACATTTCATGATCAACCGATCACAACCCCTAATCACCCGATCACGTAAGCTGATCTACTGATTACTAGAGTCCAGATCTAGATTTGCATATTTTCCAATTTCAAACTTTCTCGGTAACATTGTGATCGCCCGATCAATTGGCCTAATCGACTAATCACGTCAGTACAATGGAAAACATAGTTGATCAATTGAAAAAATTGATCGATTTTTCCAAGTAATCCGATTGGCAGATCAAACAATATGGTCACCTGATCATATGGTTAATCAGTATGTTTATGATTCAGAACCATTATCATCATATATTTGATTGCAAACTTCAATTACCTTATGAATCCTTATCTGTGTGACCTGGTAGGTACCTAATCACATTGGAAGTGATGTTCAAAACAACACAAGCAAAGAGAGGTGTTTAGACACACATCATTACCATCCAAGTAATAGAGATGAGGGAGACATAACTAAAACATGTAAAAGTGATTAGTGTTCCAATGATCATGTAATTTCTTTATCATAGATATCCAGATTGAAATAGAGGCATGGAATGTCATCCTTCTTAACTTTTGGTTTCTGTTCCTTGAACTAGAGAAAACTATTCAAGATGTTGGGAGCTCAATATCATATATTTCCTCACATGAACATGTCCATGCATTTCATAGTCTCACTTATCAAGTGCCCATGATATCCTCCTAATGGAGGGACAAATTCCATCTACATTACTCCCAGTATTTCCAAGTCTCACACTGCACTCAACCATTACCTTTTTGGCAACTCATATTCCGGAGCAATTGGGATAGTGGTCAAAGCACATAGAAACTATAGTGACTTCAGGTCTCTAAGGATCACAATCATCACTCTCACATTGAGATATGACTCTGACATGTCACTACATGATTTCCATGTGTCAATCTCAAAGTTGTGTGTGTTCAATATAACTTATTCTTATTAAGGACACATGCATCTAAGTTGTTGTCTAATATTATGACTAAAGGGACATAATCATCACTCACTATACATGGTAGTTTTGTGTATTATTTCTACTCCATGGTATACACAATAATAACTAACTGGGTACATAACAAGCATGAGTACCCTTACTATACATATGATCTCAAGTTTAAGTCCTCAACCCCAACCATAAGTCATTGAGTCATATCATTCTTTGGACATTATTAGATTTATTCATTATCTCAATATTGAAACAAACATAATAAGTGGAATCACCTTTTATTAATAATTTGATCAAGTATAAAATATCCTTATAACAATCATCACGTGATGTCTTTTATATCAAACAACCAATAGTCTCCCACTTGCACTAGAGACAATCAATCATGAATCGAATTCCAAGTGAACTAACATGACCATCCTACTTATGCTATGAAAGTGCTTTTGTCAGGGGATCAACAATTTTTCTTTCAGTCAATACTCTCTAAATACTAATATCTCCATGATGTACAATCTCATGTATGATATGGTAATACCTGAGTATGTGCATGGAATGCTAATGTGATATGGGTTCCTTAGCTTGTGCAATATCAATATTTTTGTCACAATAAATCTCTATTGCATCTTCAATGGTTGGAACCACCCCAAGTTCACTAATCAACTTCTTGATCCATATTTCTTCCTTTGTTGCATTTGTATGACAATATACTCAACCTCTATTCTAGAATAAACCATTGTATTTTTCTTGAAACTCTTCCAAGTTACATCTCCACCATTTAGGAAAAATAAAAATCTTGATTGCGGTCTGTAATTATCCTTGTTGGTTTGAAAGCTAGCATCAATGCAACCCTTTACAACTAACTCTTACTCACCTCCATTAATTAGGAATTAAGACTTAGTTCTTATCAAGTACTTAAGTATATTCTTCACATCTATCTAATGAGCATCACCTAGATCTGACCAGTACCTACTCGTCATGCTTAAAGCATGGGAAACATTTGGGTGAGTACATATCATTGCATACATGATAGATTCAATTGTCTAGGCATATGGAATCTCACTCATGTGTGCCTTCTCTTCCAAAGAGATAGGACATCGGGATTTAGAGAGACTTATTCCATGTAAAATGGGTAAGTTTCTTCTCTTATAATCTTGTATGATAAACCTCCTTAGCACTTTGTCAATGCATTGTATTTGATTTAAAATAATAAGCCTTATATATCTATCTCTATAGATCTTGATTCCTAGTATATAGGATGCTTCTCCTAAGTCTTTTGTAGAGAGTGTATTTTCCAACCATGCTTTAACCAATTGTAGAGTATGGATGTCATTTCCCATCAAGAATATGTCATCTACATACAATATCAACAATACAATTATGCCCACTAATATTCTTATAAACATAAGGTTCACCTTCATTTTGAATAAATCCAAACTATTTGATTGTTTCATGAAAATGAAGATTCCAACTTCTAGATGCTTGCTTAAATCCATATAGTGTTTTTTATAGCTTATAGACTTCATTGACTTCATTTGGATCTATAAAACCTTTAGGTTTGTCATGTACACATCATGCTAGAGAAATTATGTTAAGGGAAGTAGTTTTAATATCCATTTTTCAAATTTCATAGTCATTATAAGTTACAATGTCAAGCATGATCCTGATGGATTTAACCATGGCAACCGGTGAAAAAGTTTCATCATAGTCAGCACCTTGAACTTGTCTAAAACCTTTTGTAACCAATCTACCTTTATAGGTTTGTACGTAACCATCCATGTCAATCTTCTTCTTGAAGACCCATTTGCATCCTATCGATTTTACCCCTCCAAGGTCCATACCTTTTTGGTATACACGGAGTTCATCTCATGGCATCCAACCAATTCTAGATTTTGGTCCCTCAATAGCTTCTTTGCAGGTTGTTGTCTCATCATCTATGACCATCAAATTGTCTTGTTGCATCATGAAAAATCCATATCTCTCTGGATCAAGACATGCCCTATTGGATCTTAGAGTTCTTGTGTTATAATAGGGATATGAGGTTACACAATAGTTTGTGGTTCCTTTGGTTCCTTATCAACTTCCATAGGTTCAATGTATTGTTGTTAGTCTTGAACTTCTTCAAGTTCTATTTTCCTCCCATTAGTTCTTCTAGATATAAAATCCCTATTGAGGAATACATCAACTTTTCTAACAAACACTTTGTTGTCATATAGAATATAGAAGTAGTAACCTTTAGTTTCCTTGGGGTACCCAAAGCAAAATTGCATCTATCTAATTTGGGTCTAAGCTTTTCACAAAATTATTTCTTGCCATAAGCTTCACATTTCCAAAATTTTATAAAAGAAATATTGAGACATTTCTCATTCTATATCTTGTATGGTGTCTTTTCAACAAATTTGGAAGGTACCAACAGTTAAGTGTAAACATAGTGGTCTATGGAGCATGTCCCCAAAAGGAAATTGGAAAATCAGTTAAACTCATCATTGATTGTACCATGTCCAATAAGGTACACTTCCTTCTTTTTGGTACATCATTATGGTGTGGTGTTCCAGGTGGAGTCCATTGTGATATAATGCCACAATCCCTCAGAAGGATCTCAAACTCTAGGCTTAAGTATTCACCACCTCAATCTAATCTAAGTGCTTTGATTCTTTTACCAAGTTGATTTTGTACTTCATTCATGAATTCCTTGAACTTTTCAAAGGATTCTGAATTGTGTTTCATTAGATACACATATCCAAGCCTATTGAAGTCACTAGTAAAAGTAATGAAGTATATTGTAACATCCCTGACCTGGGTTATACTATAGCCCTAGGTGTTTTGATTAAGAAAGATGATTATATGCTTAATATTATCTTGTGAAAAGTAATTAGGGCCCAAGAGGAACTTATGTTGCAATTCTAGTCCTTTTTGAACATTGTTAAAATCAATGTTTTGTTTGTTTTGGACTAAAGTGCAAATTACCCAAGTTGACGGGTTTAAGTGCAAATTGTGCATGATGATATGTTCCTCATGTATTGAAGCATCATGAAAGTGAAAATGATGCAGAGGTATGGCTTATGGAAGCCTAGTACCAAGAAAGAGCTGATAAAGCAATGCATGTGCATTAAAACCTACTTTTGGTGTAATGTGCAATTTACCCAAAATCTAGGGTTCAATATGCAAATTACCACTTCAATAAGGTCCCTAATGTTTCTTGGCATCATGTAGAGAAAAGAAAATGAGAGGGGCGCCTCATTTGAATTAAGTTGGAGGAGAGAGAATCTTGATATTAAAACAATGAAGATTAATGCCTAATTGAAACCCTAATTCAATTTAGTGCAAAAATAAATGTATTAATTAAAGGGCCTTCAACCAAAATTAAAATGGTTGGATTCAGATGTGTGTGGACGTCCTTGATATTTTCAAGGACCACGAAAATATCCAAGGGAGTGGATAACTGACTCACAATTATATAAGAAAAAGAAACATCCACTCACATATGGATATTAGTATAATATGATTTAAGGTGCTTAATTTGCTTTTCTTTAAATCATGGATAATTGAGAGGAATAATAGGTGAACAAGATATACTCAGATCCAAGGATGTTGAGGGGGAAGAGGCGACCCTATTTTTGGGAGTAAATGAATTTTTAATAAAGCATATTCTCTCTCATTGAATTTTTTATAAAAAGACTCTTTACAAGCCAAATGAAAGGCATTTTCGACCCCACTTCTTTTCCTTTGCTTTGAAGACGACCAAGGGATCTTGGTAGGATCAGGAGGACGACCCCCAACCTGTTTGTAAGCTCCTTTATCCCTTTTTACCTTGAATCCATGGTGGAAATCACAAATCAATGCATGATTTCTTCTTATTTCGATCCCCTCTTCAATTCTAACCATTCCTTTTCACTCAAACCTTGAGGATGAGCCTTGGAATGGTGAAAAGAGTTGCATACACCATTGTTGACGTGAGCTTGGAGCTTTAGAGCTCAACTGGAGGTGGGTTTTATAACTTGAACCCTTATTATTGTTATTGCATTCAATTCCTTATCAAATAATGATCCTTTCTTCATTCACGATAATTGATTTGGTTGGATGGTGAAATCACCATGGAAATCACAGCAGGTTTCATGAGTTTAGATCTTGATGATGATGACATCATAATAAGCACACACCTCTCCAAAATATCAAAGGCAAACAATTTCAACTTGTTGGTCCAAACGGTTTCACCAAACCGTTTGGAGACCAAATAGTTTCAAAACCGTTTGGTGATTTGAGACCCAAACCATTTAAGGGAGTTGACCGTTTCAGAGGGTTGACCATTTGAGGTCACAACCCTAATACATGTTGAATGATAATATAAAGGATACAATTGATTAATTCAATCCATACTTAATCACCAAGTAGCAAACCCTAATTGGGTTAAGTGCTGATTTGGTAATTGATGGTGTTGAGTCTTTGGGTTGATTGACCCAAACGGTTTCAAAACCGTTTGGGAATCACCCAAACGGTCTTAAGACCGTTTGAAGGTCAACTAAGACCATTTGGAGGTCCAGGGTTGAGTATGGTTTGGTATTTGAAGGTCCATAGATACCAAATTGAAAGGCAATCAATTGCTGATTTGATAATCAATCCAATGATCCACACCCTAATTGGATGTTATGAATTTTGATTATGAGATGAGAAAATGGTTTCAAAACTGTTTAGAGGTCAAGCACCTCAATACCGAATGAGGTCAAGCACCTCAAGACCGTTTGGATGGTCAAAGGTGGTGATTGATGGATTAAAGATCCAAGGGTCAATTATGGTTGAAGCTCAATAATTCAATTGATTGTAGGCTTCAATGTTGTTAATCATAATCAACTAATTGATGGAAGTACCTCATGAGCCCTTGTGGTTTTGGGACTGATTTGGCCCAAATGGTCTTGAGACCGTTTGAGGCTAAACGGTCTTGAAACCGTTTGGGGTCAAACAGTTTCAAAACCGTTTGGTGGCAAACGATTTCAAAACCGTTTGGTGATGAAACCTCAAAAATGATTGAAGGTGGATGGTGATTCAATCACTTGGTAATGGAAGGTAATGAATGTTCCAATGATCCAATGATTGATAGCGATGGTAATAAAAAATGGTACAAAGGTTAAAGACCTAAAAGTACCTAAATGATTAGTACTATTAAAGGGGTAAACCCTAATCACTATAAGAACAATAATTTGGTACACTATGTTAATCATAGTTGTATGTACTTGATGGAAGGGTTAATATGACCTAATCAAGTTGAGAGGATTATAGAATGAAATTCGTACATGAGTATGATTCATGTGGTGATTAAGGGTATGATCCTTAGTAAAGATATCATGAAACCCTAATCATGAATATAAACCCTAATTGACAGGGATATTGAACTCTAATCCCAATTGAGGGAAATTCTAAATGTAACCCTAATCCAAGGTGAGGATGTAACCCTAATCCAGTGTAATGATATGTGAAACTCCAATTTAGGGAAATGAGATGTAAAACCCTAATTGGAATGAATAGTGAATCTCTAATTATGAACAATTAAATGAAATCCTTATGGAGATTAATAGTAGACCCAAATTGTGGGTGACTATAGTAGAAATCCTAATTAAGGATGATTCCATGTGAAATCTTATTCTAGGGTAATGCCATGAGAAACCCTGAGTTAGAATGATATATGTGGTACCCTGATGTAATGATGTGATGTGAGACTCAAATCCAGGGGGATGTCATGTAATGATATGTGAACCCCTAGTTGAGGGTGATTCCATGAGAAACCCTAGTTGAGGGTGATTCCATGTGAAACCCTAGTTGAGGATGATTCCATGATAAACCCTAGTTGAGGGTGATTCCATGAGAAACCCTGATTAAGAATTAATACCACATGATGCTCTAATACCATGTTGTGATGATAGGCCCTAAGAAGGGTGGAGTTATGTGAGACTCTAATTTGGAGTCATAATACATAAAGCCCTAATTCTGGGCAATATGACAATAAATCATAATCCTAATTTTTAGGCAAGGGTATAAGAAAACCCTAATGACGGGATAGAAGGATTTACTTTATAAAGGTGAAATATTTCATGTGGTTGATTGTAAGCAACCTTATAGTAAGCAATGTCTTTAGCATTAGACAAGTCCATATAATTAAAGATAGTTGGAAAATTCTAATGTGTGGCCTATGCATTGCATGCTAAAGGTGAGAGATTGTTGATTGAATGTATTAAGAGGGAAATACCTTAATACAAGATAAGTTAGTTAACTCAAGAGGGTTTGATATAATGAGGAAAGTGATACATAAAGATATGATAGTTATCATATTCAACACCTCAGGGTTATATACCTTGATGTACTTCAAATCCAATATATTTGGGTAAGGAACATATGAAGTGTGTTATGCAACTATTACAATGAAATGTAATGAGTTGATGTACTTTGATAAATGTTGACTAATGTACCTTGAGAATGGGGTTAAGCCAAATTAATGAGTATGATGTAATCATACCATGATGAGGATGAGAAAGGAACTCATACCTTGAATTGATGATCATTAATGCTATATGATGAGAGCGATGATCTTGAATAATTATTTATGATATCTTTGAATGCCCCAGAGGTATGGAATAATGAATTAAGGGTTGGACATATAATATAATCATGAAACCCTAATTAATGAGAAATGGGGAACCCTAACCCTAATTTTGGGTAAAGGGAATGAAAAGCCCTATTTGATAGTAAACCCTAATTCTTGGTAAAGGAATAATAGTGTTACTATTGTATCACATGATGTGATGAATAACTTGTATGACTGTTATGATGCCTAATATCCATGCAGGTTTTATGAGATGATGAACTTAGCTAGGTTTGAGCTGTGACATTTATATAATAAATGTTGATTGGCCTTATGTGCCTTAATGTTGTTGTTGCTTAGTAAAAGTAACATATGTGCATGGATTTTATGAGTCATATGAGTAAGTTGTTGCCTAAAGAGGTGACAAGATATCTTTTGGCCTTGTGAGCCATGTGTGATTCTTGTGTAACAAGTATCATGAATGCCTTGGTCAGATGACCTGAAGGTGATAGTTACCTAATAGATGGTAATGATGCTCAATGATGAGTTAAGGGTTTGAGTACCAGGAACCATATGATTATAGTGATGAGATTGCAATGGGATGATAATTCCCAATATTGAAATGAGGGACTGTGTTCCCAAGGTCTTTTAAAGACTGATAAGTATTTGATGAAAATAGTACATGTCTCTTTATAGAATTGTTGTAATAAGTCATGTTTGAGAACTTGGCTGATGCTAAAAGAATGTGAAAATGTACTTAACTAATCAAGTGAAATCATATCATGTAGAGCCCTAACCATAGATCCATCATTGTCAGTAATAAGGTGATGGTGAAACGGGTGCTCCGCGGCAAAACCCGGAACACATATTTTGAATATGTGGGGGTAAATGGGCGAAAAATATCCTTACGTCTAGTGAAGAGATTGAGGGAAGGTAAACATCAAACCTCTCAATCCTTCATGTGTCGGGATGGATGTATCACAAATCTCTCGATGGTTGGAATAGAAGTAACATTAATCTCCCAATGATATTTAATGTCGGGTCGAGGAGATAAACATTAAATCTCTCGATGGCCGATGAGAGTGCAGATGACGCTGTAACTCTATAGCGAAGTTCCAGTATACCCTAGAAAGCTAATGTGAGCAGTTAACATAAGTCCTGCTTGTGGTCCCACACTGACTAGGATGTGAGAGGTCATGGGAATCTGGCTCTTCCATTGACCTGTGTATGGTACCGATTTCGACTTCGCAGTGGTCAGTTGGAGTATGAGTGGTATACCTCATCTCCTCAGGGAATAAGTGTGATTGTAAAATGAAATCAGCCGTATAGCATGTTCGCTTAAGGATTGAATATGGAAATTTATTGGTTGATGTTATATTTCTTTCATGCAACTCTAGTTCATTGATGTTATTCATATCTGTTTGTATTCATTACAAGTAGATGGATGAACTATGTATCTACCATGAATAGATGCAATGTTCTCCTTGGGAAAGGAGATTGCTTCACTATGTTCGTATAGTGATTTATCTGCTATCATTTTGATATAAATCCTTCTGCTCAGTTTATTTTAATAAACTGCTATAACAATGTTTTGGCGGAGAGTTATATCTCCCGTTGGGGCAATTTACAATTTTATCACCCCTGTGGGATCCAACGTTTTAGGTGAACGCAGACAAAGAAGCAGAAATCCTTTTGCAGGAAAAAGGACAGCAGCAGTAACCCCAGGGACTATAGTGAAATCTCAGGTGGAGATACTGTCTGTCAAGTTATGTAGTTAGAAAGTCCTATGTGTCATCTCTGTACTCTCGGATCCTCAGAGTTTATAGTTAGTGTTTTAATGAATCAATCCGAGATTTTGGCTTGATGCCTCGAGATTCGTATGTTGTCTGTATATAATGTTTATAGGACAACTGATGTTGTAATCCCTAAGAAGTGATGGTACATGTTATGTACGTTTGAACTAGCATGTAAATGTTATACAATGGTTCTTGAAGTAAGAGATTTCTTATGTTTGGATCTCTTTGCAAAACATTTTAATTTTTAGTGATTTTCAATAATCCTGTACAAATGATTCGCTTCTGCTTGGTTAATCTTGTGTTTTGTAAGTTGGATGCCACAAATTAGTGGTATCAGAGCTCTAGGTTTGCTGAGTCTACAAAGACATAGGACTAAGGTAGTAGAGTCTATTTTGGTGTCATCCAGTGTATCTGATAGTGTCTTCTTCTCATATAAGAGAAGAAGAACTTAAAGATGACTGGGTCACATGAGGAGGTTGTTGTAGAAAGCAGTAATGTTGCACCAAGAAGAGGTGCATGAGAGAAGTCAAGAGAGGGACAATAGCCTGAGAATTCCCTAGATGATCCAACTATAATAAGAAAATCCTTCTTTAATTATAGCTGTGGGAGAATTTAGGGCAACAGTAATGTATATAGTGGATCAAGCATGGGCAGTGTAACCTAAATTCCCAGCCCCCAATTATGATGTTTTAGATATCAACATGATTTGTAATCAGCAACAACAAGTTGAAGCAAAAGGAAATGATGAATTTCTGGACTTAAATTGAGTCTGTGCTCAACCTTAGCCTATTGAATCAACCTTTGAGGCAGAGTCAGCCTGAGGCAGTGAATAATCCACGAATCACGACAGGTTAGACAAGATAATGTCATTCAAATATGTCATTTTATGGAATCCTGGATTAATTGAGAAAGTAATTGATTGAACTTTCCTTGATTAGTCATATGAGGACTTATGTTTTGCATAGTAGAACATTACAAATGTTTTATGTTGTTCTTACCTCTATAAGAAAAGATGAGTTATAGAAGAGATGCCTGGACAAAATCCAGGGATGTTAAACCTTATTCTTGTGATAATATGAAAAGAAGGAATATGATAGTATACAAAGTGCATACCACTTAATCTCAGTATTTATATACCCTGGCCAGGTATACAACTATTGATGATAAAGTGAGTATGGAAACTCTTAGATTGTTGTCTTTCTGATTGCTCTGATCAAGTAGTCATTCTGAGACAATCTAATGAGTATCATGAAATCAAAAATATGGAATGAATAAATGTGTAATATCCTAAGCATAAGAAAGTGAAGTCTGAGATAATCTCATATGAGCATGTTGTATGAGGAACTAAAAGTGTACTCCTCATAAGATAAGAGTAAGAATAAGGGAGATGAACCTTGTTCAATAATGTTGCAAGTGTAATAAAGATCTTTCCCATAATGAGGAAATAGGAAAAATGTGATGAGATCATGAGATGATCATAAACATGCTAAGATATCAATAAAGAAAGGAATAATGATATGTAATCATCCTTATAAATTCCTATGCTGAAGGAAAGGAACCTAGGATGAGATAAAGAGTAAATGGTTCATGAATAGTTGAAAATGTTGGGTTTTGTGGAGAAAACATGCGCGGCGGAAGCGATAAAATCCACGTACCCAAAACAGGATCTTGTCGATAACAGCGTATTCGGAAACAGGTTTGCGGGATATACCTTATCGCGGAGCAAGTCCGGCGATGTCCCGCTGCACGACGGTGCAACGTTGCTTGTCAAACACGGACGAATCTTCTCTCCCGTTCGCTGTCACAGGTTGATCCGGCGATGCTCCTTTGCGGCGGTGACGTACGTTGCTCGTAGCACATACATGTGGTCGTTGACGTCCTCCGAACGCAGGCATCAAGGCGTCTGCGTCTCTACTTCGTCCACGCGGATGGACGGAACTCCACGTCACGCTTCTCAAGCCGGCGGGAAGGAGTGTGTCTCTGCGGCGGCGTGCTAGCGGCGTGTTGCTCTCCTTTCTCTCCTAAGGACGGCGACGGCTAGGTTTACGTGTGTGAGCGTAAACTGAAAAACCTATATCTATCTTATATAGATATCGACCGTCAATCCTCCTTTAAATAGGATACGAAGGGAAATAAGGTTTCCTAAACCCATCGGTAAATAGAAACGTTGCGTTAATTAAAACGCTCGTGGATTAATTAGAATATTCCGGAATTCATTAATTAACCAAATAATCACATTAATTGATTAATTAATATCCGACTCCATGTAATCGCTTGGGATGGCTCTACGGGCATACATATACCAACAGACTCCCACTTGCACTTAGAGCCAGTCACTCCAATATTATTCTAATCCATTACATAAACATTTTAGTGATCAATGTGATTCGGAGCAATTCCAATCAAATCCACAATTATACTCCTATTCCAATACATCCTATGTGTGTGACCCGGTAGGCTCCAAATTACGTTGGCAGTGATATCCATAATCATATTATGATTTCACAAACAATGATTGGTATCTAGCAAGACTTTATTGCTACCCAAGTAATTTGGAGAAGTTGGAGAACAACTTGACCTATCATTCATGACTGGTGTTACAGTGATTGTATAGTTCCTTTGTCGCTGATATCCGGATTGAACTCGAGTCATGGAATTATTATCCTTTTCAACGTTCAATCCATGTTCCCTGAACTAGAGCAGACTGTCTGAGATATATGTAAGCTCAATATCACATATTGATTCACATCAGCATGGCCATGCATTTCTCAGTCTCGCTTATCAAGTGGCCGGAATATCAAACTCTCGTAGGAAGGACAAATTCCATCTACATCACTCAGAGTCATCCCCATGTGTCACAGTGCACCCAAGCACCATCTTTATGGCAATCCTTATTCAGGACCACGGTGTATGATGTCAAAGTACACCGAACAACATGTGATAAGTGTAGTGACTTCAGGTCTAAGAACCACAATCACCACCATCATTATGAGATGTGACTCTAACTACCAATCATGGTATCCATGTGTCACTCTCAAGGTGGGTCTATCTGATACACTGTTCTCTAACAAGTATCTATGTATTTGGTTTGATATCTCCATATCATGGATAATGAGATTCTTCCATCAACCAACATACATTCTAATCTTATGTGTTATTGATGTCTATGGATATTTCCACAATAACAACCGATTAGGGACAAAACAAGAATACATACTCTTAGCATACATATGATCTCACTGTTCAGGTCATCAACCCAAAGACATATGTCGTTGAGTATATTATTCTATAGACATCTATAAGTTTTATGGTCATCTCACAATATAAAACACAAACATATAGATTGGAAACTTGCCTTTATTGATATGATCAATGTAGTATTACAAATCGTTTACATAGTATCCCATTACAATCATCGAATGATAGTCTCTATGGGCATACATACCAACAGATTCCCACTTACACTTATACCCAATCACTCATGAATCTCAATCCAAGTGATCGAACATGTCCGTCATGTTTCTGCTATGAAAGTGCTTTTGTGAGCGGGTCAGCCACATTGCTTTCTATAGGTACTCTGCAAATCTTCACATCTCCTCGTTGTACGATCTCTCGTATGAGATGGAACCGCCGTAGAATATGTTTGGAACATTGGTGCGATCTTGGTTCTTTAGCTTGTGCAATTGCTCCATTGTTGTCGCAAAACAACTCAATTGCATCACCAGCGCTTGGAACCACTCCAAGTTCAGAAATGAACTTCTTGATCCACACAGCTTCCTTTGCAGCATTAGATGCGGCAATATATTCAGCCTCTGTTGTAGAATCTGCAACCGTCTCTTGCTTGGAACTCTTCCAGCTCACAGCTCCGTTGTTCAGGAAAAACACAAATCCAGATTGTGATCTGTAGTCATCTTTGTCAGTTTGGAAGCTAGCATCGGTGTAACCCTTTACCACGAGCTCTTCCTCACCACCGTATACCAAGAATTGATCCTTAGTTCTTCTCAAGTACTTTAGGATGTTCTTTACGGCTGTCCAGTGACATTCACCTGGATCTGACGGATACCGGCTCGTCATGCTCAAAGCATACGACACATTAGGACAAGTACATAACATTGCGTACATGATAGATCCAATTGCTGATGCATATGGAATCTTACTCATGCGTGCTCGTTCATCACATGAACTAGGACACTGGGCTTTAGAGATTGTAACCCCATGGGACATGGGCAAGTTACCTCTCTTAGAACCCTCCATGCTAAACCTCTTTAGCACCTTGTCAATGTATGTGCTCTGGCTTAGGCCTAGAAGCCTTCTAGATCTATCTCTATAGATCTTAATCCCAAGTATATAGGATGCTTCGCCTAAATCCTTCATAGAGAAAGTCTTCCCTAGCCAACCTTTTACTGTCTGAAGAGTAGGGATGTCATTTCCCATCAATAGTATGTCATCCACATACAATATGAGAAATACGACTGTGCTCCCACTAACCCTTTTGTAAACACAAGGTTCATCTTCATTTTGACTAAAGACAAACTTTTTGACTACTTCATCAAAACGTAGATTCCAGCTCCGAGATGCTTGCTTCAATCCATAGATTGACCTTTGTAGCTTACAGACTTTATTGGCTTCCTTTGGATCGATAAAACCCTCAGGTTGTGTCATGTACACATCCTCGAGTAAATTCCCATTAAGGAATGTTGTTTTAACATCCATCTGCCAAATCTCATAGTCATGATAAGCTGCAATGGCAAGCATGATCCTGATGGATTTAACCATGGCAACTGGTGAGAAGGTCTCGTCATAATCAACACCTTGAATTTGACGGAATCCTTTAGCAACCAATCTACCTTTATAGGTTTGAACATTTCCATCCATGTCAGTCTTCTTCTTAAAGACCCACTTGCACCCTATGGGTCTTACCCCTTCGGGTGGATCCACCAAGGTCCATACCTTGTTGGTGTACATGGATTCCATCTCAGATCTCATGGCTTCGAGCCATTTCTCAGATTCTGGTCCCTTAGTAGCTTCTAGATAGGAAGTTGGCTCATCTGCTATGCCCAATTTGTCACTATCTTGAGTCACGAGAAATCCAAATCTCTCAGGCTCAAGTCGTGTCCTACTAGATCTACGAGGTTCCTGTGTTACATTTGGAACTTGAAATTCCACAACAACTTGCGAGTCTTCATGTTCCTTATGTACCTCCTCAGGTTCTCTGCTTTCTTGTTGGTCTCGAACTTCTTCGAGCTCTACATTCCTCCCACTAATTCCTTTGGAAATAAATTCCTTTTCTAGAAATACAGCAGTCCTAGCAACAAACACTTTGTTGTCAGTTGGTGTGTAGAAGTAGTATCCCCGAGTTTCCTTGGGGTATCCAACAAAATAGCATTTTTCCGATTTGGGTCCAAGCTTTTCAGGAAATTGTTTCCTAACATAAGCTTCACATCCCCAAATCTTTAACATAGACAAATTGGGACGATTCCCATTCCATATCTCATATGGTGTCTTTTGAACCGATTTGGAAGGTACACGGTTAAGTGTAAACGCTGCAGTTTCAAGAGCATATCCCCAGAACGATATTGGAAGTTCGGCTGAACTCATCATTGATCGTACCATGTCTAATACTGTACGATTCCTTCTTTCTGACACACCATTATGTTGTGGTGTACCAGGTGGAGTCCATTGTGATACAATACCACGGTCTCTCAGAAGGTCCTCAAACTCTTGGCTTAAGTATTCACCACCTCGATCTGAACGGAGTGCTTTAATACTCTTACCAAGTTGCTTCTCTACTTCATTCATGAAAGTCTTGAAAATTTCAAGAGTTTCTGACTTGTGTTTCATAAGATATACATAGCCATACCTACTGAGGTCATCAGTGAAGGTAATGAAGTATTGATAGCCTCCTCTAGCATTTGATCTAAAAGGTCCACATACATCAGTATGTATGAGCCCTAGCAGATCACTGGCTCTCTCACTGTGTCCAGTGAAAGGAGTTTTGGTCATCTTCCCTAATAAACATGCCTCACATGTCTCTAATGATTCAAAATCAAAAGAGTCTAGATAACCATCCTTATGGAGTCTAGATATGCGCTTCTCGTTTATGTGCCCAAGACGACAATGCCATAAGAAGGTTTTGTTTGAGTTGTCAAGTTTTAACCTTTTAGTATTTACGTTATATATGCTAGTCTCAAGTTCTAACAAGTAGATACCATAAGACATAGGGGCATTTCCATAAAAGATCTCATCTTTAGATATAGAAATAATTCCATTCTTAATGTGAAATTCAAATCCACTCTTGTCCATACAAGATATAGAAATAATATTTCTATTAATGGCAGGTACATAATAGCAATTCTCTAATTCTATTACAAGGCCCGTAGGCAAAGATAAACTAATAACTCCAACTACGGTGGCAGCAACTCTTGCTCCATTAGCAACCCACAGCTCGACTTGGCCCTTTCGTAAAGGCTTACTTCTTATCAGATCCTGCATATTAGAACATATGTGAGATCCACATCCGGTATCCAGTACCCATGATTAAGAAGTATTTAAGTTTATCTCAATAACGTATATACCTGAAGTGGAGATCTCTATCCCCTACTTCTTCTTCCTCAGTTCCTCCAGGTAGAGAGGACAATTTCTTTTCCAATGTTCAGGCTGGTGACAATGGTGACAACTGCCTTCTTTGGAGATCCCACCTTTAGCTTTGAGCGCGGATGAGTTTGGCTTCTGCCCGGCTTTAGAACTTTTCTTAGCCTTGCCTTTGCCTTTTGACTTTCCCTTTGTCTTGCTGATCATCATCACAGACTTGGGCTTGTCTTTCTTCATCTGTGCTTCAGCTGTCCTCAACATGCCCAACAATTCGGACAACGGCTTGTCAAAATTGTTCATGTTGTAGTTCATGACAAAATGATTATATGATTCAGGCAACGATTGTAGAATCACATCAGTGGCCAACTCTTGACCTAGGGGAAATCCCAGCTTGGATAGGCTTTCCACATACCCAATCAAGGTGAGTATATGGGTGCCAACTGAGTCTCCCTCTTTCATCTTGCTTTTGAACAACGCCTTTGAGACATCATATCTCTCCTATCTTTCTTGATGTTGATACATGTTCTTGAGATGTGTTACCATCTCCATGACATTCATGTTCTCATGTTGCTCTTGCAACTCATAGTTCATTGAGCACAACATTAGGCACTTGACATCCACGGCATCATCAAGGTGCTTCTTGTAAGCATCCTTTTCAGCCTTGGGCGCATTTACGGCGGGCTCCTCTGGCTCTGGTGTTTCATGGACATAGAGCTTACGCTCATGTGTGAGAACAATTCTCAACGTCCTAAACCAATTTTGAAAGTTGGTTCCAGTAAGTTTGTCCTTCTCAAGGACCGATCGCAACGAGAACGTGTGAGTGTTGTTTGCCATTTGATTGCTACAAAAGAAAAATTTGCATTTAGTCCAAAACATTTTGACTTGTAAAGATTTGATAAACGAGATTAATTAGGCCTTTAATTAATTACACCCACTATTTTATTCAAATTGATAGCCCTCACTATCAACTCGGAAGATTGCAATGCACAACCTTCTAGTGAGCCAAAACCCAAAATAATTGGATCAATGCCCAGCCAACGCTGGCGTCAAAGACCAAATACTAAGGTAGGCAACTTTTGCCAATTGCATCATATGCAACTCTTGGATAGATGATCATGCACAACTCCTTGCCATGATGCATCTGTGTGCCTCTAGGTACTTGATCCTATCAAGGTTCCCTAGTTAAGTCCAACCCATAAGCCAACACGATGGGTGTGCACCCTGCGGAGGCAGACCCACACACCCACCTTCACACTTCCACGAGATAGACAGTGTACCACGCGGAGGCGTGCCCACACATAGTCGATCAAGCTTTTAATGTGTGTTGCTTTATGGAAGGCAACTAAAACTTAATATTATTAATTGAGGGGTTTTATTAATACATATACATATCCAAACACCACATACTTATAGTACGTATCATATACTACTATATCCACAACCACAAACGATAGACATGCAATCACAAACACAAATACATCGGTTATGGCCATACTATTGTAATCCTTTGGAGCAACAAAGGATTACGGTCCACCTATGGTCTTATGCATCTCATGCAACACCTGTGAATCAATCTGTAAGCACGTAATGATCAACATTACAATGAACAACTTCATGGATGCTTCGTGAGGTTGGAACTTCAAGTTGCTTCTTGGAATGGGATCTTCTTGTTGCTTCTCCTTGGACGCTCCTTGGAGTTGGATCTTCAGGTTGCTTCTTGGAATTAGATCTTCATGGTGCTTCTCCATGGACACTCCTTGGAGTTGGATCTTCAAGTGGCCTCCTTACATCAAGTTTACAAAGACTAAAACTAATCCTATCTTTATTACATCATATGAGTACAACCATAAAAGGAAAGAATTAATTACACTTTGAAATAAGAGATGAGGCTCGGCATGGAAGCCGAATACTTTATACAAAGGATCCATATGTAACCATTATACATCTATAGAATTCACAAACAAACATATCCACAAGATCGACATCCACAGTCATTCACAACATTCACAAAAGGAGATACTAGGCCATAACCGTGCATGCACTCACCACATAAAACAGATTTTAAAGGTGACGTGTATGCTATCATAGGTATATCTACATATACGTATATACATATTAAAATTGCAGTACTTTTAATGCGGGACATTCCCCATTAAATGAATTTTGACTCCCACGCAGACAATGCGGGGTACACAGGGGCAACGCCCCTGTGCGGGGATCCCCTGAAAGGTCTACGGAATTTTACTTCCGTGCACTTAGGAAAATCACTATTTTCCATAGTCGACCCCGTCCAAAACGTCAAAAACAATAGCATGCGGCGTATGTGGAATTAGGTTTAGATTTGCACATTAATAGGTTTAATTCGCATCGTATGCAACATAAAACAGTATACAGCGATTCAATCTTATCGAAACGAATCCAAATACGCCGTAGATCGACACTGCTCTGATACCACTATTGGGTTTTGTGGAGAAAACATGCGCGGCGGAAGCGATAAAATCCACGTACCCAAAACAGGATCTCGTCGATAATAGCGTATTCAGAAACATGTTTGCGGGATATACCTTATCGCGGAGCAAGTCCGGTGATGTCCCGCTGCACGACGGTGCAACACTGCTTGTCAAACGGTGCAACACTGCTTGTCAAACACGGACGGATCTTCTCTCCCATTCACTGTCGCAGGTTGATCCGGCGATGCTCCTTTGCGGCGGTGACGTACGTTGCTCGTAGCACATACAGGTGGTCGTTGACGTCCTCCGAACGCAGGCATCAAGGCGTCTGCATCTCTACTTCGTCCACGCGGATGGACGGAACTCCACGTCGTGCTTCTCAAGCCAGCGGGAAGGAGTGTGTCTCTGCGGCGGCGTGCTAGCGGCGCGTTGCTCTCCTTTCTCTCCTAAGGACGGCGACGGCTAGGTTTACGTGTGTGAGCATAAACTGAAAAACCTATATCTATCTTATATAGATATCGGCCGTCAATCCTCCTTTAAACAGGATACGAAGGGAAATAGGGTTTCCTAAACCCATCAGTAAACATAAACGTTGCGTTAATTAAAACGCTCGTGGATTAATTAGAATATTCTGGAATTCATTAATTAACCAAATAATCACATTAATTGATTAATTAATATCCGACTCCATGCAATCGCTTGGGATGGCTCTACAGGCATACATATACCAACAGAAAATACATGAATTAATAAGAGGAATATGAATCCTTGTTTTCTTTCCTTTCAGGGACATGGCAATCAGGTGAGTCTTAGGACACTTGATGTGCATAAGATAAAAATGTTCAAGTGATGGATACTTAGAAAAGTATCAATTTATCTTGGATTTTGGCTCCAAGGTGAAGACATATGTAACAATTAATGTTTCAAGATGAAAGGAAGATAAATATGTGATGTGTTCTTGATGGAGCTTCCACTTACGTGGAATTGCGTGCACCACTAAAAATCCTAAAGATGGTAAGTCTTTAAGTTTAGCCTTGCTTATACTAGATAGAAAACTCCACCCATGTATGCTAAGATGCGTGGAAGTCTTATCGCAGTATAGTTAAGGGTCGAATCCACGGGACAACGGTCTTGTTGTAAGCAACAAGATAGAAAACGCTAGAATTTCACTTAATCACTCAATAGTTGGTATTTAGATCAAAAGGTTGATTTGATTGTTTTTTTTAGCTAAGTGCAAGTAAAGTAAAGAAAGCAAGTAAATATAAGGAGTTGAACTATGATAAAAGTCACTAGGATGTGATCGGTTTTTCACCGCCACTACACATGGATCAACACATGCAAAGCAAAACATAACCTGCAAAAAGAGTCTAGTCAGTTAGTATCCTTGTAGACTTAGCTTCCTCTCGGAGAGATAACTATGAGAAGTGCGGGAATGTTGCAACGCCAGCCATTCCCGAACAAATGGTCACTTACTTTGCATCATTCCCCTCACAAAGTGTGTTCCTCGACTTACCAAGGTTGCACTTTCATACGTCAACTGATTCCATTTCATAGTATAAAAGTGCAACGTATGATAGTGAGTTTACTCCACTTCTTGAGATACACTTCTAGATACAGAAATAGGTGCATGGTGGATACATGCACCAAGAACCAACATACAAATGAGTTTCGAATCTAATAGTACAAACGTAGACAATTCATACTAAAAGATAAAGGATAACACAAGTTGGAGATCAAGCAACATGCATTCATTAAACGTTTGATGTCGAACTGAAAAGATAATAACTCTATATTACAAATTATGGATTACATTTACATGATATGAAAACATGGGTAGCGGGGCTACTCCCCACACCCTAGTGAGAGAGTCTACTCGCTCATAACTAGGACAAAGAAGGAGGCAAGAATAGAGAGAGAGCGTCATCCCCACAAAGGAGGGAGGAAAGTCAACCCCTTAGAGAGAGAGAAATGATCCACCAGCTTCACAGGTTGCTTGATGACGAGATCTCTCTCTTCCCACCTTCTTTAGCGGAGAGAGAGAAAGCAGCTTCAAGATGGAGTGTGGGTCTCAGACCGGCAGCCCCAGGGTGGAGGATGGAAGTCAGATTTTCTCTGGAGTGATTGAGGCAGCCTTTGGACGTCTGAAAATTCATATCTCGTGATGGACCCTTGAGGTCTTATTTATAGGCCTTAAGTGAAGTCCAAACGGTTTAGAGACCGTTTGGACCTCAAGATCGTTTGGACCTCAAGACCGTTTGGCTTCATGCGGTCTTGAGACCGTTTGAACTCCATGCGGTCTCAGGACCGGTTGGCTTCATGCGGTCTTGAGACCGTTTGAACTCCATGTGGTCTCGGGACCGGTTGGCTTTATGCGGTCTTGGGACCGTTTGAACTCCATGCGGTCTCGAGACCGGTTGGCTTCATGCGGTCTCGAGACCGGTTGGCTTCATGCGGTCTTGAGACAGTTTGAACTCCATGCGGTCTCGGGACCGGTTGGCTTCATGCGGTCTTGGGACCGTTTGAACTCCATGCGGTCTCGAGACCGGTTGGCTTCATGCGGTCTTGAGACCGTGTGACTCCATGCGGTCTCAGGACCGGTTGGCTTCATGCGGTCTTGAGACCGTGTGACTCCATGCGGTCTCGGGACCGGTTGGCTTCATGCGGTCTTGAGACCGTTTGGCTTCATGCGGTCTTGAGACCGTGTGACTCCATGCGGTCTCGGGACCGGTTGGCTTCATGCGGTCTTGGGACCGTGTGAATCCATGCAATCTTGAGGTTGAGTTATTCTTTTATGATTTTTTTGTGCTTTTTCTGCATGTATAGAAAGGAAAAGTTAGTCTGATGGTATATTTACAAAAAAGGGTAAAATTAGGATTATGTATAGTTTAAACTTAGAAAGAGTATGAAAAACTAAGAAAAAGGACTAAGATAATCGTCCAAAATAGGAGGTTATCACCCCCCTAACTTAGAGTCTAGCTTGTCCTCAAGTTAGATAGAGCTGAGACATGCAATGGCGAGGTGAACTTATTTAATTAGGATTTCCATACTCTTGCTTCAATTCTTAACCTGAGTTCCCCTAAGGTCATATCAAGTCTTATTGCTTGCCTTGACTCTTTCAAATTTCTAGAGTTGCTTGGGTCTCAGGTTCTTTCCGTATCTCGTAGTTCGCATTGGGATCACCTTTGTTTTGTGCATGTTGTTGACTCTAATCAGCTTTATACCTCTCTGAAAGACCCACTGGAAGCTAGAGAGGGTATGATGGTTGGCTAAAGGCTTTGAGGTGTATCTCCCCTTCAAGTGGGGGAGGGACTGTCTATGCTTTTAGGATCTCACTACCGGGCACGACACATCTGCCTTTGTGAGGGCAGCTGAATGTACCAGCCGGGTGAGTCCTTTATGAGCCTTTCATATATTTAGACACCTTAGGGTTTCACTACCGGGCACGACACATCTTCCTTTGTGAGGGCAGCGGAATGTGCCGGTCGGGTGAAACCTTCATCGGTTCTATATATAAATCCTTATTCATGGCACAACTCTCATAATTATTCGTCTCTCTGGCTTTTATTCGATAACTCGCAGGCTTGGGTTTTGGGGTTTTGTTTGGGAATTTATTTTGGGCGGCCAAGCCTCTTTTATTTTGAAGAGAGGAAAGCTGTTCTTAGAGTTTTTCAACATGCATTTATTTGGTTTGTGGTCCACTTGCAGAACTTCTTGATTTGGAAGTTGCCTGATTCCCCTCTCATCCTTGAGAGCTTGGCTTATTTCTGCCTTGATTTTGACCTGTGGAGAGTCAGATAAAGAATTGAAGCAAAAGCATGAAAATCAATAGTGGAGTGACATTTATTAAATCACCATTAAATGTCTAAGTGCTATTTACTTTTGGGGACTAACATGATTCTAGAGTTAAATGAGGGTGATTCTACTCGAAAAGGGTTAATTAAAAAGAAAGTTAAAAAGGGAAAATGTATAAATAGAGAAAGGAAAAGAAGGAAGAGGGATGTAAAAATGATACCTCTCCCTTATCTAATGTACCCCCCCCCCCCGAACTTATCACTCACTCTGTCCTCAGAGTGTCAAAGTGATAGGTTGAGGAGTAATTAGGATAAGGGCTGCAGGCTAAGGTAAATTTGCATTTTCCCCCGGGGAATGAAGTAGGTTGGATGCGAACTGTCCTCGTAGAGCATGGTAATCCACATCAGTCATCTCCTCTACTGGTCTTTGGAGAACAATGATGGTGTACATCCAGTAGAGGACGTGGAAGCCGCAGTCATTCGATTGTCAGATTTTCTGGGGGCATTTGTGGCAGAAGGAAGGGCGGTGGAAATGCTCTTTGTCGTACACCCTTGTATGCTAACTCAGAAAATCTATTAACTTGTAGGCGCACTCCTTTGCCACTACTTCTGTTGGCGTCTTCGGTGTCACGACGTAGTTTCTCTGTCTTACGTTGTACTGGCTATCGGAACTGTTATATATTGTGGTTGTTCCTTCTGGGAGATTTGTCGCCAGGAGCATACAGTGCTCATGATAGAGGAAAGGTAACATGGTGAACGTCGGCATTATGTGCTGTAGATAGGATATCAGCGTGTCAGTTGTGCCGAAGTTCTTGAGCTTTAGAAGATCATCTTTCATATATGGGGATGCCATGTATGTGGTGGGGTTGTTTTGGCCAAGTAGAAACTAATAGGCGGCCATTAAACTGACAGAGAGTGATCCTTTGATTTGTAAAGTCTCTCGCAGTGTGTCTGTCATTACAAGAATGTCTCGAGACATGAATATGAGCCCATCTTTGTCGACTGAGAGCCGCGCCATAATGAGACGTAACTTGAGGTCAGAGAGACCTTTGCAAGCATCGCGATCAAAATCAGGAAAGGTTGGTTCGATGGCAGACAGAGGATTGATAGTGCTTGTAGCTTGCTCGGTATCGACGACTGTCATATTTGTCTTTTCTGACTCCTTCAGAGTTTGTCGTAAGGGTCGCCGCTGCGGTCGCTGGATAGCTGAGAAGAGGTAGCGAGGAACGTCATCTGGTGCCATGGTTGGGTCCTTGAAGAAACACCTATCACAGATGAGCTCCATGGCATAACGGCCGCGTAAGGAATGAAAATCTTCAGCAACCAGATCGTGAAATGGGATTTCCTGGTTCAGCGCTTGGATGTGACGTATGGTGCAAAAAGCGCAATCCCCAGATCCCTCGGTGGCTTGGACTTGAGGGTTTATGATATTGAACCAAGGTTGGCTCCAATCTTGGCAAAGAGATGGGCGGGCAGCCCAAATTAATTTAAGCAGCCGGAAGGGTATACACCTTGCTTCTCATGCTGCTTCACTGGCGAAGTTTATTGTGTCGGATGGTAGCTCGACGGCACAGAAATTATACACCTTGGCATCCCGAGCCTTAGTATCCACGATCATAAAAAGCCAGTGGTCCGAAACTTGGAAAGGCACAATCAGATAATGTGCCCGACGTGCTAAACCAGTACGCAACCGCTCGATTGACTTTGCTCTTATGTCTTTGTATAAAAGGCCAATAGACAGAGCGGGCGAGGCGTTAAATACCAACTGTTGCCGCTTAGAACTTCTATACATTTCTATACTATTGGCAAGGAGGACACGGAAGATTGCCATAGGCATCGTGGACCGAGGTCGGAGGATGCTGTGGAAGTCTTCACGTGTCAACTTACGCCTAGTTTTTGTATTATGATAAATTATATCTTCCCCCGCCTTTGCATCGTCCACTATAGTGTTCAGTATAAAAAATGTCCTGAGCATATAAAGTGGAGATGACCGCCATATCCAGGTCATGCATTTTGTGCGGCAGAGGTGGTGGCGGGGGAAGTTCTTGTGGAGGGGGAGAAGCAGGTTGTTCTAAGGCTTGTTCATGGACTGGTAGATCATCGCCCGAGTCAAAGGCAGAATCAAAGTCTTCATCGGTGTCTAAACTTACTCGTTATGCCTCGCCCTCTTCATAGGGAGAAGGTGTGGAGAGAGGTGGGGCAATTGTTTTTGGTGGGCTGGCGCTGCTTTCTAGTATACACTGGTGGAACTCAGCGTAAGCCGCGTCTTTAGCAGCTTCCCCGATGGACCCCAGCGCGGAATAATCAAAGAATTGGTCCTCGTATGACATGTTGACATTATCGTTGTGTGGGGACTTGGGGTGATTGTCACTGTCGTGGTGACCTTTGTCGGAACCTCTGTGGGAAGGTTCTGCTGCATTTCCAGGGTCCTCTCCATCATCATGTTTAACACCAGAAGAGGTGTTATCTTTGTTTGAATCAGTAGATGAGTCGGAGTCATCTTCTTTGTCATCATCGCCATCCTTATTGTATGCTGCCTTGTCTGCTTGTTTTTTACTTGCGGATGTTTTGCACCGCCGATGGGTAGCTTGTAACTCATCGAAAGCCACTTGCAGATGCTCGTGTGTTTCGAGCAGTGCATCATGGGATTCTTTGAGGTCGATACATCTGCCTTCGGCGGAGAGGAGACGTGCTGTAAGATTTGTAACTTGAGCACGTAGCTACTGGATTTCATCCTTATTGGACTCCTCTTGGCGATGTTGTAGGTGTGTGAGTGTGCTGTTGATGGTGTCCAAGCACGTGCTTAGATCTGCTTGTTGTTGCTGGAGCGCGCGGAGAGTCTCTGGCAGAGGCTGAGTCTGCGTGGAGATCTCATCGACTTGCTTTGCCGTTGCTTCTTGCTGACGCCTCGCTCCAAGGACCAGGTCCGGCACGGTGTTGTAGTGACTGTTGATGTGCTCTACTTGCTTAGCCACCTCATCTTGTCGTTGTTGGAAGCCTTGGAGGATGGTAGGCAAGGCTCGGTGTTGTTCTTCGATCGTGGCCACCTGTTGTGATAAACCCTGCACACAAGAAAAAATAGAATTTAATATATTAGAAGGATCGGTGAGGAGGTTTCGGACAGCGTCGAATTGACCGCTGAATTCCTCACCGATATTGGCAAAAGGGACCCCAGGAGCGGAAGGGTGGGATGGCTGGGGTCTTCGTGGGATGGTGTTAGTGTCTTGCGGAAGAGACACTGATGATGCCCCGAGCTGCGTAGTGATTGTGGATGTAGTCACCAGCGGTGTCGGGGTGGTGGTGGATGTGAAAAGTGGTGAAAGTGGTGGTTGCGATAGTGATGGGGTGGAGACTGCGGAGGTGAAAGGGAAAGTGGTGAAGTCGGGCATATGGATGGAGAAGGGAAAGCCCGAAGGGAAAAGGGGTGATGAAGAGGATGTGAATGGTTGCGTGGATGTGATGGGGAAGAAAGGAGTGGTAGATGTTGGAATGGTGGAAGGTGGAGTGGTGGCAGTGGTTAGCTGCTCGTGTAGACTCTGAATGAAAGAGTCGATTGAGGAGGAGGTTAAGATTTCTTCATGGAGCTTCTCGGCCTCAGGATTTGGCTTAGATGTTGGTGTCCCCGACAGCTGTTGGGCCTGTGACTGCCTTCTAGAAGGTCGTTTGACGGGTATTTTTGTTGGTCGAGCTGTCGGGGCTGTGATGCTCAGCTCCGTTTGTCCCGCTATAGCTTTCTTTTCAGTTGTTTTAACCGAAGCTAGTAGTTGTGAAAGCTCCTCATCAGAGAAGAGGAGCTTTTTGGTGTCATACTTTGCTAGCTCCAGAAGCGGGATGAGTGTTCTAGATGACTTAACCATAGGGCAGAAGACATAGTGTAGTTTCCCATCCTTTTCCTTGATGATGAAGGAGTTCTTTAGAGTTTGTTCATTGGTAAGGATGTCGCCCTTAAGTTGAGTGTAGTGGGGTAGGGGTTTGTCCATCTTGAGGTATCTGATAATAGATGTGACATGCCCCCCATGCAGATTTCTTTCCCCAGGATGGAGGTTGATAGTTTCTGGATCAGTTTTCGTCTGATATTGACCGGCCTTTCAGTAAGAATAGACCAGAGAATGAAAAGATCTGAAATTATAATGTTTCCCCCCTCTGTCTTGGGGAAGAGTGCACCAGCGAGAATTTTGTGCAGGGTACGCACAAAGCCAGAGTGTATATTTGACGCTTTGCACGTCTTCGCATCATAGGTGGGGATCCCGGTTAGAGATTTCTAGAATTTGTGTCTGTTGAACTCTGAATGTCCGGTCCCCACCTCCATGGCTTTCCGCAGTTGGTCCTGGTTGCCAATGAAGATTGTGTTCAGCATATTTTCCATTATGACAACCTTGCTGCCGAAGATTTGGGTGACGAGCCTTCTGTCACCCCCGTCCCGTGACCTATCCATGATGTCGACGGGCTCTTTGGTCAGAAAAGTGAAGAATTCTATAGTGGGTTCGAAATAGGATACTTCAGGTACTAGACACAACCTGGCGAAGTTGGATTTGTCTAGCACGTCGAAGATACAATCATATATCCCCATCCTACGCAGTATGTAGGAGCACACATACTTGGTGGGTTTTAGGGTTTTGTCAGCGGGGAGGTTGATTTGGATGAAGAGGTTTTCTGGTGGTGGTGTTGTGGTGGTGATGGGAATGAAAGTGGGGGTGGTAACAGGGATGGTGGTGGTAGTAGCAGGAATGGTGGTGGTAGTGGTGGTAGTAGCAGGGATGGTGGTGGTAGATTTTGCAAAGCGTTGATCCATGGCAGAGGTAGGTTGAACTTGTTTCCTTGCCCGTTTCTTGGAGGGCTGGCCAGATGCAGCCTCCAGGACCTTGCATTTCCCCTTTTGTTCTTTAGCAGGGGATTCCTCCTCGGAGTTAGGATTGTACTCTGAGCCTTCATCATCAGAAGAAGAGATCTCAACTTCTTCTTCAGGTGCCTCAGCTAGGCACTTCTCAAGGCGATCAAGCTCGCACAGGACGCCCATTATTTTGATATTTGGAGGTGCCTTCCCGGTCCTGTTGAAGTCAACTCTTATCTTCTGGAGCCAAGCTTGTTTTTCCAGCAGTTCCTTTCTGTTCCAGATTTCAGGGTCTTCAAACCCGATGACGTTCTTTACTGGTGATGCCATAGCTGTAGAATGAGAAATCAAGAGTTAGAATAACATGTTTAGAAAATTTTGATTATATTAATATTTATGTATTTTTTGTATTTTTATGGAAATTAGATGAATGTGCAAGGTCAAACGGTTTCAAGACCGTTTGGAGAATGAAGCGTCGCGTGGTCATCGACGAAGGCGAATATGAAGGTAAAACGGCGTAGCAACGGCGGATGTGTTGGCGACGACGGCGGAAGCGGCGGTGATCATCGGCGATAAGGGAGATGGTGAAAACGATGATAAAAACGATGGTGAATCCGGTGGTGAAAACGGCAATGAAAACAGCGATGAAAATGGCGGTGGCTCTGGTGATGGAGACGGCGGGGAAGACGGCCACGGTGGGCAGGGCCGTTGGTGAAAACGGCGAAGACTCCGATCGTGAAAGTGGAGCTGCCGGTTATAAAAACGAAGATGAGAAATGATAGCGGTGGAACCGGCGGTGATGGAAATGAGGGTGGCGCCGGCGTTGGAGAAGAGGGAACGTTGTGGTGGCGTCGAGAACAAAAATGGCGGTGCGGAGGGCTACGGAAGTGAAGGATGGTAGCATTGCTGGACTACCTTGCAGTAGCTGGTAGCATCGACGGTGAAGAGAGCGTTGGAGATGGAGGTCGCGCAGAACAGAGGAAGCAGAGTTCATCGGCGATTTGCACGGGAACTGGGAGGCGAAAGCAAGAGCAATAGAAAAGAAACACAAGAAAGTTCGAGAGTTCGAAGAGAGAAAGGCGAAGGGGTAAGGTTTATATTTATAGGAAACAGGGGGTTGACTAGACAAAAACCCTAAGTCAAACGGTTTAGCGACCGTTTGGACTCCAAACGGTTTCGAGACCATTTGGCTCCAAACGGTTTCAGGACCATTTGGCTCCAAACGGTTTCGAGACCGTTTGGTCCCAAACGGTTTCAGGACCGTTTGGTTCCAAACAGTTTGAAGACCGTTTGGCTCCAAACGGTTTCAGGACCGTTTGGCTCCAACGGTTTGAAGACCATTTGGCTCCAAACGGTTTTAGGACCATTTGGTTCCAAACGGTTCCAGGACCGTTTGGCTCCAAACGGTTTGAAGACCGTTTGGCTCCAAACGGTTGCAGGACCGTTTGGGAGGGTTAAGGTCGAACGAATTTTTAAATTTTTATGTTTGTTTTAGTTATATAATTTTATGTTGTTTGTTTTTGTTTATTTTTTTTGTTGGTTTTGGTTATGTGAATTTTTTGTGTGTATTTTCATAAGATAAAACTAGGAGAATAAAAGAACGGAAAATAAAGAGAAAGGTTGAAATCTTGGGTTGCCTCCCAAGTAGCACCTGGGTTTTACGTCGCTGGCTCGACGAAGCTGAGGTTGTTATGCTGACGGCGTGGCTTCTTTAATTTCTATGGTTTGTCTTGGTATTTTGTCTTCTGGAGTGTAGTATCTTTTTAAACGGTGACCGTTGACCGTCCTTTCTCCTCCGTTGTTGTCTATAATAATGGCAGCTCCAGTTGGGTAAATATGTTTTATAGTGAAGGGTCCGGACCATTTTGTTCTAAGTTTTCTGGGAAATAACTTGAGCTTGGAGTTGAAAAGGAGTATTTTATTGCCAACGGTGATATCTTTTCTCTTGAGATGGCCATCATGCCACATTTTTGTCTGCTCTTTATAAATTCGGGCACTCTGATAGGCGGTCATACGGAGCTCTTCTAGCTCCTGTAGTTGAAGTTGTCTATTTTCTCCCACACTTTTAAGATCAAAGTTTAGCTGTTTGATGGCCCACCAGGCTTTGTGTTCCAGCTCTACTGGAAGATGACAAGACTTCCCGTACACCAAACGGAACGGGGTTGTTCCGATTGGTGTTTTATAAGCTGTTCGATATGCCCAAAGGGCATCAGGAAGTTTGGTGGACCAATCAGAGCGGTTTTTGTTCACCGTTTTTTCAAGAATCGCCTTCAATTTTCTATTTGATACCTCTACCTGACCACTAGTCTGTGGATGGTAGGGCGTGGCGACTTTGTGATTGACTCCGTACTTTTTTAGTAAGGCTTCAATACTTCTTTCCAAGAAATGGGTCCCGCCATCTGATATGACAGTTCTTGGAACTCCAAATCTTGGGAAAATAATATCTTTAAACAATTTAATAACAGGATTGGAATCGCTGGACACAGTGGGTACAACTTCGACCCACTTTGAAATGTAGTCCACCGAAAGCAAGATGCAAGAGAAGCCATAGGATGAAGGGAAAGGGCCCATGTAGTCTACCCCCACACATCGAAAAGCTCAATTTCTTGCCACATTGTGAGGGGCATCTCGTTTCTTTTTGATATGTTGCCAGAAAATTGGTATTTGTTACAGGCTTTCACAAAATCGTACGAATCCTTTGATATGGTGGGCCAGAAGAAACCGGATTGTAAAAATTTATGGCTGTTTTCTTAGCACTCATGTGTCCCCCCATAGGTCCTGAGTGGCAATGCTCTAGGACCGGGGTTATTTCCTCTTCTGGCAAACAACGACAGAAAAGTCCATCAGCGCAAAGGTGAAACAGGTAGGGTTCATCCCAATGATATTGTTTTATGTCATGAAGGAACTTCCTTTTGTCATGATAGGAAGCAGAGGGGTGGATAATCCCTGTGGCTAGATAATTGACGATATCCACGTACCAAGGGAATCCATGGGTGGCCTTCATGAGCTGGTCGTCTGGAAGAGAATCCTGGATAGGGATTTTAACCTCTTCTTCAACCTCAATATGGCTGAGATGATCAGCAACAACATTCTCCACTCCACTTTTATCTTTAATTTCCAAGTCGAATTCTTAAAGCATCAGCACCCAGCGGATAAGCCTGGGTTTGGCATCTTGTTTCTGAATCCGGTATCGAATGGCGGAATGGTCGGTATAAACGATGACTTTAGAACCAATCAGATAAGAGTGGAATTTTTCAAACGCGTAGATGATAGCCAAAAACTCTTTCTCCGTGGTGGTGTAGTTTTTTTGTGCTTCGTCTAGCATTTTGGATGTGTAGTAGATAACATAGGGTTTCTTATCAATCCGCTGTCCTAGAACAGCCCCTATGGCGTAGTCACTTGCGTCGCACATGATTTCAAAGGGTTGCGACCAATCTGGGGCTCTCAGGATAGGTGTGGAAATTAAAGCATTCTTGAGGATAGAGAAACTTTGCATACATTCTTGATTGAATATGAACTCGGTATCTTTAGTCAGGAGTTGGGTCATGGGTTTGGCTATCTTAGAGAAATCCTTAATGAATCTTCTGTAAAATCCTGCATGACCCAGGAAGGCTCGAACTCCTCTTATGTCCTTTGGAGGTGACAATTTTGAGATAACATCGATTTTTGCTTTATCTACCTCGATTCCTCTGTCACTTACCCTGTGTCCGAGGACGACCCCTTCCGTTACCATGCAATGGCATTTCTCCCAATTCAGGATAAGGTTGGTTTCCTCGCAACGATGTAGAACTTGTCCGAGGTTGATTAAGCAGCTATCGAAGGAGTCTCCGTAAACTGAGAAATCGTCCATAAACACTTCCATAATGGATTCAGTTAGTCCGGCGAAGATGGCGGACATACGCCGTTGGAACGTAGCGGGTGCGTTACACAACCCGAAAGACATTCTTCTAAAGGCGTATGTCCCAAAGGGACAGGTGAAGGTAGTTTTTTCCTGGTCCTCCGGGTGTATAGGTATTTGATAGAACCCAGAGTAACCATCAAGATAGTAGAAATATTTCTGATGAGCTAAATGCTCCAGAACTTCATCGAGGAAGGGTAGAGGGTAATGGTCTTTCCTCGTGGCTTTGTTCAGCTTCCTGTAGTCAATACACATCTGCCACCCTATTACCGTTCTGGTGGGCACTAGCTCATTTTTGTCATTGAGCACTATGGTAGTGCCTCCCTTTTTTGGAACAACCTAGACAGGGCTGACCCACTGGGAGTCAGAGATAGGATAGATTATACCAGCTTTGAGCAGTTTGAGGACCTCTAGGAGAACCACCTCCTTGAGATTAGGATTCAGTTTTCTTTGATGTTCGCGGGTTGGCTTGAATTCCTCAACCATTGGAAGTCTATGCATACACATGGCTGGGTTTATGCCCGTTAGGTCAGTTATCTTATATCCAATGACCTTTTTATTCTTCTTCAGCTCATCCAGAAGCTTTTCTTCCTGATCTTCTGTAAGGGTAGAGCTGATGATGACCGGGCAAAGTTTTTCCTTATCTAAGAAAACATGTTTAAGCCCTGTGGGTAAAGTCTTCATTTCAGGGGCTTTTGGTGGCTCAGCTGCTTCTATAATGGTAACAACTTTAAGTTCTTCAAAAGTGATCGTTGATGCTTATTCGGCCTTTTCTAAATGTTGCAGACATTGTTGAACTAGTTCGTTCGTAGAGAATTCAACATCCGGATTGATTAGGACATTTTCTAGTTCGTCAGTTGGCTCAGATATTTCTAACTGAGACATTTGTTGTATTGCGTCAATAAGAAAAACCTCCTCTTGGATACTAGGGCCTTTCATGATATTAAGGACTCGGAATTGAATTGCTTCTTTCCCGAGCCTAAGGATGATGGTGCCATCTTCGATGTCAATAAGAGCCATGGCAGTAGCGAGGAAAGGTCTTCCGAAAATAATTGGGTATCTCAAGTCTTCTTTAATATCCATGATAATGAAGTCGCATGGGATGTAGGCATCCTTGCCTATCCTTACTGGGATATCTTCAATGATCCCCAGAGATGCGGTTATGGTGGAATCAGCTAATTGAATAGTCATTGTTGTAGGCAGCAATTCGGTAAAACCCAGACGTTTGCACATGGAGTAAGGCATGATAGATATACTGGCCCCAAGGTCAGCTAATCCTTTCTTTGTAGATGTATTTCCGATGCAACATTGAATTCCGAAGGAACCTGGGTCCTTCTTCTTTTTTGGCATTTTGTTTAGGATGATGTCAGAAGTGGTCTGAGCGAGCTTGATAGTTTCTTTCTCCTCGGTGATATACTTTCTTGATAGCAAGGTTTTTAGATATTTTGCCCATGTTGGCACCTCATAAAGAGAATCAAGGAGTGGGATGTCAATGTACAGTTTCTTCATCGCCTCCTTGAACTTTTGAAACCTGGTGTCCATCTTCGTTTCACGCAATCTACCTGGATACGGGATTCTAGGTTTAAATTGTGAGACTTCGGGTTCTGCGGACACTTGTTCTTTATTTTTGCCATTTGTGCCTTCTGTGGGTTTTTCCATTCCTTGTTGCGGACTTTCACTCGTCATAAGAACCGGTGTGTCATCATTATCAATATTGATCTTGGTAGTCTCATGAAGAATGCGTCCAGATCTGGTGGTGACGGCATTCAACTGCTCATGTCTGTTTTGTCTGTGCTTAGGATTTGATTCAGGCTGCCCAACAAACGTACCTGCTGGGGGCTTTAATTATGCAGCGATCTGAGCAAGCTGAGCTTCAACTGCTTTCTGATGAGCCTGCTGGTTAGCAAGCATAGTTTGTTGTGATTGTAACATCTACCTGATCAAGGATATTTCATCTTTCGGTTGGGCAGGAGCATTTTTCGGAAGAATTGGTTGCTGGGTTTGTTTTGATTGTTGGGGTGGTAACGCCAGCTGAGGTTGCTGAGTATGCAGCTGTGGATGGAGCAAAGGATGAGTGTACTGGTAGTAGGCTGATTGGTTCCTGGGGTAGTTAGCCTTAGGGAAGTTGCTCCTGGAATTCCCTTGATTTTGGTTGAAATTGTTTGGAAATCCAGGTGGTAGCCTACTAGCAGATCCCCCCTGTGTTTGATGCTGAGGATTAGCAGTCCCAGTAGGGTTTCCATACTGAAACCCTAGATGATTCCTTGGCTGATTAGGGTTGTAATAGACTTGCCCAGGGATAGAGTGGATCGAGTTAACTTGTTCCGGTAGTTGCTCTTACGACTAATCAATGATAGGTTCATATGGTTGTGGTGGTTGATGCAGATCCATCATCACATTATATAGCATACCGCAGGAAAGGGTCGGATGGTCAGAAGCATGACAAGCCTCACAGGATCCTGTGGCGGCCTTGACTTGGTGAACTATAGGGGTTTTCTTCTTGTCAATCTCTCCGAGAGAAGTCTCGAGAGCTTGTTGTTTGTGAACTATAGTTTTCAAGGCTTCAGCTATCGCCTTCATTTATATAGATTCTTTAGCTTTGTAAACCTTGAGGACACCTTTACCGGCTAACCGTCCCCAGTTGGACAGGTTTTCAGCTCCGAGTGTAACAATTTTCCAAGCGTCCTCATAATTCTTTCTCATGAAGTTTCCTCCAGATGAGGAATCCAAAAACTGCTTGATATCATCGCTTACTCCCCGATAGAAGGTTTCTATCAATTGATTCTGGGAGATTCCATGATGGGGGAATTTCCGTAAAAGTTCCTTAAACCTTTCCCATGCTTCAGCCAGGGATTCACCAGGTAACTGAGAAAAATGATTGATCTGCCCTTTGATCTCATAAGTCAGTGAGGGGGGAAAGAACTTCTCTAAGAATTTTTCCTCAAGGGGAGCCCAGGTAGTTATTATAGGTTCCCGGTCAAGAGAATTATACCAACTCAGGGCTCTCCCAGATAGAGTGAAATGAAACAGGTGAAGCATTATAGCATCAAAAGTGACTCCGGCTTGTGGAACCAGGCGACACAGTGCCTTAAACCTTTTCAGATGATCCATGCAATCATCTCCATAACCTCCGGAGAAAGAGATGCCTTGCATGATCTGAATCCACTGGGTCCGAATCTCGAAGTTGGGGATATTAATAATCGGAGGTCGGACCGGGTGGTTATCCTCATAGTTCTTTGGGACAGCGTAGTCCCTTAGTTGCTTGTTTCTTAACTCCAACTGAGCAGCTTGGGTTGCTGCCTCAGTTTCAGCTCTGATGCGAGCTTGCTCTTCCGCACAAATCTCCGCTTGGATTTGAGCACGAGTTTCAGCGATGAGTTGTGCCCTTTGAGCGGCGATGGCGGCGTTGACCCTCTCCATCACCAAAGCAGCCTGGCGTTGATCTTCAGCCATTTGCCTGGCCCTTTGGCGATTGAGTCGAATGCGACAGTGAAAGCTTCTCTCTACCTCAGAGTCAAACTCTGGATCAGGGGAGAATCTGAGGTTATGCGCAGGTTGCATACACGTTTTCTACCTGAGTAGAGAAAAGAAAACACCTTTTAGATGATGATAAAGATATAATGAATTCAAGAAGATATGGATTAATGATTAAAGAAAAAATGTAAAACCCTAACCAACTACCAATATACTAAATGAAATTAAAACATTCCGTTGTCCCCGGCAATGGCGCCAATTTTTGATGGAGCTTCCACTTATGTGGAATTGCATGCACCACTAAAAATCCTAAAGATGGTAAGTCTTTAAGTTTAGCCTTGCTTATACTAGATAGAAAACTCCACCCACGTATGCTAAGATACGTGGAAGTCTTATCGCAGTATAGTTAAGGGTCGAATCCATGGGACAACGGTCTTGTTGTAAGCAACAAGATAGAAAATGCTAGAATTTCACTTAATCACTCAATAGTTGGTATTTAGATCAAAAGGTTGATTTGGTTGTTTTTTTTAGCTAAGTGCAAGTAAAGTAGAGAAAGCAAGTAAATATAAGGAGTTAAACTATGATAAAAGTCACTAGGATGTGATCGATTTTTCACCGCCACTACACATGGATCAACACATGCAAAGCAAAACATAACCTGTAAAAAGAGTCTACTCAGTTAGTATCCTTGTAGACTTAGCTTCCTCTCGAAGAGATAACTACGAGAAGTGCGGGAATGTTGCAATGTCAGCCATTCCCGAACAAATGGTCACTTACTTTGCATCATTCCCGTCACAAAGTGTGTTCCTCGACTTACCAAGGTTGCACTTTCATACGTCAACTGATTCCATTTCATAGTATAAAAGTGCAACGTATGATAGTGAGTTTACTCCACTTCTTGAGATACACTTCTAGATACCGAAACATGTGCATGGTGGATACATGCACCAAGAACCAACATACAAACGAGTTTCGAATCTAATAGTACAAACGTAGACAATTCATACTAAAAGATAAAGGATAACACAAGTTGGAGATCAAGCAACATGCATTCATTAAACGTTTGATGTCGAACTGAAAAGATAAGAACTCTATATTACAAATTATGGATTACATTTACATGATATGAAAACATGGGTAGCGGGGCTACTCCCCGCACCCTAGTGAGAGAGTCTACTCGCTCATAACTAGGACAAAGAAGGAGGCAAGAATAGAGAGAGAGTGTCATCCCCACAAAGGAGGGAGGAAAGTCAACCCCTTGGAGAGAGAGAAACGATCCACCAGCTTCACAGGTTTCTTGATGACGAGATCTCCCTCTTCCCACCTTCTTTGGCAGAGAGAGAAGAAGTAGCTTCAAGATGGAGTGTGGGTCTCAGACCGGCAGCCCCAGGGCAGAGGATGGAAGTCAGATTTGCTTTGGAGTGATTGAGGCAGCCTTTGGACGTCTGAAAATTAATATCTCGTGATGGACCCTTGGGGTCTTATTTATAGGCCTTAAGTGAAGTCCAAACGGTTTGGAGACCGTTTGGACCTCAAGACCGTTTGGACCTCAAGACCGTTTGGCTTCATGCGGTCTTGAGACCGTTTGAACTCCATGCGGTCTCAGGACCGGTTGGCTTCATGCGGTCTTGGGACCGTTTGAACTCCATGCAGTCTCGAGACCGGTTGGCTTCATGTGGTCTTGAGACCGTGTGACTCCATGCGGTCTCGGGACCGGTTGGCTTCATGCGATCTTGAGACCGTGTGACTCCATGCGGTCTCGGGACCGGTTGGCTTCATGCGGTCTTGAGACCGTTTGGCTTCATGTGGTCTTGAGATCGTGTGACTCCATGCGGTCTCGGGACCGGTTGGCTTCATGCGGTCTTGGGACCGTGTGAATCCATGCGATCTTTAGGTTGAGTTATTCTTTTATGATTTTTTTGTGCTTTTTCTGCATGTATAGAAAGGAAAAGTTAGTCTGATGGTATATTTACAAAAAAAGGTAAAATTAGGATTATGTATAGTTTAAACTTAGAAAGAGTATGAAAAACTAAGAAAAAGGACTAAGATAATCGTCCAAAATAGGAGGTTATCAGTTCTCAACACATGTGATAGATACCAAGGTGAAAGATTCTGGTATCTGAGAAATATCAGATGGTTTATGTTGGCTACCTGGAGTGGTCAACTATGAAATTAGTTTGAGTACATAAAATAATATGAACATCATATGTTAGGGGTTTATGCTCTGCATAAACATGATATTAATAAAGAATGTATGATGTTTCTCTAAACAAGCAAAGTGTTACTTGACAAAAAATTGAGTCCACAGTCAATGATGAAGAACAGTGGAGCATGTGTCTTGTGTGTTGATTCTATGAGAATCTTGTATGGAAACACTTTGTGCTGATCAAAGTTTTATGGTATCTCCATAACAAGGAGATGATATATGAAGACTAGATAGTATGATGAATGAATAACATCTGTCTTCTTTTATCTGGATTTCAGGGACGAAATCCTTGTTAGGGGTTTATAATTTGTAACATCCCTGACCTGGGTTATACTTTAACCCTAGGTGTTTTGATTAAGAAAGATGATTATATGCTTAATATTATCTTGTGAAAAGTAATAAGGGCCCAAGAGGAACTTATGTTGCAATTCTAGTCCTTTTGAACATTGTTAAAATCAATGTTTTGTTTGTTTTGGACTAAAGTGCAAATTACCCAAGTTGAGGGGTTTAAGTGCAAATTGTGCACGATGATATGTTCCTCATGTGTTGAAGCATCATGAGAGTGAAAATGATGTAGAGGTGTGGCTTATGGAAGCCTAGTACCAAGAAAGAGCTTAAAAAGTAATGTATGTGCATTAAAACCTAGTTTTGGTGTAATGTGCAATTTACCCAAAATCTAGGGTTCAATATGTAAATTACCACCTCAATAAGGTCCCTAATGTTTCTTGGCATCATGTAGAGCAAATAAAATGAGAGGGGCACCTCATTTGAATTAAGTTGGAGGATAGAGAATCTTGATATTAAAATAATCAAGATTAATGCCTAATTGAAACCCTAATTCAATTTAGTGCAAAAATAAATGTATTAATTAAAGGGCCTTCAACCAAAATTTAAATTGTTGGATTCAGATGTGTGTGGACGTCCTTGAGATTTGTGTTAAGTGCTGATTTGGTAATTGATGGTGTTGAGTCTTTGGGTTGATTGACCCAAACGGTTTCACAACCAATTGGGAATCACCCAAACGGTCTTAAGACCGTTTGAGGGTCAACCAAGACCATTTGGAGGTCCAGGGTTGAGTATGGTTTGGCATTTGAAGGTCCATAGATACCAAATTGAAAGACAATCAATTGCTGATTTGATAATCAATCCAATGATCCACACCCTAATTGGATGTTATGAATTTTGATTATGAAATGAGAAAATGATTTCAAAATTGTTTAGAGCTCAACCACCTCAAGACCGAATGAGGTCAAGCACCTCAAGACCGTTTGGATGGTCAAAGGTGGTGATTGATGGATTAAAGATCCAAGGGTCAATTATGGTTGAAGCTCAATAATTCAATTGATTGTAGGCTTCAATGTTGTTAATCATAATCAACTAATTGATGGAAGTACCTCATGAGCCCTTATGGTTTTGGGACTGATTTGGCCCAAATGGTCTTGAGACCGTTTGAGACCAAATGGTCTTGAAACCGTTTGGGGGCAAACGGTTTCAAAACTGTTTGGTGGCAAACGGTTTCAAAACCGTTTGGTGATGAAACCTCAAAACTGATTCAAGGTGAATGGTGATTCAATCACTTGGTAATGGAAGGTAATGAATGTTCCAATGATCCAATGATTGATAGCGATGGTAATAAAAATTGGTACAAAGGTTAAAGACCTAAAAGTACCTAAATGATTAGTACTATTAAAGGGGTAAACCTTAATCACTATAAGAACAATAATTTGGTACACTATGTTAATCATAGTTGTATGTACTTGATGGAATGGTTAATATGACCCAATCAAGTTGAGAGGATGATAGCATGAAATTCATACATGAGTATGATTCATGTGGTGATTAAGGGTATGATCCTTAGAAAAGAGATCATGAAACCCTAATCATGATTATAAACCCTAATTGACAGGGATATTGAACTCTAATCCCAATTGAGGGCAATTCTAAATGTAACCCTAATCTAGTGTGAGGATGTAACCCTAATCCAGGGTAATGATATGCGAAACTCCAATTTAGGGAAATGAGATGTAAAACCCTAATTGGGATGAATAGTGAATCTCTAATTATGAACAATTAAATGAAATCCTAATGGAGATGAACAGTAGATCCAAATTGTGGTTGACTATAGTGGAAATCCTAATTAAGGATGATTCCATGTGAAATCCTATTCTAGGGTAATGCCATGAGAAACCCTGAGTTAGAATGATATATGCGGTACCCTGATGTAATGATGTGATGTGAGACTCGAATCCAGGGGGATGCCATGTAATGATATGTGAAACCCTAGTTGAGGGTGATTCCATGAGAAACCCTAGTTGAGGGTGATTCCATGTGAAACCCTAGTTGAGGGTGATTCCATGAGAAACCCTAGTTGAGGGTGATTCCATGAGAAACCCTGATTAAGAATTAATACCAAATGATGCTCTAATAACATGTTGTGATGAGAGGCCATAAGAAGGGTGGAGGTATGTGAGACTCTAATTTGGAGTCATAATACATAAAGCCCTAATTCTGGGCAATATGACAATAAATCATAATCCTAATTTTTAGGTAAGGGTATAAGAAAACCCTAATGATGGGATAGAAGGATTTACTTTATAAAGGTGAAATATTTCATGTGGTTGATTGTAAGCAACCTTATAGTAAGCAAAGTCTTTAGCATTAGACAAGTCCATATCATTAAAGATAGTTAGACAATTCTAATGTGTGGCCTATACATTACATGCTAAAGGTGAGAGATTGGTGATTGAATGTATTAAGAGGGAAATACCTTAATACAAGATAAGTTAGTTAACTCAAGGGGGTTTGATATAATGAGGAAAGTGATACATCAAGATATGATAGTTATCATATTCAACACCTCAGGGTTATATACCTTGATGTACTTCAAATCCAATATATTTGGGTAAGGAACATATGAAGTGTGTTATGCAACTATTACAATGAAATGTAATGAGTTGATGTACTTTGAAAAATGTTGACTAATGTACCTTGAGAATGGGGTTAAGCCAAATTAATGAGTATGATGTAATCATACCATGATGAGGATGAGAAAGGAACTCATACCTTGAATTGATGATCATTAATTCTATATGATGAGAGTGATTATCTTGAATAATTATTTATGATATCTTTGAATGCCCCAGAGGTATGGAATAATGAATTAAGGGTTGGATAGATAATATAATCATGAAACCCTAATTAATGATAAATGGGGAACCCTAACCCTAATTTTGGGTAAAGGGAATGAAAAGCCCTATTTGATAGTAAACCCTAATTCCTGGTAAAGGAATAATAGTGTTACTATCATATCACATGATGTGATGAATAACTTGTATGACTGTTATGATGCCTAATATCCATGTAGGTTTTATGAGATGATGAACTTAGCCAGGTTTGAGCTGTGACATTTCTATAATAAATGTTGATTGGCCTTATGTGGATTAATGTTGTTGTTTCTTAGTAAAAGTAACATATGTGCATGGATTTTATGAGTCATATGAGTAAGATATTGCCTAAAGAGGTGACAAGATATTTTATGGCCTTGTGAGCCATGTGTGATGCTTGTGTAACAAGTATCATGAATGCCTTGGTCAGATGACCTGAAGGTGATAGTTACCTAATAGATGGTAATGATGCTCAATGATGAGTTAAGGGTTTGAATACCCAGAACCATATGATTATGGTGATGAGATTGTAATGGGATGATAATTCCCAGTATTGAAATGAGGGACTGTGTTCCCAAGGTCTTTTTAAGACTGATAATTATTTGATGAAAATAGTACATGTCTCTTTATAGCATTGTTGTAATAAGTCATGCTTGAGAACTTGGCTGATGCTAAAAGAATGTGAAAATGTACTTAATTAATCAAGTGAAATCATATCATGTAGAGCCCTGACCATAGATCCATCATCGTTAGTAATAAGGTGATGGTGAAACGGGTGCTCTGCGGCAAAACCCGGAACACATATTTTGAATATGTGGGGGTAAATGGGCGAAAAATATCCTTACGTCTGGTGAAGAGATTGAGGGAAGGTAAACATCAAACCTCTCAATCCTTCATGTGTCGGGATGGATGTATCACAAATCTCCCGATGGTTGGGATAGAAGTAACATTAAACTCCCAATGATATTTAATGTCGAGTTGAGGAGATAAACATTAAATCTCTCGATGCCCGATGAGAGTGCAGTTGACGCTGTAACTCTATAGCGAAGTTCTAGTATACCCTGGAAAGCTAATTTGAGTAGTTAACATAAGTCCTGCTTGTGGTCCCGCACTGACCGGGATGTGAGAGGTCATGAGAATCTGACTCTTCCATTGACCTATGTACGGTACTGATTTCGACTTCACAGTGGTCGGTTGGAGTATGAGCGGTATACCTCATCTCCTTAGGGCATAAGTGTGATTGTAAAATGAAATCAGCCGTATAGCATGTTTGCTTAAGGACTGAATATGGAAATTTATTGGCTGATGTTATATTTCTTTCATGCTACTCTAGTTCATTAATGTTATTCATATATGTTTGTATTCATTACAAGTAGATGGATGAACTATGACTCTACCATGAGTAGATGCAATGTTCTCCTTGGGAAAGGAGATTACTTCACTCTGTTCATACAATGATTTATCTACTGTCATTTTGATATAAATCCTTCTTCTCAGTTTATTTTAATAAACTGCTATAACAATGTTTTGGTGGAGAGTTATATCTCCCGCTGGGGCAATTTACAATTGTCTCACCCCTGTGGGATCCAACGTTTTAGGTGAACGCGGACAAAGAAGCAGAAATCCTTTTGCAGGAAAAAGGACAACAACAGTAACACTAGGGACTATAGTGAGATCTCAGGCGGAGATACTATCTGTCAAGTTATGTAGTTAGAAAGTCATATGTGTCGTCTCTATACTCTCGGGTCCTCGGAGTTTATAGTTAGTGTTTTAATGAATCAATCTGAGATTTTGGCTTGATGCCTCAAGATTTGTATGTTGTATGTATATAATGTTTATAGGACAGCTGATGTTGTAATCCCTGAGAAGAGATGGTACATGTTATGTACGTTTGAACCAGCATGTAAATGTTATACAATGGTTCTTGAAGTAAGAGATTTCTTATGTTTGGATCTCTTTGCAAAAAGTTTTAATTTTTAGTGATTTTCAATAATCCGCTGTAAATGATTCGCTTCTGCTTGGTTAATCTTGTGTTTTGTAAGTTGGATGCCACATATATGTATCCACCTCTATCACTTGTGTAAAAGGGCAACACACATCAATATGTATGAGCCCTACTAAGTCACTTTCTCTCTCACTATTTCCAATGAAAGGTTCTTTTGTCATTTTACCCAACAGACAATACTAGCATGTCTCTATCGATTCAAAATCAAAAGAGTCTAGATAACCATCTTTATGAAGTCTAGATATGTGCCTCTCATGTATGTGCCCTAGATGATAGTGCTAAAGATATGTTTTGTTTGAGTCATTGAGTTTAACTTCTTGGTACTTATTTCATATACAGTTTTTTTTAGATCCAATAAATAAAGACCATAAGACACATGGGAACTATCATAAATGATTTCATTTTTTAAAATGGATATATGACTACTCTTTGTTAGAAACTCAAAACCACTATTGTACAAAGAATTTACAAAAATAATGCTTCTATTTATGGAAGGAACATAATAGTAGTTCTCTAACTCAACTATAAGTCCACTGGGTAGAGATAAATAGTATGTGCCTACATCAGTCGCAACAACTATAACATACATGAATATGGGTATATATCATAATTTTCCCTTTCCTTCGATTACATTTAATTATATGAATATTAAATATATTTCCTTGAATTAAATTAGTTGGGAGTAAATGCATTCAAGAAAGTATATAGTCTTAATAAGTAACCTCTTACATATGGTTAATGAGAAATTAATTAATAAAGTCTTCAATTGGAAGTTAATTATATAAATTCACCAATTAATTAGTATTGACCAGGATTTGTCAAAATAGAATCATCCAAGTATAATTGATGAAAGGAATTTTATAATTACGAAATAATTAATAAAATTGAGAAAGACACTAAATGTGTTAATGAGTGTTTGAATTAGAACTAATGAAATAAAATATCAAAATTTTCCTAGTGGTAAAACTAGTATTTAAATCAGGATCCTCACATATTGTTTTAACTCTAGGTAAAGTTAAAAGTCAATCCAAAATCATTTACCCATTCAATTGATTAAATGAATTCACAAATCTTAATACATATTAATGTATATAACTTTTCATTAGTTTTTTTGTAACATCGTTAACCTCTGACCTCAATGCATCACCAATGTACGTCTTCATCCAATTCCTTAGCTGTGGTTTTTTCTCCCATTCCGTATTCTATTCCTCTTCTCACCTCCCATACTCTTCCATTGCCTTGAACCTTGGTCATCCATGCCTCTCTCTTCCCCTATCATGTGGCTGGGAAACTTTTCTGTGTCGTCTCCTCCCGCAGACTACCAAAAATGTCACAACCCTCATAACAAATGACTATTGTCATTCCTCTTCTTCTCATTTGCCTCCCACTTTTTTTCTCTCTGCCACCTTTCCCCCCTCCTTTCCCCGCACACAAATATACCCTAGCAGCTTGACCTTCCTCGCCCTTCATGCTCAACTACCAAAGCTATAGAGAAACACTTTCACCACCAGGTTCACGATCGGCAGAGATAATGTACTAGTATAGATCTGACGTTTAATGTCACTTTTGCTAACATGGGTTCTTAAAAAAAACTAACACTAATCTCTAAACAATGCTAGTTCTACACACAAACCGTCACCATATGTAAAGTCCATCCAATTTAGAAAAGACACGGGTACCACTTGATAACCTATATTTTCTCTTATTCAATTTATGTGCATATTGATGCATTAAATGCTCTATTGAACCCAATAACCTTACTCACCCCCAATTTGATGATTTTGAGTCTCTTTATTCTCAATTGATAAGGTGGATTTGATAAAATACCACTTTGTACTTGTATATGCCTTTAATTTGGGTTTTTGAACTAAGTGTCATGCTTAGTATGCATCATTGACTTGTAATCACAATAAAACCCTTTCAATAAACTATCTTTACTATGGAATACATCTCGTGTTGTATAGGATTCAATTACGAATCTAATGGTACAAAAATCACCTCGATCGACTACTTATATCCCAAGTTATGGGCCTTCCAAGTTAACCTCTTTGTCCTTGATTTAAATTGATCTAAATCATATTTACCCCCTTTTTGGGCCCAATTGGACCCGCACAACCCAATTGAGTGGGAGTGCTCCCCTTTCCTTGGACTTGTCTATGATCTACACCCTCAACCATTGACCAACCATGTGCCACACTTTAGTGAGCAATAAAATTTGGTCGCTAGACCCCTCACCCACAGATTTGCCTTTGATCCGATGGCCAAGAATTTGTCTTGCACCTCTGTACACTCCCCAATGCAAGTGATGGCAGAGGTCACCTACACACCCCTCCATGGTTCCAACTCAAGACCCTTATCATGCCTTCTTTCCTCAAATCTGACCCCCACCTCACCTATAAATCACCTTCCCCATACTTTCCCCCACTTTGCTTTGCCATTCTCGAACCCTAACACCCATTTTGGTTCTTCCTTCCCCTCTTTTCTACTGGTGGCGCCGCCACCAACCATGGGTGGGGCGCTCACCCGATGAACCTCCCTAGTGCCTTCTCTAACCACCCTTGGCTCTGTGATGGCGAGGAGAGTTTGGGCGGCCACACTTCCAAACCCGCCGCACTCTATAGCTCAGCTTCACTCGAGCTCTGGTGAGCCATCTTGCACTCGTCACCACGCTGCTACGTGCCAGTGGAGTGGAAAAGGAGGGCGGTGAGCTGTGGTCCAAGGCAACTACGGGTCACTCACTCTAGCATGTGGGAGTGTCCAGGGGCAGTGGGGAGTGTTCTCCAACCGCATATGAGTGCTTTGTAGAGGTGGCAAGTGATAGCTGGCGTTCAGGAGGTGCCATTAGGCTCCAACATCCATCCGGGTTGCGTGGCCCACCCACAACCACTGGATCAAAATCCAATGATCCATGATCCTTGTTTGGAGGTAAAACTATGAGGAATTATATCTTCCACATCCTTGGACCAATTGAGGCATACAATATATCATTTTTGATCTTGAGAACCTGATTTTTTCAATGGGACTAGTTTCATAGCCTATTTCTGTTCATAGTACTACTTTTTGTGCTAAAATGATAATATTTGATCTCTTTATACATATTTGATGTCATCTAATGCTTAATCTTGCTCCTTTGTGCCTCAAAACCCTATGATAGCCTAACATCACCTCCTTGTACATCTTTATGCATAAAGATTCAAACTTAATCCATCCTTGTACACTATAATGATCCAATGTGGCTTAAATGCCTATGTGGGCTTCTATGTAAAGGTTACCTCTTTAATGCCTAAAGTTGATTTTTCGTATCCAAAAAACCTTATGATCGATCCAAATTAGTAGTTTTTGATGCATGCTATATTAAGATTCATATTTGCTCATTCTTGTACTCCTTTTGACCTAATGATGTACTTTGAACCTTGAATACGCTTAACATGGATACTTTGATGAGAAATCTCCAACCTTTCTCTAATGATGATGATATATGTTATGTATTATTTTTAGATCAAAATCTTAGAATTTTTATCATACCTAACTCATATGGACCCCATCTAAACTCTAATGATGACCATCTCATATGATAAAGACTCAAAATGACTAGTTTGACTATGTTGATGTCTAGGTTTTTTATCTTACTTAGATTTCATGATTTCTCTAATTAAGATCTTGAAACCTTATACTAGCTCTTTGATTTAGTAGTGACGTGTCACGCTCAGATCTATTTTGAATCCATGATGTAACATGATGACGGGCATGCATGACTTAGTTTGAGATAAGTAAGAAAAATGACGTATGATATGAAACCTAGATCTAGGTGACACATCCAATCATCATAATGATGAATAATTAGACCCAATCTTACTGGTATTGATCCAATTATACTTATTTGAATCCCAGGATCACTTTGTGAACTCAATTGCCAAGAGCTAGTCAAAGTTATACTTATGGTAATCTAATCAATGGTTAATCTTGTACTCTACTTGCAAGGTACATTTCCTCTTAACCCTACTATGATAATGGCTTGTTTGTATGCATGCTTGTATGAATGCTTGGCTACTTACTTACTTGGTTGAGCTATTCTTCCTATGAATACTACTTTCATGTTTGATTATCATATATGGGAAAACCTTGAACATAATATAAAGAAATCCATTTTAATATAATGGATATAAGAAATGAAGAATATGCTTTGTATAAGAGAATGTCGTCAAATTTTCTCATATTATTTCTACTTCTTTCATATATGATGTTTCTAGCTAAGCACCATTTATATATGTTATTAAACTGCTTACTTGCCTTTTTATAGCGTACTTAATGCTTTAGCATTAATATGTTTTATTTATTAAATTTGTAGTTCCCAAATGAAGATCTGCTACACTCAAGACTCTAAGATCAGAAATAAAACACCAATGGGTATGCTTGAATCTAGGGATGGATGCCCAAGTCCACTCACCTTTGATTGTGTAGCCATTAGGAGTGTGGACTTAGGGTAATAAATGGATCCATGATAACCACTTTCACTATAACTTCGATTTCAGTTCATAGAAACTGACATCTAAAATTGCCCACAAAATACAAATTTTTAGGGGAAAAAATTGCCTCCAAAATTTCCAGTATGACGTCCATTCAATGTGTAATTGATGACAAAGTGTTCACGTCATGTCCCACTGGAAAAAAATATTCCCCAAATTACTTATTAGTCATTGGGTTTACTAAATAACTGACGACTAAGTCCCCTTAGTGAGACTCAGTTTTTTTTATTGGATATGGATCTATGTCGTCGATTTTAATGAAGAAACTGACGACTAAGTGTTTTCGTGCCATGTCCCAATGAAAATCTTTTCCCCCCAAATTGCTTCTTCTCCATTGGTTATCTTGCAAAACCAACAAATATACCCCTAACCTGAGATCATTTTTTTGTTTGGATATGTAGTTAGCCGTCAATTTTATCACATGTAATTAATGACTATCTTTTAATTATTTCGTCAGTCAACCTTTGAACCAATGACTATATTCTAACTATTTCGTTGGTTTACCTACAAATCGACGACTATGGCCGGATATGGAATTATTTGTCAGTTTTGACAACCATAATTGACGAATATCTTCAAACTATATCGTCAGTCTCTATTTGAACTGATGGCTATGGCCCTAAACTAAGGTCTATTTTTGTTTGGATAAGGAGTTAGTCATCAGTTTTGTATGTTTAACTGACGACTAAGTGTTAAATTTTTAGTTTTTCTAAACAACCGACGACTATGTGTAACTTAATAGCACCCACATGAAACATATTTGCTCCCAGCCTCTGTTTCATCACTATTTCCACCTCTCTAGCTTAGGTCTCTTGCGATTCCCCCCGCTCCAGCTACTCAATCTTCTGCCTCCAGTGCATTAGTTCTCACCGCCATCGTTTCTTGCCACCGCTCTTTGTAGAATCTCTTCCACAACCACTTCCTGTGCATCATCTTCCACCTCCAACTGCTCACCACCATCTACCACCTCCAGTTGTCAGAGCTTGGGCATGAGGAGTTGGAGATGTTGTGCTCACCACCGCCGGAGCTTGGGCCTGAGGAGATACTCTCTTGATGAGTAGCTACAGTAAGAGAGCTCTTGCTTGGATGTTGGAGCTTCTTCTTGGATGACAGAGCTTCTACTTCCCCTGTTGGTAGGTAAGAGCTCCCCTATTTATGACTATCCTATATGAAAATGATTGAAAATGACTTAATATGACAATGTTGATGCCTACATCATTAATCTTTCTCAAATATTATGATTTTTCCCTTTATATCACTATTGAAAATCCCTTATCTTGAGAGAATGTTTCACCCTAGATTATGAATAATTTATGTGTAATGATTATCTTGATGATAAACATGCATGTACATTGGAGATGTTGAAATCAATGTTATAGAATATTATACCTAGACTAGGGTATGATTAAGATTACAAGATCTTGCTATTGTAAATCAACTCATACATTGTTTGTAATCTTAGGACCTATCTGAGGGACACTTTTCAAAGATCTAGTCAAGAATCTCAAATCAAGGTGCCTAATCTAGTTCTCTTAATTAATATTAATGTTTGCTTTCTCTCTTGATCAACTAATCAAAATGGAAGAATGAATTGAATTAAATGATGTTGCATAAAACCTCAGATATGAATGATGAAACTAGTATCATAGCTTTAGGAATAACAACATACATGTATTTTGTTGGCCTAGAAACCCGTCTGAGATTTACTCATTAGGAGTAAATCTTGGATAGTCCTCGGTTTGGGACTGTTCTTGAACACTTACTCTCACTTAGGATGTAAGTATATAATGTATATTCATCTATCAAGATGTTTCATCAGCAGTTACCTTCTTGTTATCTAATTATATATGTCGGTGGACATTTTCCCATCTATATCGGTATACTTGGAGAACTATGAGAAAATGCTGTCAAAATTTTCTTGAAAACCGAATACTCATTATAAACTTACTAGTGAGATTAGGTGTTCAAGAATGGGATAGGCGGTACAAACACTCACTACAGAACCCTAAACCCTAATATGTAAACCATAAACCCTAATTTTTAAACCATAAACCCTAATCTAGCTGACCCTTATCACTAAATCTAAAATAATAAACCCTAATCTATCTGTAAATCAAGAACCCTAATCATGTAAACCCAAAATCCTAATACTTGTTTTTCTTTGATCATAGAATGGATAGATCATGGATTTCCATTTCAAATTGCTACACCACAGAGTTTATTGCTAGTCTTGAGTAGTTTATAAGATTTGTGAAGGAACATAAGAAACAATTCCATGTAGGCATTGTAGTAACAACTTGAAACTCAACACTATTGACAAAATAAAAAGTCATGTCATGTGCAATGGGATTATACTGGGATGTACAAAATGGCACTGACATGGAGAGAATCCAACATTGACATTAGTAGATATCGATAACAATACTTGTGTTGAAGAAGAAATTGCCTCCGATGATGTACATGTAAACGAACCGATTCTGATAGACATGGTTGATGTGATGCTAGATAGTTGTGGGGTAGAGCACACTAATCCACCTTCCTTATTTAGAAACATTTTGCATGATGTTGAGAGACCGTTATACTTAGGTTGTACTATGTTTACGAAGCTGAGCGTTGTGTTAAGATTGTATACTTGGAAGGCTAACAATAGATGGAGCAACAAAATTTTCATGTTATTGTTGTCTTTTTTGAAGAAATTATTCCTAAAGGCAACGAGCTTTCAATCTCAACATACAAATTAAAGAAAATGTTGTTCCCAATGGGAGTGAAGGAGAAGAAGATACATGCATGCTTGAATGTCTGTGTGTTATTTCCAAAGGACTATGTCGATTTGAAAGATTGTTTGAAATGTGGGGCATCAAGGTATAAAATGATGACTTCAGGGAAGTCTAAGACTGTCTCTCCTACTAAGGTGATGTGGTATCTACCTATAATAACATAGTTTCAATGCTTGTTTTACAATCCCATGGATGCAAAGAATTTAAGGTGGCATGCAAAGGTAAAGAAAAATAATGATGGGATCCTAGGACATGCTTCTGATTCCCCACAGTGGAAGAAGATTGATATATTGTACCCTGAATTTGGTGAACAAGCCGGGAATCTAATACTTGGGCTTTGTACCAATGGGATGAATCCATATGGCACACTGATCAACCAACATATCACTTGACATGTTATGATTGTTATATATAATCTTCCTCCCTGGTTTGTATGAAAAATAAGTACGTCAAGTTGTCATTGTTGATATCAGGCCCTAAACAACATGGAAATGATATCAATGTTTAACTTGAACCTCTGATTGATGACTTAAAGAAGCTCTGGGTAAAAGGTCTGATGACCTGTGATGCTTCACATAGAGAGACATTTCAGTTGCATGCTATGTTGTTTTGCACTGTTAATGACTTTCCAGCATATGGGAATTTGTCTGGATATAGTGTAGAAGGATCCAAATCATGCCCTATATGTGAAGAGAACACTAATTCAATAAGACTAAACTATGGTGGCAAGAATGTATATCTTGGCCATCAAAGTTTTCTTCCAAAAGTTCATCCTTACCAAAGGTTGCATAAAGCGTTCAATGGATCGAATGAGGAATGAAGTGCCCCTAAACCTATATTAGGGGAGGTTGTTTATGAAAGAGTAAAAGACTTTGTCAATGCATTTGGTAAGAGATCACAATGTACCATTTCCACACAGAGTGACAAATCTTTATACAAGAAGAGGTCAATATTCTGGGATCTTCCTTATTGGAGTTCTTTGGCAGTTAGGCATTGTGTCGATGTCATGCATGTTGAGAAAAATGTTTGTGATAGCGGCATTGGTACTCTATTGAATATACTATGTAAGACTCAAGATGGCATCAAATCCAGAATGGACCTACGTGAAATGGGAATGAGGAAAAAAATTACAGAATTAGTTAGCAGTGATCAAAAAGTGTATTTACCTCCTACTTGTTACACGTTGTATAGAGAGGAGAAGAAATTTTTTTGTGAATGCTTGCTTAATGTTAAGATACCAAAGGGATACTCATCCAATATTTGTAGATCAGTATCGATAAAAGATCTGATGCTTAAAGGTCTTAAATCTCATAATTGTCACACTCTAATATAACAAATATTGCCCATGGCAATTTGATCTATACTTCTAAAGCATGTAAGGTTTGCAATCACCAGACTTTGTTTCTTCTTCAACACTCTATGCAACAAAGTTATTGATCTTGAAAATCTCAATAAGTTGCAAAGATAAGTGGTTGTTACCCTATGCCATCTTGAGATGTATTTTCCTCCTTTATTGTTTGATATCATGGTACATCTTGTTGTCTATTTGATGAGGGAAGTGAAAATGTTGGGACCTGTTTTCTTACATTAGATGTATCCTTTTGAGTGGTACATGACTGTTTTTAATAGTGATGTTCGAAACCGTTATCAACCAGAAGGGAGTATCATTGAGGATTATGTGGCAAGGGAGTTTATGGACTTTTGCAATGACTTTCTCAGTTGTAATGAAGCTCATGTAAATGACAAGAATATTGAGAACTATTCTAGAAAATGGACTTTAGGAGCATGAGTGAAAGTAATCAGTTGTGAGCTATGGGAATAAGACCACTTGTATATTTTACACAACATCAACGAAGTGAGTGTTTATATCACTGAACATACCAACTTCATCAAGATAAAATACCCTTGAGACAATTCAATGTGTCTCACTAGAGAGCATAAGAAGACATTTATTAGGTGGTTTGAAGATAAAGTCTTATGTCAACTATCTCAAACACCAAATTATGTTGTTGAAAATATCAAATGCCTCACCTTTAAACCATAAATGAAAGTTATATATTATGAAGGGTTTAACATAAATGGGTTTTCATACTACACAAAACATTAAGATGATAAGAGCGACGTCCAAAACAATGGGGTCACCCTTCAAGCGTCTTCATTGTTTTCTTCTAGTGCGAAGGATAAGAGTCCATGTGAAGCTAAAATGTCATATTACGATGTCATTGAAGATATATGGGAGTTTGACTATGTAGATTTCAAAATTTTGGTCTTTTTTGTGGAAATAAGAGCTTATTCATTCATCCTGCGCTCTAAAGCAGGCCAAAAAGTTTGGAAACAGATGTTAAGATTATTCGGAGGCCGAAATGGCTCTATGAAAGACAGATTAAAAGAGGTGCGAGAATAAAGGGCTTGTTTTGCTGTGGTGTCAGCTACTTTGTTCATCTCTCTAGGGATGTGTAGCACCCGAAGATGATGTAGGGCAGCTTTGGTGACTTGGAATTTGCTCCAGAGTTGCTGGAGACGCGGTGAGGTACACTGAGACTCATGCACTAGCTACACCGACAGGCTGGAGTCTGAGATGATGATTGCATTGTGAATGTTCATGGACCTGCATAAGGAAGCTGCATAGACAACCACCGTGAACTCCGCATGAAGCACTGAAGAGGTCTTGAGGAAGATATCTTCACCCTCAATGAATTGACCTGCTTGGTTGACGATGTGTATTCCGATGCCAGTGTCTAGGTTGGTGCTATTAAAGGCGGCATCAACAAAGAACATGAGATCAAACTGCCCCGGGTGTGTCCACACAGGCTTGGACCCAGTTTTACTTTGGGATAGATGAGTCATGCAGTTCCTGATCGCCCTCGTCCTGGTTTTGATGAACGTGATCCCATCATGTACCTGTGGGGGTATCTTTTCGTGAATGTACTTGTTTCGAGTGGTCCAGATGTGCCAGCAGGCAACAACAAACAAAGCATAAGGTTCACGAGCATGTGAGGCAGAGAGGATGATCCAATGGATCCATTCATCTTCATTCATCAGGAAGGTAATGGTTGGGGCTTTCAGAGCCCTCCAGATACCCCTATTGTGGTTGCAGTCCCGAAGACAGTGGAGCAGTGTGTCTTCATGATTGTTGCATACTGAGCATAGAGTGTCCACGTCCAGGTGCCTCCTCTTTTTCTCTTTATTTGTGAGTAGGGCTCGGTGTTGAAGAAGCCAGAGAAAGGTTCGCAAGCGTTCAGGTATCCTGAGTTTCCAGATTACCTCCCAATTTCTGGCAGTTGATTGTGTGGTGCCTTCCTTGAGCCAGGAGTAAGCCCCTTTGGCCGTCAGGTTGCCCATAGGATCATGAGGCCAGACCCATAGATCCATTCTGTTGTCTCCAGTCGGAGGAGGAGTATGCATGATAGTGTTATGAGCTTCAGGAGGTAGAAAATTCTGAATGAAGTCAAGGTCCCATTCTCCGCTGTCCAGACGGAGCGAGCATACCTTTAGATCTTGCAACTCGGCAGGGATTGTCCACTGATGATTCAACTCCTGAATTGTAGAACCATTTAACCATCTGTCAGTCCAGACATTGGTGGTGGAACCTGAAATGATACTTTTATGGCATAGGCCGGTGATGGTGTCCACGTTTCATTTGATGAACGCCCAAAGCGGAGAGCAAGGCCGTTTGGTAATGCGATCCCCATTCATGTATTTTTCACCAAGGATAGTGACCCAAGTAACATGATGGTTATTGATGAATGCCCAGACATTCTTTAGCATGAGGGACTCATTGTGGTCTCGAGCATTCTTGATGCCCAGGCCACCCATGGCTTTCTCAGTAGTGTTCTTTTTCCATGAGACCAGGGAGAGCTTCCTAGATTCATAACCGCCCGACCAAATAAAATCTTTGATGTGTCGGTTTATGTCATCGCACAAAGATGGAGACAGCTTAACAGACTGCATCGTATAGGCCGAAATAGCTTGCAGCGTGGCTTTGGCCAGGGTAATTCTGCCCACCAAAGATAAGTGTCTGGCTGCCCAACTCGTCATCCTTCCTTTGATATTGGTGATGATGTGTTCATGCGTGCCTTTGTTGATCTTGTGGTGTAATATAGGAACCCCGAGGTACTTCCCCAAATCATTGGTTTGAGCAATACCAATGGTGTGGGAGAAAGCACGTTTCTCTGACCTGGAGGTGTTCGAGGAAAAGAAGCAGTGTGATTTCTCCTTCGATATTGATTGGCCCGATACAAAACTAAATTTGTTGAGTACATCAATAATTATACCCGCTTGATTCGTGCTAGCTTCGGCCATAAGCAGGATATCATCCGCAAAGAATACATGGGATAGCGGCGTGCCATTCTTTGTTAGTTGAATCTGCTTCCAGGAATTGTTATTGACTGCTTCGTTGATGGCCTGAGAAAGTCTCTTCATACATAGGACGAAGACATAGGGGCTCAGGGGATTGCCTTGGCGTATGCCCCTGGTAGATTTCAGCGCTGGTAGTGGGGAACCCTCCCACGGGATCGAAGTGTTACCACTAGAAATAACATTCATAATAAGCTTTATTGTGATTTCAGGAAGACTTGTTTTCATGAGAGTGTCCTCAATGAAGCTCCAGTTCATCCGATCGAAGGCTTTTGTTAGATCAAGCTTTATGACAACCCCGCGTTTGCCATTGGCTTTCTGTCTCATTGAGTGAATCACTTCCTGTACCAGGAGGATGTTGTCACTTATCTTCCTGCCCGGAATGAAGCTGGATTGGTTGCTTGAGACCCAACCGGCGAGGTGTGGCTTAATCCGTTCGACGAGTACTTTTGAAATCAACTTGAAGCATGAATTATTTAAAGAGATAGGGCACAACTCAGAGCAATTCTTCGGTTGCCTAACTTTGGGAAGCAGAACCATGTAGGATTCTGCTAAACGGTCATCGATGGTGCCAGAGTTGAACGCCTGCTGAACAGTTAGAATGATCGAGGGATCGAGCTTGTGTCACTGTTGCTGGATGAAGTCATTGTGTACGCCATCGAGACCGGGCGCCTTGAGGGGGGCCATCATATCCATGGTTGACTTGATCTCTACCAGACTCGGAGTGTGGGCGATGTAGTTCAGCGCCTGAGGTGAAAGAGGTTGAAAGTAACATGTGTAAGCTGTTATGTTGTTCCAGGTGACGTTACCTGCGTCGTGGCAAGCGAGCAACTGGTGTAAGTGGTTGAGAACAGTCGTCTTGAGATCCGTTGGATTCACGATCCAGTTGCCGTTTGAGTCCTTCATCCTATGGATCTTCGTTGCATGGCATCTTGATTTCACGTAAGAATGATACAACTTAGTGTTGCCATCACCGCAGGCTAGCCATTGAATATGCGATCTCTGCTGCCAGTCGAGCTCCTCAGCTAGTAGAATGCTATCGTGTTGTTCTTGGAGACTAGCAATGAGAGCATCATTAGATATACAATAATGAGAGCTATCTAGTACCTGGCATCGTTCAAGCGTGGTCTTGATGCGGGTCTTCTCCTTGTGCTTCTTCTTTCGAGCATTCTTCTCCCATTGGAGAGTAGTTTTACTAAAAGGGATGAGGGCGTCCTGGAACGGAAGAGAACTATCCCAAGTCGGCATGATGTCATGAATGAAGTCTTGAGACAGCTTCCAGCTGGATTTGGTCTTAAACACGGCCTGACGAGCTTCAGATTTGGCAGAACTAGAGATGAGGATGGGATTGTGATCAAAATTTAGGCGGGGCAAAACAGCAGCATGGAGACCAACCTCGGCAGAGAGCCACCGATCATTCGCCACTATCCGGTCTAACTTTTCAAGGAGCTACAGGAGTTTGAAAGTGTAAAAGAGACCATTCATCTTGATGTCGACCAGGGCAGTGCTATGGAGCATTTGATTGAACAAACGGCTGTTAGCTCTGTCGAAATACTTGCCTCCGCGTTGTTCAGAGGTGTCGAGCATAGTGTTGAAGTCGCCGATAACGGCCCAGGGAGCGTTGATGGTTGTAGAAAGCTCCACAAGCCGAGGCCAGAGGATGTTTCTTTTAGACGGAGATGGACTGCCATACATGAAAGTCGCAAACCAAGCATGGTTTATTTTACAGTGTATGAACTGCCTATGGTTTTTAAGGATTTCAACATGACAACTTCCTTCGTTCCATAGGATCCATATTCCTCCAGAGAAGCCTAAGGCTTCCACACGGTGAGAAGAAGAGAACCCGAGTTTTTTGATGGCGTTGGCAGCAGAGGTGCCACTATACTTCGTTTCCAGCAGCACAAGGATGTGCAGACGATAGTTCCTTTTATATTCTTTGAGCAATCTGATTTTGTTCTTGGAGCACGCTCCTTGAACGTTACAACAAAGGATGCTAGACATTAACAACCGATGAAAGAAAGATTGGGCAGGTTAGATAGCGGCCAGCAAGCCTTTGGCCTATCCTTCATCTGTCTGAGTAGGGTTATCGCCTGCGTTTAGTGGTGTGACCACCTCTTTGTCCATCTCGTTGCTCACATTGCTGTGCTCCGAGAAGTCTATGTTCTTTGCGGCTCCAATTGGGCCTGGAGGGTGGAGTCTTGAAGACACCTTTCCTCTCTTACGAATCCTCTCCGGACTTGAGAACACCAGATGATAGACGACCTTCCTGCTTCTCAGGAGGACGCCACTGCTTCCTTGGGATGAGTTCCCCCAATTGAATTTGTCTGGGGGAAAAGTCGCCATGGCTTGCTGTGTAGAGCCTCCAAAAATGAATTTGTCTCCTATCCCAGGAGTTACATTCCTTCCTTCAGATACTTCATCGTCAACCAATGTGACGGAGGTATCCATTTGTTCACCAGTGCTAGCTTCCTTGTCTCCAGATCGAACCTGAGGCTGGGTATTCTGCTTCCAGCTTTGGGGTAGCTTTTTCTTGTTTTTCCTACTGACCACTACCTCCCAATCAGACTTCTCACCATCATCAATGACGATAGGGGTTTATGTAGGTGTCTGCACCGGCTTGGATGTGGGCTTGGTTGGGGTTGAGCTCGTCTGAGTCTTGCCCACAACGGCTTTCTTCTCTTGACGGCGTTGTGGTTTAGGTGCATGGATAGCTTCAGTATAGGTGTAAGGGGCCAAGACTGGCGTCGACGTGGATTCCGTGGCTGCATTGGGGACGAAGGGCTTGGAGTGTGAGCACTCCTTTTCTGCATGTCCGATACGGCCACATGCCATGCAGACGATAGGGAGGTTTTCATATTCCAGCATGTACTGTGCATCGTTCAAAACGATGGCAGGAAGGAGAGGCTTAGAGGTATCGACCTCCACCGCAAGCCGCACGAATTTCCCGCGGTCACCGGTGATGGTTGTGTTATCAATCTTGATCATTCTTCCTACCAAGTTTCCAATGCACCACAATAGTTGATTCTGGAAGAGGAAGACCGGAAGGTCCTTAACTCGGAGCCAGACAACCAATTTCCTGGGGATCGGGTTGGATGGGCGGAAGTCTACAGACCAGGTTTGGACGGAGAGGGAGTTCCCAAAGATCGTCCACGGCCCGCCTGTTAGAGCCTTGACGAAATCTTGTTCATTCGCTAGTTGAATGATATAGTATCCCATCTCAAGATCGATTGCTCGGAAGGAGTCTGATGGTGACCAGAGGATAGACAGACGTTTAACCAAGGTTTGGAAGCCGATGTTGCCACCGATCAGCTTGACAACGACAGCGTATTTCTAGGGTTCTAGCAGAGGTGGGATCGCCGCCGGGTTAATGGTAAGCTCCGGCAGGTCCCCCTTGCAGTTCACATGGATGTCCTTCGCGGCTAGCGCGTCAGGGGAAATAGGAGGAAGCAAAGTTGACACCTTGCGACCCGTAGTGACATCTTTGTAGGATCTCCCGTTGGGTTGTTCTGGTGGTTCTTGCTCAGGTTGATTCTGGTGATCTTCCTCAGGGTTAGGCGCGCTAGACCCACGCCCCCCCCTCCTCTACCTCCACTTCTTCCTCCGTGGCCACGGCCGCTGCCACCGCCAAACCCTAGGCGGTCTTCCATATTAAGTGTAAATGGATTGATAACACCAAAGGAGTTGTATTGGATGAAGTGGGTTTCACATTAGTGAATTTTGAAAAGATTGGTGAAAAGGGTGAACCATTCATAATGACATCACAGGAGAAGCAAGTATTTTATATTGATGATCCTACGAATAAAAATTGTTTGGTTGTTCTTCATGGTAAAAAATAGTTCATTGAAGATCATATAGATGAAGAAGAGTACTATGACAAGTATGACGACTCCAGTCCATTCTCAGTTGGATGGCCAACACCAAATATTAAAGTTGACACTGACTTATATGTGCATGGAGATCACATTGAGGGAATGCTAATTGATAAAATATTTCACTATTAGAGGCATGCTTTTATTTTTTCAAACGTTAGATGTGCATTTTACAACCTTATATTTCATTGTTTGACTATTTTTATATGACATTTTTTAGATGGTGTTTGACCATGAATATGATGATCGTGATGATGATTACGGTGAGGATGAGCAACATCATGATGTGCAACTTGACACTGGTGTAAGTTGTGTATATTTTTATTACAGAGATGTGCATTTTACAACATGTCTATCTTGTTGTATTATTTTATTGAATTTATAAGTTACATATGTTTATGACAATATGTGTTTTTTGTCAATTTTAGGTTGAGGATGTACATCCTGAGGATCTTGTTTAGCTTGATGAGCAACATAAACAAACATAAAAAATAAGGGGCATCACCATGATGAACAAGTTGATACAACAAAGGGGTAATAGATCAAAGTTGGTCGTTGAATTTGTTGATGTAGGAAATCCTTTCTGAAAGAACTACAACTGTTTTGTTTCATATCTAGGGGTACTAACTTGTAGCCATTGTAGTATAGCAGTAGAATCTTGGCATAAATTGATAAAATAAAAAAAGACTTCATATGGAAAGAACTATGTGTGAGATATCATAATTTGCAATTTTGTTTCTAAAACTATATACAATTCTATTTCTAAGAATATTCCATTAAGTATATAAACTTTTACAGAGCATATATGACCTGGATGAAAACTCTGCATCGCAAAAAGGTGATGCAACACTGTGGGAGGGTACTGAGGAATTATAGGATAACTCTGACAAGACAATACATATGGGAAGATGAGAAGAGGAACAAGTCAGCCACTGAGCAATGGAGTTATCTTGACCCAGAGACGTGGGAGGTCTTTGTTGCTGTGAAAAAATGATGAATTCATGGTATTAAGCCTCACTCCTAGTTTTGAATATAATTTACCTTAACCTTGATTGTTATGTTTTACTTGCCAATTAATATTGATGATTGTCACTAACCAGGCTGCAAGCAATCTTCAAAGAGAAAGGCATGCAAAGAATGTGCACAACCACCTGATGGGTCTAGGTGGCTATGCAAATCTTCATCAAAAGATACTACATATGTCTTCTTGTTAGTAGCCTACTCCTGGGACTACTGAGTCCTCTACTACTATTGAACCTCTACTTTGCCATGACATATGGATTGCTAGGAGGAAATCCAAATCTAGAGAAATAACTGATCCTGCAACTACTGAGGCGACTATAAAAATGGTAAAATTCAACTCTCAAAGCAATTAGTATTGATGATTGTTATGTTTTACTTACCAATTACTAATGATGATGATTAGTGGGAGCTCTATGAGCAAAGGAAATAAGTAAAGGTCATCCCTGAGGGCGCAAGGGATGAATTGATAGTTTCTCTAGGTAACCTAGAGAATCCAGGGCATGTGAGGGTTGCAGACATTGGTGTCGGTATAAGAGCGTTCTTTGGTCCATCAGAGCATAAGCGCAAATCTGTCCAGAAAGGGAGATTTTCAATACAGGAGGTAAAATAGATGATTGCAAAGGGAATCAAGTAAGCAATGAGCTAGTATGCTTCTCAAACAGCTCCTCATAGGGAACCTGTGCTGCTCCGCTCTTCATACGAGGTGGTCCTGCCTACGACAGAGGTAGTGGGAGTAATCATGTGGACCTGCCACCCAACACATCTGCTGTAAGTAATTTTTATGACATAGAAGCCTTTCAGAATGATTTTGTGTAATATTTATAACACTCTTGCAAATATGTAGGGGTTGAAGCCATGCCATATTAAATTACAATAATATGTCATTGCAATGGGCAAGACTTACCCACACCTTGAAGGTGACATGATTCATGGTGCACTGTTGCCTGCCGATGCAGTTTGCGTGACACGGAGGCTGGTCTACCCCCTTGGAAGTAGACTGCATTTCCATATGCCCACCCCGATCATGAGAGGATAGGTGATGCAGAAGGTGGCGACATGGTCGTGTGGCCCAAATATGGGGTTATCTATACCGATGTATGGTACACTTACATTGTGGTTCTATCTTTTTATACATGACATCAATATTGATATAAGATTATATATGTGTAGGCCATAGCACCTAAGAAGCCCCTTACAGTTCATCCTCCACCTCCACCTCCTCCTCCAATACCTGATTAGCAAAAGACCTATTCAAATTGGTAGGTCCTCAGTGTAGGGGTATGGAAGTATGGATACGCTAACATGAAGAAGGGTCACCTATGGTAGTCCATCTTAAGGAGGAAGTTGTAGGTCAACTCATGATACTAGTATATTTGTATAAGATGTGTGAGAGTCATTTGGTTATGCTTGGTTGAATATATCTATGATTGAACTTTGGATATGGTGATATCTTATATTGCTACATGCCTTGTTTTATATATGTCGATTTATTTTCTCATATATTAATGCATACATTATATATATTTTAAAGCCACTTACATAGGGTCTGTATAGAGTTTTCACTGCCCTATGTGGCATTTGTAGTTCCATCCTTGATTAGTTGTGTAATTAAAGACCATGCATTTGTTACCCAATATTGTTGTACCACATTTAAATATTTCAGTATAAAGAAAAATAAAGTGATGTTAGATCAGTATAATGTTGGGTATGTTTACTTACTCTGCTTATATTTTTAACTTAAAAATCACATTTAATTGTTAATTTTGAGTATTGTTTTTTTTGCCTTATTTTCTCTTAGGAATAACCATTGGGTGTTATTGGTTATTAACCCTGCGATGCTAACTATGTATTATCTAGATCCTAGGGGTGAAAAAGTAGAGAGTGGGGGACACAAATCGGAATTGGCATTATTCACGTGAGTAAATTTGTATATTAATATCCATTAACATATATATATATATTACATGACTATTTATTAATTTCAATTCAATGTGTTACATTAATGTATAGGGCTATAAAACAATTCAAAAATATTGGAGGAAATGTGGACACAAAAAAGAAAGCAATAGTTTGGGAGAATGTTGAGGTAGTTTTCTGACTCCAATGCATATCTATACGAACTAGGCTTGCTTTTATTTATTGACATTTTTTATGTTGAAATTTATAGTGGTAGCTTTCTGACTCCAATGCATATCTATGCGAACTAGGCTTACTTTTATTTATTAACATTTTTTATGTTGAAATTTATAGTGTTATGTATAAAACAATGGTTGGGCATGCAGATACTACGTGATGCGGTATATGGACATGATTGTGAGATATGCGGCAGTAGACATCGAAAAGATACAAAATGTAATATATATATATATATATATAGTCTTGATCATCATAAGTATTTAGTCTCATTAGCTAATATTAACATATCAAACTTAATAATTATATAAGTCATTCTATTTGCAGGTGTTTAAAATGAAAGACTTTGATATGCTAGAAAATCTAGTAGAGATACACATGGCCTATATGAGAGAACAACTAGATGAGACATGAGAATAATGGATAGAATCTTTCAAAAAAGATGTCAACTTTGATTTTGATTGGGATAAATAAAAATGATTTTTATAAAGTTTGATGTCATAAATTCTATATATACATGTGCTGCTGATGACTTCTTGCAAATTTGAATTTGATGCTAGTAAATTATTGGTACATATATGTTAATGATGATCTATATACATGTGTGTGATTGTGAAGATGAATACATGAATTGGGTATGAATAAATGAATTATGTTTTTACATGTCATGAGAATGGAGTTGGTGTATATGTAAATGAAGTATCATGTGTGTGAATGAATGTGAAGATTTATGTTTGCACATGTGATGAAATGAAATCAGAGAATGAATAGAATTATATGCATATTATGTTTTTTATTGCAGGTTTGGTGGCCTGTTATTAAGCTGAACTTATAGGATGTTATTAACCTACAGTTAAGAACTCCAATTCTAAACTGTAAGTTCTACATCATGCTGACAAGACAGACAACAGGTCTGCAGGCCTGCTATTTTAAAAAAACTTAGTCATTGGTTGAAACAAAAAACCCACCACTATTGGACTGCGTTGTTGGTTTCGGTAAAATGACTGATAGTAAAGGTCAAAATTAAAATGGCCATGTTGGACAACACAGACATGCTGGGTAGAATGTCGTAGTAGCTAGTTTCAATGATAAAATAGTCATTGTACATCATAAATGTTGGTTTTTTGGGCTAAAAGTGATAACACGGATGTTGCATAAGTGTCAGTTGTAGCCAAACTGATGACTTAGGATCCCTTACCAATTAAAAATGTGACCCGATATGGCTCTTTTAGCATCCGTTTTTGAAAGGCAACTGACTCCTTAGACTCCAGTCTATTTCAGTTTCTTTTACCCACACAACTGAAGTTGGATCTCCGATGTCAATTTATCCATCCCCAATAACTGGTGTCTTAGACATGTAGCTATAGTGTTGCCCACTTAAGTGTCGCTCTATGACTGAAATTATAGGATTGTTTTAATTGACGCTAGAGATAGCTTTTCTACTAGTGATGCAAGACCAAATGATAGCCATCCTCACTTCTTTTCACTACTTATGGAACCTCTTCCACCATGTGAACCATGCCCACTGTAATCTCTCATGAAGTAGAGTCTACCCTCCAACACGGTCACATGTTTCTTCCCTAAAGTATGTGTATTATCATCTTGACTATAATCAAAAGTTACAATTAATCTGATTGCAACAAACTCACATATGTGCTCCTTCCTCCCTTTTTCCATGATGGTGATGACTTAAAACTCACCATCTTTTACCTTAACACCACCTAGACTCCAAGAATCGACAACTAGTAGTGCTACAACTTAGATTACATGTTGCATTGATGACTCCTTGAGCTAATTGATGAACTAGAACAACATCTAGTTAGGTGATGGGGAACATAAACACTAGAAGAAGGTGCAATACTAACCAATCCATAATCATTCTTTGATGCCATTAAAGCATGTTCACTTGATCCCCGTGTCTCCTCCTTTGCTCCCGCTAACCATGAATCTAAATGTCAGAATCTTTCACACTAGATTTGTTAGTTCTACTCGTCCACTCCATGTACATGACCTCTCCCCTCCTCTGATCCTATGAAGGTGATTAGGAAACCAACTTGATATGCTCCGGACTTTAGATATCAAAGAGATGAAGAACTCTTCTCTTTAACAACTCCGTTGAAACTGGGTTTTCATGATGCAAGATTGATAGCACGATGGACTTGCAGAGCCCCATCCACTTCTTCAAGTCCTTGGACCATGTGAGTTCTTATTTAGTTGTATATAGGGAGTAGGTCAAGGAGAATATCAACAGGTACCAAAGAACTAATCTACAGATGGATTGCAAAGTTCAATGGTAGATAATTTACCAACTCATCATTAAGATCAAAATAGTCCTACCTTATATAGGTAAATTTCTCTTCTTATGCAAATTTAAATATATTAGATGATAACACCAATAAGTTAATAGTAAAATCTAACAGTACTAATAAACGAGATGAGCCTATCAATTACTACTTGTTCTCTGGTAGTAGTATATTCATTTGTTAATACATGTATATTTGTAAGTGCATTATTACTCATAAGTAAATGACCTAGAAACATGAAACATTAGTATGCCACATAGTTAATAGATCTAGGACAAGATTAAGATATATAAATGCCATTATCATGGTCTTAGTATTTTTCAAATGAGATACATATATATGTGTGAGTTAAGAAATCGTTAGGGGGGTAGTGATTCGCAAGTTTAAGTGGTTATTAATAACAAAATATAGTGTACTAATCTCATTTTGTTCTTATATTTTACAAATACTAGTTATAGACATATGTATCTATATGCATTGAATGGTAACTAGAAGTACATATGGATCTATTGAATACATCTATGCAGACCAGTCAATTCTCAAATCAAAAGGGAACACAAAATATGTTTATAAAAGGTTTATTAATGAATGTAAGTATGGATTAGATGTAGAGTAAGTATAAAAAATAAATTGTATCTCTAATGTACATGATAAAAATGAGGATAGGAACAATATGGAATCACAAGGCATTAGAGAGGCAATAACATTTGAAAAAATATATTTGGGGGGTACATATTACTACCCGTGCATATATGTAACTTAGACATATTTATACCTATGTGACTAAAGATGGATATTATAACTATACTAGACATCTAAGGATCATATATTTACTTTATAAGATTAAAAACTCTAGTATGCCAATAGGCAATCAGAACTAAGATGAGTGAAAGCATATACAACTATACTAGGAATGTATACATGTGTTTACTTTGGTTTGACATGTATACCTATTGTGTTTGGAGGATGAAAACTTGACCTTGTTTGGACCAAGTATGCATATCATGTTAAGATTTATCCTTGAATATTAGGAATGTGTAGTCCCTATTTGATATCTAGGCATTTATTTGACTTTGATACACATTTTATCATATTGAGACACCTCTTGATGTCTTTACTCCTTAATTGCAATCCCATGCCCCTCTATTGGCAATTTATTGTGAAATATCATGATATTATGTTTATTCATGTTATTTATTCTTATTTATTCAATTGATGGACATGAGTCTTTTGTTATGTTATTTCATCTGATATTAGACTAAGATAACTAATGTAGATGCTTATACATAACCATCAGGGCATGTATTTCCATCTCGGGTGCATCTTTCCACCTCTTATATATACAAGGGTGCGTCTTTTCACCCAGGGTGCATCTTTCCACATATTTTACTTAGGCTAATAACTAAGTGGTGTGTTGGACCTATATTAGTTAGTTCTAGTCTAAATTATCTACATGCGACTGTTTATTTTGTGATATTTTAGATTGAGAAATGTAAGACTATTTGTATATTGATCAAATGTTCATATGGCCCATGCTCTTGAAATTGAATTCTCTTGTTTATATATTCTTGAATACACATACTTGTTAAAAACCCTCTTTTGAATGGATAACCCTCATTGTACTCTTTTATTGTGAAATGTCTAAATAATTTTTTATACGCATACACAATATTACTAACTCATACATTTATTTATATTTTTTGGGTGTTGTTCTCAAACCATCTAGGTGTAGGTACCTTAGATGACCACAACTGAGGAAGGTCATCCAAATGTTTATAAACATGAGGATAGCTTGGAGTAGCTGGGTTACCCTCTACTACTGGCCTTATTTTTAGATAGTTTAACTTTTTTTTGTAAATACACCTTTTTCGATGAGTATCATTTATATAATGATACATTGTGTAACCTTGTTATAGTTATTTTTCCACTACTCTATTTTGAAAAGATCTATAGGGGGTTGAATAGAGCTTTATGATAATTTTACCAAATAAATTAATTTAATTAAAGTGAAATAGAAATATAAAGCTAAGAAGACAAACACAAGATACACATATTTAGAGTGGTTCCATCAAATGACGTCAGTTTCCTACCTAGTTGTTTTGAACCAATATTTCTAAACCTTGTATTTATGTTCCTTTTATATATTGATACACAATACACAAAATTTACCCGTGTCTTTTGTGGAGCAAGACAAACCCTCCTTTTCATCTCAAGCAGAACTATCACCTTCTTTGATGGGCCACTGGAAGGTCACCCTCTGCACCTCTTCTTTGACGGACAAAAAAGAGCACCAAACCACCTATTCTTTGACGGACAAGGTAGAGGATCGTTCTTCACCTCTTCTTTAATAGCCAGTGGAAGAAAACCAAGTTGAGAAGACTCCTTTTTATCATAGGTTCCTGGACAATCTTCACTCCAAGAAGTAGTCCAAGAGTAATACAACAACGAAGAAATGGAATGGAGAAAGAAAGTAAGAAAACAAGCTCACAAGATATACAATAAATCTCTAATGGGAAAGTGTGAATGATCCACTCCAAAAATGTTTATGAAAAGTAGTATTAAGTGGAGAGGATACCATTGATGAGATAATGGTTTAGTCTAGAATGATTTCAACATGAACTACTGGACATAAGCTCTTTCAGAATGATGACAAGTATGTAGTATGCTCAAGTATGTGTATATGATCTCAATTGTTGTTTAATTGTTGTATATTAGATGTCCTAAGACCACTCCTATTTATAGGAAATATTTACAAGTGGCTAGGGAAACAGTGGGGAGAGTCTAGAGTGTTCTAGATGATCAATTAGCCATTAGGACAAATTGACTAAGTTGCAATGGATAATTTGATCATTAATATTTTTGGTTCCATAACATTTTTGGTTGAGAAATTATTTGACTGGAAACAGTCTCAGTCGAGAAAGATTTCGACTGAGTAATGCTCTTGACATGAGTTTCTCTATTGCTAAGTGTTAGTGTAGCTTCTTTGTCTAACATAGCACTATGGCTCTTTGTTGGTCAAACTTTTCTTCAACCGACCATCTCGTTCGAGATTTTCATCGACTGAGATTGACCCAGAACACAAGCAATGCAATGGCTACTTCCCAATTAACAAGGAGTTCAACTGAGTGGACTTCTATTGACAAATATTTCCACTGAGGTAGACTCTGTGAATGTGAAAATGTGTGAAAAACCTATACAATTACTTAACTAATGAAACCTATCAATCCTATAGGATTCATATGAGTCTGGGTTAGGGTTTTGGTTAGGTTACAAAATATCATCACTTGTCTTTACATCATATCTATCAAGTTGTACAAAAACACACGTTTACTCTCAAATACATGGTTTAACTTGATTTGCAAGCATACAAACATATAAATTTGCAAGGTCTTTGAAGTTGGATCTTGACTAAGTTCCTTGATTTCCTGGAATACATGATACACATGTTGGTAAAATAATTTGGGAAATATTTACACTTTCATACCATTTGAGTGGACCTCTCTTAGGTCCCACTCTTTACATCAACTCTTACTCCATTTGCAAAGTGTAGTTGCACCTCTCTTTTATTCAAGGATCCACTTCTTTTTGGGTTCTACATATTTGAACATATGTGAGATCGACATCCCGTATCCAATATCAATGATGAAGAAGTAGATAAGTTTATTTAAATAACATATATCCATGAAGGGGAAATCTCTATCCTATACTTCTTGTTCTTAAATTCCTCAAGGTAGAGAGGGAAATTTATTTTCCAGTGTCCAACATGGTGACACTGGTGACAATTGCCTCAATTACCCACTCCTCATTTTGCTTTAAGTGTAGAGGACTTTGGGTTATCTTTAGAACCTTTCTTATCTTTGCCCTTGCCCTTGGACTTTCCTTGTCCTTTTTTTATCATCAACATGGATTTGGGGTTGCCTTTTATTTTCCCCTCAATAGTTCTTAACATGCCAAGTAGCTCAGTGATGCATGGGTTTTGAGTCACTTTTATAGGCCTATTTTATACTTGTTTTGTGCATTTATTAGTCAATTAATTGATCATATATGCATAAATCATTATTATTGGCTTGTACACTCTGTTTGCACCAAACTATGCTTATTTTATCATTTTTACATGATTTTATATATTCCCCGGCCTTATACACATTTTTATGCTTGTTTCAGGTAATCCATGTATAATGAAAAGTATGTGCCACCGACCTTTACAGTCTATGCCACTGAGATAGCAGTGGTCGGGCAATGAGAGAATAGAAGACTCGGTGCCACTGACCACCAAGTTTGTGCCACTGAGATTGGTTCAGAGCGGCAGATCAACTAGGCACATCAGCTCGGTGCCACGACTATCATGTGTCGGTGGTACCGACTCAGCAGGGCAAAGGGCACAACCTGAGGTTGTCAGTGCCATCGACTCTATCGAAAATTGGCAATCAAGTTAGATCATCCAGATCCGACGATCCACGTTATGTGGTACCGTAAGTTGGCCAATGACCTAATAAAGGATGGCCATACCTGAGGGGGAACACATGTTGCACCGCACAAAGACGAGAGAAGAGAGAGGAGCACAGAGCTGAAGGTCATCAACCATGAGATCCGAGCACCTCTCATGGATGATTTTTCTACCGGAAGACTGCAGAACGTGCGTTTCTCGAGGAGGATCATACGAAACACCTTCTCTCCAGGGGTTATATGAATTTATTTCATGTTTCCCACATTTTTGTTCTCTCTCCATGTATTCACAACTGAAAACTATGTGGGGCTAAACCCCTCCTTTTCTTAGGACCTGAGAGTAACCCGGGGAATCATGTATCGACTTTTTACATGAATTAATATAGATTTCTCTTTATTCCTGGATATATAGTTGTGTTTTAAATGATCTACCTATGCTTGATCACCATCAGTAGAGTAATAGACTGATAATTGCTCTGGAAGGAGGATTAAAGGTTGGAAAATCACAAATTATAGACTATCTTACATGTTCCTTGGGAAAGGTAATGTACGGTTAGTGGAAAGAAACCTAGAGTCTTCAATAATGCACCTAGACTAAGATATAAATTACTATGGATGTGGAATTGGCTTAGATCTAGGTAGGGGATTGCACCGTGGAAGCAGGCAATTCTGACTACAGGATTTCTGTCCAGGGTAGGAGTAGAATTTATATTAATTTGATAGAAATAAGATATAATAAGACCCCATGGTGAAATCGATAATCCTAAGGAATCTATCTCATTCGAATCAACCACTATTAATTTTCTTTTATTTTGTTCAAACTCAAATCCAACTTTTTAATCGGCTTAGCCGATCGCACCATAGTTAGTAGTAGTCACTGAGAATACATCTCCCTGAATTCGACTCAAGCCTCACATAGGCCTATATTACTTGACACGTACACTTGAATTCATAACACAATTTTAGCATGTCAAGTTTTTGGCGTCGTTGCCGGAGAGACGGTGAAGTTTCAACGCTATGAGTACTGTCGGTGGCCACTCTAGGCCACCTCTTTATTTCTTGCAATTTTATTTTAATCATTGAAATTCATTGCATACATATAAATCAATTTTTCTCTACTGAGTATTGTGATTAACGGATTTCACATTTTCAGGTACTAGTGCATGGTGAAAATGCGGACCATGGACTATGGAGAACCTACATTAGAGGTCCCAGTCATTGTTGAGGTTCCAGTTCAAACAACTACATCAGGAGACATACCGTTGACGCCCATGCAACAAGCAATGAGGAACAATAATGTAGGGGCTGAGAGGACCATATGGGAGATGACAAAGGCATCTTCCTAAGCTATACAAACATGGCCTATCAAGAAGCAGAATGTGAATGTAGCACAATACAAGATTGATCCAGGACTCATTGCACTAATCAAGTTACAACCTTTTTATGGTCACACTCATGAAGATCAGATGACACACATCAGCAACTTTGTGGAGTGTTGTGATATGGTGAAAGAGGATAGGTTTCCATAGACAGCTACTGATCTGAAGTTGTTCCCATCATCACTGGTGGACAAGGCAAAAGAATGGCAGCACAACCTGCCAAAGGAATCGATTGATACTTGGGATCAAATGATCAAGACGTTCTTTGAAAGGTACTTTCCTCTGGAGAAGACAAACGAGCTGGTGAGGAACATTCACAATTTCAAGCAGCAAGCAGTTGAATCCTATTCCAAAGTGTGGGAGCATTTTCAGAACATGCTCAAGAAGGTCCCTCACCATGGGATAGATCTGGAGAACCAAGTCAAAATGTTATACTTTGGGCTCCATAAAAGCGAATATGTCACCTTAGATAGTGCAGGCACATGGTTCTTTCTCAACAACTCACCCTCTAAGTGTCAGGAGATTTTGAAAAATATGGCAAAGAATCAAACATGGGGTAATGAGAGAGATCATCCAGAGCAGATCAAAAGCATAGGGGAGTCTAAAGTTATCACCTCTTTGAATGAGAAGCTAGACTTAATAGAAAATAAACTTCTAGAGAAGGATAATAATTTATCAGATGAGGAAGGACATGTGAAGTACATGCGGCAGCAAGGATACAGGAACAATGATTACTCATGGAGAAAGGATCCCAAGTTTTCTTGGAAAGATCCAAACAACTTCCTACATGATCTTGATCAACAGAACCCACACAGGAACAATCAGTAGCAGCGACTGATAGCAGAGGAGAGAACAAATGAAATTCTTAACATGACAGTGAAGCAGAATGAACAATAAACAACTTCCAATGTGATCTCCAGAATCAAGGGGCCCAGATGAGGAATTTTGAGACAACTTTGTCTCAGCTAGAGGCAGACACGGTGGCTTTGAAGAAGCCTACACAGTAAGGTTTTCCAGGAAACACTGACACTCCAATAGGAAACCATCAAGTTAAGGCCATACTACTGATAAGTGGGAAGAATTCATTAACTCCAAAGACCGTGGAGACTGAGGTGACCAAGTCTACTAACAGTGGTGACCCAATGGCAGAGCCAAAACAAGTAGAAATGGAGGCAGGCAACACAGTTGAAGTGGAAAAGAGGGCTTCATATGTACCACCACATCAGAGGACACTGACGGTACCAGTTCCATATCCTGACAGCTTGAAGGCAACAAAGATGGATTAGCAATTCAAGAAATTTCTAGATAGCTTTAGGAAGCTTTTCGTGAACATACCGTTGACTGATGCGATTGAACAAATACCGTCGTATGTTAAATTTATAAAGGATATTATTAATAAGAAGAGGAAGATTCCATATGCTGAGGTAGTAGTACTGAGAGAGCAAGTCAGTACCTTCATTTTAGGTATACTACCACCAAAAAGACAGGATCCTGGTTGCTTTAACATCACCTGATACATCGGGAAGACAAAGTTTGGGGACACACTTTGTGATTCAGGGGTGAGTATCAACTTGATGCCCTTATCTACTTTTAGGAAGTGAGGTCTCAAAACATCTAGGAAGAGCAGCATGACAATCCAATTGGTAGATAACTCAGTGGTGAACCTGTATGGTATTTACGAGGATGTACTTGTCAAGGTGGACCAGTTTGTTTTCCCAATAGACTTTGTGGTGATGTAGCTGCAAGATGACCATGGAAACAAGCTTTTATTAGGAAGACCCTTCCAAGAAATAGCTAATATGATCTTAGAGATGGATAGAGGTTGTTTGACTATGGGAATTAAAGATGACAGGTTTGAGATCAATATGCCAGATAATTCAAAGTCACCCAATGATCAAGAGAAATGCAATATGATGAAGCATATGGATAGCAATATCTCTTTGTTTTTGGGAAAACCATTTTTGGACATGGCGCATGTAATTACAAAGGTGGACAAGGGTATACTAGCGGTAGACATCATAAAGAACACTAAGGTGGTCTCACTTGCCAAGGCAGTAGGGTTTCTGGATGACAAACAGGAGGAATTGGGTTTATCCATTGTGGATGAGGATGGAGAAGATTCTCTTACAGATACATCCAAATCTTCTGCTAGTGGCATGTATAATGAACCTTATAGATGATTGTGTGTGGATCCGATCACTAGAAGAATGTGCAAGGCTATTGAAGGCTTTGCCGTGCTACCACACAAGACACTTTGAGGATTTGGGACCGCTGCCTCCACCAATGGTTTCTTCACTCATGAGCCCACCTGAGTTGGAGCTCAAGATGCTGCCACCTCATCTAAAGTATGTGTTTCTAGCTGAAGAGGAGAAGTTTCCGGTCATCATATCTGCACCATTGAGTGAATGAGAAGAAGAACAATTAATTACTGTGCTAAAGAGCCACCGAGGTGCATTCAGGTGGACTGTGGCTGACATCAAGGGGATCTCTCCTACATTTTGCCAACACAAGATTAGGCTAGAAGAAGGAGAAAAGCCGGTCATTCAACCTCAACTTTGCTTAAATCCAATCATGACGGAGGTAGTAAAAAAGGAGGTAATCAAGCTACTATCGGTAGGTATAATTTATGCTATTTCTGATTCAATGTGGGTTAGTCCGACACAAGTAGTGCCAAAGAAAGGGGGAATCACTGTCACTAACTCATCTAATAAACAAATAACCACTAGATTAGGGACAGGATGATGAGTTTGCATTGGTTATCATAGATTGAACACAACCACGCTTAAAGATCATTTTCCATTACTGTTCATTGATCAGATTTTGGAGCGACTTGTCGGTCACTCCCACTTTTGTTTTCTTGACGGTTATTCAGGCTATAATCAGATTTCAATCAATCCTAAGGACCAGGAGAAGTCTACCTTCACCTGCCTTTATGGCACTTTTGCATACCGCCGCATGTCGTTCGGGTTGTGCAACGCACCCGCCACTTTTCAACGGTGCATGTTAGCGATTTTCTCAGATATGGTGGAACGATGTCTCGAGGTTTTTATGGATGATTTTTTAGTCTATGGGGCATCTTTTGATGATTGTTTGAAAATTTTGGATAAGGTTTTGCAACGGTGTGAAGACACACACTTAGTGTGTTATGACCGTATCCGAGCTTAATTGGTAAACTAGGGTTTACATGGATGATTATATGCTTAATTGGATTGATCATTGCTTAAATCTAATTAATGATGATAATTCAATTATGATGTTTTAAAACTAATAAGAACGTTAAGTGTTCTATTGTTTGAGAAATTAGGGTTTGAGAAATATAAACCCTAGTTGGCTGAAATTAGGGTTTTGATGGTACATGAGTATGAAATTTGATCAGGATAGCATTTTGGTAAATGATTTTTCATATTTTATATTTTTTATTTAATTGAATTTTGGATATGATATGGATAACTAAATCATGCATATTGGAGAAAAATTTCAGAATATTTGAGTGTTCTTTGAATGTGGTTCTCGGTCGAACTATACTTCAACCAAAATGCTGACAGAGTGCTTTTCAGCAGTGTAGTATTTTATTTTTAATTATTTATTGGTAATGCCAAATGATCTGAAATTTTATCTGGTGATCTTAAAATCAATAATAAACAAATGTAAAATTTTCCTAATTTTTGGATTCGTTTAGAACTAATCAGTAGACAAATTACAGTAACTGACATTTCTGTAGAATTCTAGATAGCAGTTCACTATTCGATTTTTATTTATTAAATGGAAGCTTTGAATGATCCCAAATTTTAACTAAATCATACATAGAATTCTAAATTTTCATAATTTTCGGAGAAGGTTTGATCTCTTAAATACATGAATTCACATAAACATTTTTATGACAGAAAAATCTGCTGAAATAAGAAAAAGTTTAGTGAGGGGTCAATGTGCAATTAACCCAAGCAGCTCAATTGATCTATATGGTCAACCTAACATACAAGGATATCTAATAATTCATGCTTCAATCCAGAGAAATGAAATCCTAGAGAGAGAGAGAGTTAGGGTTGCGAGGAGAAATTGATGGAGATGCCGACCTAGGGTTTTGCGGTCCGAGGAATGATGAAATCATGTAAGTTTAGCTTCTTTGGATATAGTTTCATGGTGAATCTTTGCTCACATGTCAAAATTCCGTCCATCCTCTAATTTGATCCAAAATAGTATCAAAACTTCCCCTTTTTTCACTCTTTCTTCATAATCCCTCATTTTTAGGGTTTCCGAGTTGAAAGGAAGAAGAATTGGGTAAATTGCTAGGGATTTGATATTTTTCAGATATGGGATATGTTTTTAAGGTGTTTTCACACCTTAGGGTGAGTGGGAACTTCCTTTAAACAGTATATTGCACAAAAAATGGTTAAATCATCTATAATCTTTAATTGCTTAGTATGCGACTACAAACCCTGAATTGTGTGTTTGATCTAAGTTGTTGCAAAATGATATGAAACGGATTCTTCCTCTGTTTAGATGAATTTCAAATGATAAAATCATATTGGAAATGTATACAATACATCCCAATGAGAATTCCCTAAGTATTCACAGAGGTTATAAGAGTAAACTGAAATATAGGGAATTTGTCTGACTGAAATTTGTTGTATAAGTAAATAGAGAAAATTGCTTATCTAGATCCCTTTGGTTATGAATGATTATTTATCTAAATTCATAGTACATATATGCCAGATACTATCTTGGATTTCATTCAAAGTGAATAGTGTTTGTTTGATATGTCAATAGAGAGGGTGAAACCCTAGATGCGAGGAAAGTTGGATATTTGCAAATAGATATCGTGAAATTCATTTGAAGGGATTTTCTTGACATGATAGACTTTATTTATTCAATGTTATTATTGATGCATGATATCCTAGTGAATGGCATGGAAACCTAAATTCAACTCAGTTCCAAGGTTTCATACATATATTGATTTTATATGATTTGTTGATAGTAGCCTTTATTCAATGAATGTTTATGTCACATGAAATCTTTACGGGAGCCATGTGAATAAGTTGTTGCCTAGTGAGAGGTGACAAGATGTGTGATGGCCTTGTGATCCATGAGAATACTTGTACAACCAGTGAAATGAATACCTTGATCTAAGGACCTAGAGGTAATGGTTACCTGTTACAGAGGTAACAATGCTATGTGATGATCTAAGGGTTTGAATACCCAGATCCAGTGATTATGATAATGATGTGAAGGGATGATAATTCCTAGTAATGTGATAAGGGATTGAGATCCCATGTATCATGTTGTAAAGATTTGAAAAGTATGTGATAGATGTATTACACCTTTCTTTGTAGCATTTGTTGTGATTAAATGAAACCCTAAGGGTAGGGTGTTCAATGAATCAAGTATTGTAATATCAATGTTCTCAGTTATTATTAATAATTCTTGTCATGATAAGTAATTAACTCTTAATTGAGTTATGAGATGCACAACTCAAGATTTGGGTTGATATGCACGTTCTTTGAGAAATTACAGATAAGTTGCAGGTTCTATTGACAATTACTCATATGTCAAGTAATTAACTCTTATCTGTGTAATAAGATGATAAATTGCACGTTTCTGGTGTGTATGTGACAAGTGGACATGTAATATGTTTATTTAAGAATTTTAGTATGCTTGCATGTATAGTATGTTGATTACTTAATATATTATAGTGTTTTAAATATATACTGCTCTACCAAGTTTAGAATGATATACATGTTGTATTATAACTTCAAATAAGTAGACGCGACACCATAGAGATACCAGAGTCAAGTATGAGTAAGAGAAGGGTACAATGTAGAAAGAGCTTTTTAGGAATAATAAAATAATAGACTTAGGAGCCGTGAACACCGTAGAACCCCTATGTGAGGTCTACGCCTTAGGGGTGAAATGACCTAACACTGGCCGCATCCAGTATACGGGGGTCAGAACGTGCTATCAGGTGGCACGGGGGATGAAGCTCTAGTGGAAGTCTCCTTAAATTATAGTTTGCAGTGTCCAACATCAACTAGAAGTCCTAGTGGCACTAGAGTACAGAAAATCCAAGAGGTGGCTTGACTCTCTACTTGTGTGCTCATGTTAGAGGAGTCTAGTTTAGGCCGGAGAGCCATTTCCTTGTTGCAGACCATGATAGTAGTCAGACTTAGCATTTCCCAGGTGTGTCCGTTAAATCTTGTACGGTGTGATCGTAGTGCACTATGAGTCTTCATATGTAGAGTACACTGCATATGATCAGGGCATAATAAAATGAATGAGAGGTCAAACAAGTGTGTATAGTTATTCAATTATTCTGTGTATGTTTCTAAATTATTAGTTCTCTTTATGATCAATCAAGCATTTCATATATTGATTCACTCTTATAGATATTTAGAGTATCCTGCCATATTTATGATCGTCAATTATTAGACTCTTTAAAGATTACTGCTGTTATAATTGATATCAATTGCTCAAAAGTATATCTGTAATTATATCAGTGCTTTAGATTATTTCTTTGAAGTACTCATTCACTGAGCGAGTAGGCTCACCCCTCTACTCACAATTTTCAGGGAAATCACATGGACTTGAAGAAGATATCATTGCATCATAGTATATCTACCACAAGAGTTAAGTCTGAGTATAGTTAAGTTCAGTTGGTCCTTGTCACTCTAGGTCCTTGTAAAGAAATAAGAGAGAGTAGTAAATGATGATGTATAACATTATTCCTCTTTTAGCAATATATGTGAATCAGCAGTCTTATGTGTGTAAAAGTATGAGGAACATGATGGATGTTCATACATGCATTTTTACTGTTGAAATCAGATTAGAGAAATCAATGTTTAGATTCCTTTGTAAAGTTGGTGTATGTGGTTCAATGCGAGAAAACAAAGAGTTTTGACAGAGAAGAAAAAGTTAAGGGTGATCTTTGTATTACGTTAAATCCTTAATTTATGCCCTAATCTCATGATTAGTGGATATTGTGAGATCGAGGTGTAACAACTTGGTATCAGAGCTTAGGCTGAGTTGTCAGGGACCATTAAGTTAGTAAGTTAGAGTAATAAGTGTGGCAAATAGGAGATGTTATGATGTTAGCTCTGGGGATTTGAGTATTTGGATATCCTGGCCCAATATCTGAGTACTTGGATCAACCAGTATCAAGCTACTATGTTTATTATTTCATGTATACCCTAGCCAGGTATACAGTGGAAGGATGGGCTAGAGAGGAACCCTAGAAATATTAGGGTTAGAAATAAGATAAGTAACATGAATTAAGAACATAAATATAAAATGAGATAGAAATTTCATTTCATATTGTTGTTTTATTGGAGATGAATAGAAATTATCTTATATGTTTGAATTCAGATATGCATTATTTTGAAATATATATGTGTCTTTAAGATTTGTTGTACACTATGCAGTTGTAGCATTTATTGATTAAATTCTTTGTATCAAGTAGACTAGAAATGATCTTTGAATATAATTTCCTAAGTGGATATTCTTTCCACATGTTTGAGACTAATAGGAGTTGGTTAATCTTAAGTAGCTCTTAGCTTCAGGACTACAAGTTCGGCCTGGTCTGGCTGGCAGGATGCATTACTAGGATCTAATGACTCCTATTAATAATATGATACGAGTAGACTCTGGATAAATTAGACCCACATCATAGTGAGAATGTACATACACTAAGATGTTGAAACATATGGGATAGATTAGAATAGCTAAGAATCAGTGGGAACTGATATCTGAGACCCAACTTTGGGGCCTCATATGAGAAATCCTTAATTGGGAATAAAGGAAAACGACATAAGGTTCAGATTAAGTTTAATGATTAATATTATATGATCTCTAAATATGAAATATGGAAAAGATATGAGAAAACTATGTAAGGGCCAAGGTAGTAAGAATCAATCATAGGGAATGGATTATATAACCGAGTACAATGCTTTTATGTACTCCAAAGCAAAGGAAAAATAGAAGAACAGAGTTAAGTATATGATAAGTAAATATAAGTGAAGAGTCTTCAGAAGAGTTAAAGTAAAGTGAATTAGATAAATATGTAAATCATAAGACTAGGATAAGAAGCTAAGTTAAAACAAAGATAAATGTTGTAAATGATGAGCTTGATGAAGGAATGAGGGTTATGATATAATTGAGAGCATGGAATGTATACCTTTATTAATAAGTTTAATACATTCATCCTTACTACCTTTGGATTCCAAGTCTCTATAGAACAACAAACTAGTTTCTAAAAAAAAAAGAACAAAAGTGTAGCTTAACAAAATGAATAAGTTATACAAAGGTAGACTATGCTCAGGAAGGAAAAACTTGATATAAGAGAAACTATGTTTCACTCATGCATGAGCCGTTTGATTTAAAATGAAGGATATGTAATGTATTAAACATGAGTTGAAACTAGTATAGAGATTATTGATTTATAATTTCAAATTCACATTAGTAGAAGGATAAAAAGAAATATGTGCAACAGGGTATACATGACCATACACATGAATAAGCAACATGATCATAAGAGAAAAGTAGAAGTTAAAGATAACAAGTGGAAGAGTAGTATATGGTAAGAGGATTATGGAAAGTAAGAAAGGGTTTGAAACATGGTGGAGTAATATAGATTATAAAAGAAAGAGTTTAGGAGATTCAATCAAGTGCTAGTTAGTCAAGTATCCTTGTTGATAACTAATTAAACCTACATATGACAAATGTATTAATGGGATGTTTGAAGATAAGAATTGTAAGTCTCAGAACCGTCTTCTCTTCCATATATTACTTAATGAGAGAAATGTGGGAATGAAGTGATAAGAAAATGAATCATATCTGATGCATAACCACCATGGTAGAGGCATCTAGTGAATGTAATAATGACACACAATATGATGATGAAACCCTAGAAAGGTAAATTGAGAATGTAATCTATCTGAATGGCCAATTAAGATGAAGGAAATTCAATTGATAAGATAAGGAAGACTTTAGTAAAAACTTGTGAGATCCTAAGTTTGAATTTCAAATTAAGGGAGCAAAGTCACACCACAATAATGTCATGCTACTGATAAAGGCCAAACCCTAGAATGATTAGAGTTGTAGTAGTTCAAGGGTTGTCACTAGTGATTTGACCTTGAATACTAGCATCTCTATAAAACAAGATCATGAAATTTGCACTATGAGAAGTAAAGTAGCACTGATAGTAATCCTAGCTAATCTGAAAGGTATATAAACAATATGGAAATGATTTAGAGCAAAGGATAAGAAATAGATTTGAAATATAACAGGTGTGTTTTTAACAAAAGGAGAAATACAATATGAGTGAAGTGTGATATGAAATAAATGCTTGTAGTAATACCAAGAATGATGAATAATCTATTCATACCTTGTATGTTTCAATTTTAGGGATGTTTAATCTACATGATTAAAATGAGAAGGATAAGTAGCAAAAAGTAAGTAGTAATGAATGAGTAGAGAGATAAGAGAAAACAATGGCTTTTAGTAATATGTGAATTTGTTTTTAGAAGTATAATTTGTTGAAGGTATATTAAGGGATGTAAATTGGTTCTACGTATGATTTTAGTGTACATGTGTAAGCAATATGTTAATTAAAGGTGTCTGGTAGTTTAAGTCATTCATACCAGTAATCCATCTTAGTATTATACAATTGTGGTATGGTGATATGTGTTGAATGATGATGGAACAAATGGAGGGTTACCCTGAATAAGGTAGCCTTACCTATTCACTCATATGAATAGAAGGGATGATAACCATATTGTATTGATAGGTAACCCTAATGAGGTATAGCTTGTTATATCTAGCCTTAATATAACTAAGTGATGGTAATTGGGTATGAATAGTCCTTGAATGACTAATACAATTATGGAGTACTCTGTTACTATTGTTGAAATGCTAGTATGCTATAACCTGGTGGTTACACCTTGAATTATGTGTGGGTTCATACTTGAGAATAGTATGGAATGTAATGGTAATGCTTCACCTTATGCATCCATGATCCAATGGGGATGTCGTGAGTAGTAATGTACAATTGTTGTTGAATCTAGTCTTTTAACTCAAAAATATTTTGCTATTTGAGTAGCATAATAGTAAAAATTCAAAACATCATGGTGAACTCTCTTTTGTGATTTAGAGGTCATACGTAACAACAGTACATATTGAGCCGTATGAATTGAGATAGTTGGATCGGATTATCAATGTTGAGGTAACACCTCAAGAGTATGTAAATATTGAAATGGTTGTTTCTCTCTCTATCCTATGATTGATTGTAACATAGGGAATGCATTTGTTATCATTGAGAAGTCATGATTTAACATGTTGTGATTAGAAAAGAAACAAAGGACTTAATGTTGAAAACTTCATTCAAGTAGGAAATACAAGAATATAATGACATGTATGATTTCAGAAGCTTAAAATAAACCTTGAAAGTAATTTTCTTGCACATTTATGTTTTGGGGACGAAACCTTTTAGGGGGGGGGAGAATTGTTATGACCGTATCCGAGCTTAATTGGTAAACTAGGGTTTACCTAGATGATTATATGCTTAATTGGATTGATCATTGCTTAAATCTAATTAATGATGATAATTCAATTATGATTTTTAAAACCTAATAAGAATGTTAAGTGTTCTATTGTTTGAGAAATTAGGGTTTGAGAAATATAAACCCTAGTTGGCTGAAATTAGGGTTTTGATGGTACATGAGTATGGAATTTAATCATGATAGCAGTGTGGTAAATGATTTTTCATATTTTTTACAAATTTTTATTTAATTGAATTTTGAATATGATATGGATAACTCCATCATGCATATTGGAAAAAAAATTTAGAATATTTGAGTGTTTTGAATGTGTTTCTCGGTCAAACTATACTTTGACCAAAATGCTAATAGAGTGCTTTTTAGTAGTGTAGTGTTTTATTTTTAATTATTTATTGGTAACCTCAAATGATCTGAAATTTTAACTGGAGATCTAAAACTCAATCATAAAAAGCATGTAAAATTTTCCTAACTTTTGGATGCGTTTAGACCATATCAGTAGATGAATTACAGTAACTGATATTTCTGTAGAATTCTAGATAGCAGTGCACTATTCGATTTTTAATTATTTAATGGAAGCTTGGAATGATCATAAATTTTAACTGAAGCTTTGTAACTCAATTATACACAATATGATAAATTCTCATACTTTTTGTATAAGTTTTGATCTCTAAAATACACAAATTCACAGAAAACTTTTTATGATAGAAAAATCTACTAAAATAAGAAAAAGTTTAGTGAGGGGTCAATGTGCAATTAACCCAAGCATCTCAATTTCTCTATATGGTCAACCTAACATACAAGGAGATATCATAATTCATGATTCAATCCAGAGAAATGAAATCCTAGAGAGAGAGAGAGAGTTAGGGTTGAGAGGAGAAATTGATAGAGATGATGACATACAGTTTTGCGGTCTGAGGAATGATGAAATCATGTAAGTTTAGCTTCTTTGAATATAGTTTCATGGAGAATCTTCTCTCACATGTCAAAATTCTGTCCCTCCACTAATTTGATCCAAAATGGTATCAAAACTTCCCCTTTTCTCACTCTTTCTTCATAATCCCTCATTTTTAGGGTTTCCAAGTTGAAAGGAAAAAGAATTGGGTGAATTGCTAGGGATTTGATATGGATTCAAGATTTTCAGATATGGGATACGTTTTTAAGGTGTTTTCACACCTTAGGGTGAGTGGGAACTTCCTTTAAATAGTATATTGCATGAAAATCGGTTAAATCATCTATAATCTTTAATTACTTAGTATGCGACTACAAACCCTGAATTGTGTGTTTGATCTAAGTTGTTGCAAAATGATATGAAATAGATTCTTCCTCTGTTTAGATGAATTTCAGATGATAAAATCATATTAGAAATGTATACAATACATCCTAATGAGAATTCCCTAAGTATTCACAGAGATTATAAGAGTAAACTGAAATATAGGGAATTTGTCTATGACTGAATTTGTTGTATAAGTAAATAGAGAAAATTGCTTATCTAGATCTCTTTGGTTATGAATGACTATTTATCTAAATTCACAGTACATATATGTCAGATATTATCTTGGATTTCATTCAAAGTGAATGATGTTTGTTTGATATCTCAGTAAAGAGGGTGAAACTCTAGATGTGAGGAAAGTTGGATATTTGTGAATAGATATCATGAAATCCATTTGAAGGGATTTTCTTGACATGATAGACTTTATTTATTCAATGTTATTATTGATGCATGATATCCTAGTGAATGGCATGGAAACCCAAATTCAACTCAGTTCCAAGGTTTCATACATATATTGATTTTATATGATTTGTTGATAGTAGTCTTTATTCAATGAATGTTTATGTCACATGAAATCTTTATGGGAGCCATGTGAATAAGTTGTTACCTAGTGAGAGGTGACAAGATGTGTGATGGCCTTATGATCCATGAGAATACTTGTACAACCAGTGAAATGAATACCTTGGTCTAAGGACCTAGAGGTAATGGTTACCTGTTACAGAGGTAACAATGCTATGTGATGGTCTAAGGGTTTGAATACCCAGATCCAGTAATTATGATAATGATGTGAAGGGATGAGAATTCCCAATAATGAGATAAGGTATTGAGATCCCATGTATCATGTGTTGTAATGATTTGAAAAGTACGTGATAGATGTATTACACCTTTCTTTGTAGCATTTGTTGTGATTAAATGAAACCCTAAGGGTAGGGTGTTCAATGAATCAAGTATTGTGATATCAATGTTCTCAGTTATTATTATTAATTCTTGTCATGATAAGTAATTAACTCTTAATTGAGTTATGAGATTCACAACTCAAGATTTGGGTTGATATGCACGTTCTTTGAGAAATTACAGATAAGTTGCAGGTGCTATTGATGATTACTCATATGTCAAGCAATTAACTCTTACCAGTGTAATAAGATGATAAATTGCATGATTCTAGTGTGTATGTGCCAAGTGGACATGTAATCTATTTATTTAAGAATTTTAGTCTGCTTGCATGTATAGTATGTTGATTACTCAGTATATTACAATGTTTTGAATATACTGCTCTGCCTAGTTTAGAATGATATATATGTTGTATTATAACTTCAAATAAATAGACGCGACACCATAGAGATACTAGAGTCAAGTATAAGTAAGATAAGGGTATAATGTAGAAAGAGGTTTCTAGGAATAATAAAATAATAGACTTAGGAGCCACGAACACCGTAGAACCCCTATGTGAGGTTTGCGCCTTAGGGGTGAAACAACCTAACCCTGGCAGCGTCCAGTATACGGGGGTCGGAACGTGCTATCAGGTAGCACGGGGGATGAAGCCCTAGTGGAAGTCTCCTTAAATTATAGTTTGCAGTGTCCAACATCAACCAGAAGTCCTGGTGGCACTAGAGTACAGAAAAGCCAAGAGGTGGCTTGGCTCTCCGCCTGTGTGCTCAAGTTAGAGGAGAAGTCCAGTTTAGGCCAGAGAGGCATTTCCCTATTGCAGACTAGGAGAGTAGTCAGACTTAGCATTTCTCAGGTGTGTCCGCTAAGTCTTGTACGGTGTGATCATAGTGCACTATGAGTCTTCATATGTAGAGTACACTGCATATGATCAGGGCATAATAAAATGAATGAGAGGTCAAACAAGTGTGTATAGTTATTCAATTATTCTTTGTATGTTTTTGAATTATTAGTTCTCTTTATGATCAATCAAGCATTTCATATATTGATTCACTCTTATAGATATTTAGAGTATCCTGTCATATTTATGATTGTCAATTATTAGACTCTTTAAAGCCTAATGTTGTTATAATTGACATCAATTGCTCAAAAATATATATGTAATTATATCAATGCTTTAGACTGTTTCATTGAAGTACTCATTCACTGTGAGAAAACAAAGAGTTTTAAAAGAGAATAAAAAGTTAAGGTGATCTTTGTATTGTGTTAAATCCTCAATTTATGCCCTAATCTCATGATTAGTGGAAATTGTGAGATCGGGGTGTATCAACGTGCTTAATTGGAAAAAAATGCCACATGATGGTTAGCGAGGGCATAGTGCTTGGACACAAGGTGTCTAGCAAGGGATTGGAGGTGGATCTGGTTAAGATATAGGTGATTTCAAAACTTCCCCCACCAACATCGGTGAAGACAGTTAGGAGTTTTCTAGGCCATATTGATTTTTATCGCCAATTTATTAAGGATTTTTCAAAAATCGCTAAGCCATTGTTTGAGCTCTTGAAAAAGGATGTTGATTTCAATTTTGTTGAGAAATGTTTAAAATCTTTTGAAATCTTGAAAGAGAAACTCATATCCGCATCGGTTGTGCAGGCTCCAGATTGGAGCCAATCGTTTGAACTGATGTGTGATGCATTAGATTATGTTGTGGGGGAAGTGTTTGGGCAATGCTTATACAAAGTTCCTAAGGTCATATATTATGCATCTAGAACACTTAATGATGCACAGCTAAATTACACCACAACTGAAAAAGAGTTATTGGCTATTGTCTTTGCTTTTGAGAAATTTAGGCAATATCTTGTGGGAGCTAAGGTGGTGGTGTGGACCGATCATGTGGTAATTAAATACTTGCTACAAAAGAAGGATGCAAAACTAAGATTGATCATATGGATCCTTTTATTGCAGGAGTTCGACATTGAGGTCAAAGATAAAGCAAGGATTGAGAATGTGGTGGCTGACCACCTATCTAGATTGGAGAGGGTAGATGAGAAAGATGTTAATATACCCATTCTAAAGACTTTCCCTGATGAACAACTATTCTACCTTAAGAAAAGGGACCCTTGGTTTGCTAACACTGTGAATTATTTAGCTTGTAGGGAACTACTCGATGATTGGGGGTACCAAGAAAAGAAGAGGTTCTTTCATTCATTGCGCTATTATTTTTCGGATGATCCTATTTTGTTGAGACAATGCAGGGATGGAATATTGAGGAGGTGCGTACATGAATGTGAGTATGCGAGTGTGTTGAAACACTGCCACACACTACCTACACGTGGACACCATGCCAGTTCAAGGACATTCACAAAAGTTTTGGAGAGTGGTTTATACTAGACGACCCTATTCAAAGATGCATATGATTTTGTATGTAGGTGTGGCGCATGTCAGCGGTCAAGTAACATATCAAAGAGGCAGGAGATGCCATTGAATGCGTTTCAATAAGTAGAGGTTTTTGATTTATGGGGTATTGATTTAATGGGACCCTTTGTGTCCTCTAACTCTAACCTCTACATCTTACTGGTTGTAGATTATGTGTCAAAATGGGTGGAAGTGATTCCAACCCGCACCAATAATGCCAATGTCGTATGCAAATTTGTTAAGGGTCACATTTTCTACAGGTTTGGAGTTCCAAGGATGATTATAAGTGATGGGGGAACTCATTTCACCAATCGGAAATTTGGGGAACTCTTAAGAAAATATGGGGTGACGCACTTTGTGGGTACACCCTACCACCCACAAACTCAAGGGTGGGTGGAAATTTCAAATCGTAAGATCAAAAAGATTCTTGAGAAGACAGTGTCGTCTAGTAGAAAAAAATTGGAGTGAATTGTTGGTTGATGCGCTATGGGCCTATAGGACTGCCTATAAAACACCAATAGGAGCTACACCCTTTAGGCTAGTCTATAGACGGGTGTGTCATCTCCCTGTAGAGTTAGAACATAAAGCTCATTGGGCATTAAGGAGGCTCAATTTTGACCTTGATGAAGTAGATAAGACAAGGATGTTAGAGTTGAATGAGCTTGATGAAATTAGGATGAATGTCTATGAGAATTCACTATTGTACAAGAAGAGGACTAAGCAAATACATGACCGGCATATAGCAAGGAGAGTCTTTTATCTGGGAGAGAGTGTGTTGCTTTTTAATTCAAGGATAAAATTACACCCTGGGAAACTGAGATCTAGGTGGAGTGGACCATTTGTCATAGAAGAAATGTTTCCACATGGGGTGGTTAAAATCAAAGAGGGAGAGAGATCCTTCTTGGTTAATGGCCAAAGACTAAAGCACTACTTTGGAGAGGACTTCGATAGGAAGGGGCATGATGTGAAACTCATTGCTCCTAATTGATCTCAAGAATGGGTTTATATAGCCTAGGACGTTAACAAGGGTGCTTGTTGGGAGGCATCCCAACCATTAGGACATTTATTTCATTTCTTTACATTATGTTGGTTTAGTAGTACTTAGTTTTTCATAATTTTTTTGTAAAAATGATACCTTGACCCATTTGTTAAGTGTGCAGGATTGTGCAGGGTCGGTTTCACCGACACCCCAGTCAGTGTCACTGAGATCGTGTCAATGAGAGGACCAATTTGATTGGAAGAAGTCGGTACCACCGACACCCTAGTCGGTGGCACCAAGATATCTAAAGAAAGTGTAGAAAATTTCAAGTGGCTAACTGATAAGCCGTCGGTACCACCGACACCCCTGTCGGTGGCACTGACTCGACCAACACTCCAAGCTCAGTGGGTGCATCGGTGCACCAAAAGAAAAAAAGAAAGAGAGTCAGTACCACCGACGAGACCGCCAATGCCACCGACAGAAGAAAACACTGATCTGTGGGTGCCTTCATCAACGATCTAGATGCATCAAGAATCAAAGATTGGTAGCACCGATCTACCCCAGAGTCGGTGCCACCAACTCCCTGATGATCTGGTTTTTCAAGATGTTGCACCGATGGCTGTCGATGCACTGAGGCCACAGATAAGCCCCAGAGTCGGTGCCACCGACTTCGCCACAGCAGAGCCGCGCCAACTCTATGAAAGGAAGGTAGTGGATTATTTTCTCCTCACAACTTCAAGCACCACTCCTCCCCAAGTCCAAGTGACTACTCTAAGCATCCAGAAGCTACACTGAGCTCTTCTTTTCTCAACCTCCTTCCCAGATCACTTCAACGTCGTGGCAAGGAGAGCAGGACCCCCTGGCAGTCTGACGCCATGACCCAGGATCAGCCACCCTTCGATGGAGGTGTGAAAGGTGTACGAGGAGATTTCCAAGACGTCGTTCACTCCAACAAGATATGGAGATCGAAAGCTATTGGAGGACATGGGCTTTGACGACAACATGGTGGCTGTCCTTGAGGGGAAAGAGTTCGATGGAGGGTCCGTGAACCCTATCTTCAGTGGGTGGCCAACATACAAGGAGATTGTGATCGAGTTCCTGGCGTATCTGGAAATATGTGTGGCCCCTGACCCAGCACGCCAGACGTGAGGCGAGTGGAGAGAAGGGAAGGTGGACTTCTACCTTTACAACACCAACTACTCCATTACCCTTCACACCTTCAACAAGATCTATGGATGGCCTCATGAGCCATGCCACCATCCTGAGAACGTTGACTTTGACGCAATATGGAAGGATCTTGTGACAGTGCCAGAAGGTTATAAGTTAAACTAGCACCACAGCTCATTGGCAGACCTCAAGCACCCTTTTATTCGGGTGCTACATCGCATGCTAACCAACACTCTCTTCGCCAAGTCTACTTAAGGGAAAGCGAAGGTCCAACAACCAGTTTTGGAGGAGAGGCCCAACTTATTTGGAGCCTTATTCCTCACCCATGTGATGGCGGTGAAGCGCAATGTAAAGAGGACCACGCCTATCCTTTTTGGGGGACTTATCACCCCCATTGCTCTCCACTTAGGTCTGGATCTCTCTACTCTTGATCCTATGTAGTCCAATCTTCACATAGACTGCCTCCACTTCAAGCAGTCTGGTCTTATCTCTGTCTAACACAACACCATCTCTGCAATCTGTTCGGTCATCGACAACTTCTACGAGTGTCAGCTACCTGATCCTATATTCAACATAAGGCAAGTTGACCACTATAGATGTTCGTACATGGATGATGACGATGAAGGAAATGATGAGGAGGAGGAGCAGCCAAGCGACGACGATGACGACGTGGATGAGGTGGATCCCACCATTCCCATGACACATCGGGTGGCTCCGTGGAGGCATCCACGACATTATGCAACATCTACGTCTTCTGCCCCACCACCTTCTCAGGAAGGAGAGGAAGCTTATTCTATGGTGGGCATGTATTCCATGTTGTAGGGTATACAGACACATCAACAATAAAAAAACTCAATCTCTAGCCAGAATTCAAGATGTGCAGGGTCAAGTGTACACCAACTAACATGCGATCTACGAGAACGGACGTCTTCTCTTAGAAAACCAAGAGAACATGCATCAGTGCCTGTAGAGGATGGAAAACTACTAGCAGCTGTTCTTTGACCACTACTGGAGCCAGGGATACTTTGGAGGCTACCTGATGCCACTAGATATGCCTTCATCTAATCCGACATTCCAGGGGATGTTTCCTCCCTAGGACCCCAGCCAGCCACCACCACCACCATACTAGTCGGGTATCTCTGTTCCACCTCTTAAGTTGGAATTTTGACTATGGGGTCATAGTCATATTCAAGCTTGGGGGGTGCTGGAATAGCTTCTATCTTAATTTTTCTTTCATTTTAGCATTTTGTTTTTATTTTAGTAAAACTAGTTTTCTTTTTAGTTTTTCTAGTTATGTAGGATCCACAATCTATCTCGTGTAATTTTTGGAGAAGTAAATGCATGGTTTTAGTTGAGTTTATCAATCTCTGGGTTGGGTGCAACATGAAAAAAAGTGCAAATTTCAAAATTTCTTGTGAGCCTATCTTGTGAGTAATTGAGTTGCATAACTAAGGAAGTGCTTGGGTAAGTCAACTCCAGGACATGAGAACATAAATGACCATATTAATTTTCTAAGAAAAGTAATTGACATGGCTATTGAGCCCGAATTGACCAAACACTAACGTGACTTTAAACTAAAATTTAAGAGAGAAACCCCTTGATTACCCTATACACAGGTCATTAGAGAGGGATATATGATTTTCTCTGAAGGTTCTTGTAACATCTCTGACCTGGGTTATGCTTTAACCCTAGATGTTTTGTTTAAGAAAGATAATTATATGCTTTCTCTTATCTTTTGAAAAGTAATTAAGGCTCAAGAGGAACTTATGTTTCAATTTTAGTCCTTTTTGAATAATGTTGAAAACAATGTTTTGCTCGTTTTGGACTAAAGTGAAAATTACCCAAGTTGAGGGGTTAACTTGCAAATATTACATGATAAAATGTTCCTCAAGTATTGAAGCATCAGAAGAATGAGAATGATCCTGAGGTATGGCTTCCACAATCCTGAGCACCAAGAAAGTGCTTATTAAGCAATGTTTGTGCATTAAAACCTAGTTTTGGTGTAATGTGCAATTTACCCAAAACCTAGGGTTCAATATGCAAAATACCACTTCTAGAGAGTCCCTAATGTTTCTTGGTATCAATTAGAGACAATAAAATTAGAGGGGCGTCTCATTTGAATCTCTTTGGGAGAGAGAGAATCTTGATATTAAAATAATCAAGATTTAAGCATAATTGAAACCCTAATTCAATTTAATGCAAAAATAAATATATTAATGGAAGTGCCCTTCAACCAAAAATGTGATTGTTGAATTTATTTAAGTATGTACGTCCTTGTGCCTTGCAATGGAACCGAAATATCTAAAGTGAGTGGAAAGCCCACTCACATTAGTTAAAGAAAAAGTAATATCCACTAATTTTTGGATATTATTATTATATTGATTAAGGTGCTTTTTTGTTTTCTTTTAATTCATGGATAAAGAAGAGGATTTTGAGGGGGAGTATGATGGCATCGTATGAAAGGAGGTGAGTGGGATAAGTGGCACCAATTTAGGGAATTGAAGGATTTTTATAACACTTTCTCTCTCTTGAATTTCCCTTATATACACTCCATTCTTTCACCCACATGAAAGGCTTTTTCGACTCTTCTTTCTTTCCTTGTTTTGGTCGAGCACAAGGGAGCTTAGGAGCAACAGGAGAACATACCCCAACCTATAGGTGATCTCCTTAATCATCTTCAACCTTGATTTCATGGTGGAAATCGAAATTCAATGCTTATTTTCTTCTTTTCTCCATTCAATCTTCAACTTTAGCCATTCTTTTCACTCAAAGACTTGAGGACGGACCTTGGGAAGTTGAGAAAGATTCATTCACCATTAAAGACATGAATCTTGAAGCTTGGATTCAAATTTGAAGGTGGGTTATATAACTTGAACCCTTAAATATCATTATTGATTTCATTTCTTCATCATATGTTGATTCCTTTTTCTATCCCGAATTTCCTTTTGCTTAATTATTGAAATCACCACAAAGATAACAGAAAATTTCGAAGGTTTGTAGCTTGAAGACGATGATGTCATCTTAGCACACACCTCAAGAAATATCAGGTCCTAATGGTTTCAACTTGAGACCAATCGGTCTCAAGACCGATTGAAACCAAACAGTCTCAAGACCGTTTGGGTGCAAACGGTCTCAAAACCATTTGGGATCAAATGGTCTCAAGACTGTTTGGGGATACTTGCTGATGTAGTTGTATGTTGATCCAATGGTTCTAATTGATTGACTCATAATAGGTTCAGTGATGGATAATCCACGAATTACAAACTCTAATCAGGTTGAAGTGTTGAAACCCTAATCGAATTGAATCAATTTCATGGTTGATGGTGCAAACGGTCTCAAGACCATTTGGAGGTCAAGGGCTGTAATGAATGGTTGGAGATCCAAGGGTTATAATTTGATGTACTCTCAATGGTCCAATTGATGAAGGATTCAATGAAGCAAACCCTAATTGATTGGTTGAAGGAAACCATAGATGATCCTTTCAGTTTCAAGGTAGTTTGGACCAAACGGTCTTGAGACAATTTGATTCCAAATGGTCTTCTAACCATTTGAGATCAAATGGTCTCAAACCATTTGAAGGTCCAATCAGTTTCAAGGTTGATTTATCCAATCGGTTTCAAATGTTGATGGGTCCAATCGGTTTCAATGTTCATGTGATCAAATGGTTTCAAGGATTAAGTGCCCAAATGGTTTCAAAACCATTTGGAGGGCAAACGGTCTCAACCCTAGATCTCCAAAAGGTTTCAAAACCGTTTGGAGGGAAACTTGTTTCAAAACCGTTTGGAGGTTGAGGGGTCAAAACCGTTTGGAGGTTCAATGCAACCAAAACCATTTGAAGACCTAATGTGATGAAAGATCAATTAACCCTATGATTGTTAATGATGTTTATCAAATATAATTACAATGGTTGAACCTTTAAGGTACTAGGGTGATTAGTACCCTTAGAGGGGTAAACCTTTGATGCTCATGGAAGCAATATCTCAATACACCATGCTAACATAAATGTATGTACTTGAATGAAGGGTTGACCTAATCTAATAAAGTTTGAAGTAATCAACATCCTAGAGAGGATGAGAGAGAGAGGAATTCATACATGTATAATAATCATGTAGTGGTTAAAGCCACAACACTTTCCACATGAATAAAATATGTAATTAGGGTATGATCCTTGATAAAGAGATCATGAAACCCTAATCGAGAAGGTTGATGAACCCTAACCCTAATTTAGGGCAATGCTAGGTGAAACCCTAATCTAGGGTAATGGTGTAACCCTAATCTAGGGTGATGATATGAGAAATCCCAATTCAGGGTAATATAATGAAAAACCCTAATTCAAGAAGATGCTTCATGAAACCCTAATTTCGAGTAAAGTTGCATGAAACCCTAATTTGGGGAAAAGTTATAAGGAACCTTAATTCAAAATAATGATGTGTAAAACCCTAATCTAGGGTGATGCCATGTGAAACCCTAATGCAGTGATGTGATGTGAAACTCTAATCCCGAGTGATGCTATGTAATGCAATATGAAACCCTAACCCTAATATAGGGTGAAGGTATGTGAAACCCTAATTTTGGGTTATAGTGCATGAAACCCTAAGTGTGGGCAATATGATGATAAACCATAACCCTAATTTTGGGTAATGGGATGAGTATCCCTAATTGACATGAATTTGGAAACCCCAACCCTAGTGAGGGAATAGTGATGTTACCCTTACATTGCATAGTGCTAATATGTAATTGATATAACTATTATCATGTGTACTAATCATACAGGTATCATGAAGTGTTGGGCACAACTAGGTATGAGTTATGATGTTTTATTATTGAAATTGTTTTATGGGCCTTGTGAGCCATAATATGCTTTGTTGCCTAGTAAGAGGTAGTAAGAGATTAAATGGGCATTGAAAGCCATGTGAGATGCTTGTGTAGCAAGTATCATGTTTACCTTAGTCAGATGACCTGAAGGAATTAGTTACCTGATAAGTGGTAACAAGTGTTCTTTTATGAACTGAGGGTTTGAATACCCATATTCCATAATCATGATGATGAGATGTTAAGGGATGAGAATGCCCATGATGTGACAAGGGATTGAGATTCCCAATGTTTTATAAAAGCTTCAAAAAGTACTTGATAGAAGTATTACACATTCTTTGTAGCATTTGTTATAATAATTTATGTTTGAAAACCTGACTAATGCGAAAAGAATATGGTAATGTACTGAATTAATCAAGTGAAATCTTATCATGTAGAGCCCTGACCATAGATCCATCATCGTCAGTAGTTGGTTATGGTGAAACATGTTTTCCCACAGAATCTCTTGGAGGGTATACTATTGATTATGCGGGGGTTATGGGCACGAATATCCTTACGCCCTAATGTGGGAATGATGTGAGATAAACATTAAATCTCTCAATCCTTCATTATATGTTTCGGGATGGATGTATCGCGAATCTCCTGATAATGTTAATGTCGGATTGATGTGAGATAAACATGAAATCTCTCGATTGCAAAGAGAGTACAGCCGCCACTGTAACTCTATTGCGAAGTTGCCAGTATACCCTGAAAAGCTATTTAGCAGAGACACAAGATGTCCTGCATTTTTTACTCACACTGACCGAGGAGGATGAGGTCATGGAAATCCGTCTCTTCCTTGACCTATGTATGGTATCGATTTTGACTTCACAATGGTCAGTTGGAGCATGAGCGGTATACCTCATCTCCTCAGGGCTTAAGTATGATTGTAAAATGTAATCAGTCATGTAGCGTATTTTCTTAAGGTTTAAATACGAGAATCATTGGTTGATGTTACCTTTCTTAGCATATTCTAGATGGATAAATGTTATACATGTTCTTCAATTCCTTATTGGATAAGTGACATGTTGCTTTATCAAGTTATAGCTGAAATGCTTTGAATAAGAATATTGTTCTAATCTATTTAGACATTGATTTATCTGCTATTGAATATATATGATTCCTCTACTTAGTTTTATTCTATTAAACTGCAATAATAATGTTTTTGGCAGAGAGTTATATCTCTCGTTGGGACTAGGTCTCACTTCATTGGTCACCAACACTTTTTAGGTAGACGCAGAAGAAGAGGTAGAAACCTCATAGCAGGGGAAGAGAAACATCAGCAGCAACAGGGACATCAGTGATATTTCAGGTGGAGGCACTAGCTGTCATATTTTGTATAGAGAGTCCTATGTGTCATCTCTGTACTCTCAAGTCCTCGGAGTTAGTAGTCAGTACTTTTAATGAATCGATCTGAGATTTTGGCTTGATGCCTCGAGGTTCTTATGTTGCATGTGTATAGTTTTAACACAGCAGTTGATGCTTATAATCCTCAAGAAGGGATGGTATAGGATATGTACTTACAAACCAGAATGTAAATAAAATACATTGGTTCTTGATAAAAGAGTTTTCCTGTGTTTGGATCTCTTTGTAAATGGTTTTAATTTTTAGTGATTTTTAGTAATCCGTTGTTAATAATCGCTTCCACTTAGTTAATGATGTTTTATTCGAATAGCCTATCACAATTATATCTCTTAGTTGTGTGATGTCACCCACTGCATACTTTCTCTTCACACTCCCACCATAAGAAGATTGAGTACATGTTATCATTCTTTCTCTTGATCACATTTACATTGCATAAGTAGATCTTGCATAATAGCTATTTGTTTGTGCTTGCATTAGTGAAAAAAAAATGAAAAAAACATACATGCACAACAAAAATTCTGGTGCATTTCATGTAGTTGCATAACATCTTATTCATGTAGTTTCATATGCATTACATATCATCTTGCAAATATTGTGTCTAGTTTCTTCTTCTCTAATATAAGAAGGTAGTGATTTTGCCCATACCCTTAAGAAAAAAAAGGAGAAGAGAAGCATTGACATAAATCAAATGTGCAGTGCAAGTGGAAGCCCAAAGCAATTCTATCATGTTAAGAGGGGGCATGAAAAAAAAAGAGATTGAGTGTAGTGTCAGAAAGTGAGGGAGAAAGGGCATAATCCTACATGATCATAAGGAAGAATTAGTACATGAAGTAGTTTGTAGATCTTTTGGCTTATTTTGAGATGAAATGATAGTTGCATGCATCATGCCACCTCAATGATTAGGCATTAGGAGCATTTTGCAAATTCTCATCATCATAGGTTCATCATAATTTTTTATTGCATGGATGATTTTATGTGCTCATGATTCTTCCACAACCACCTATCCCGACCACCCGATGCTCTTATTGATAGGCCACTCATATGATTCTTTCCTCATTCATTATCTATCAAGAGAACTGCTTCCATGTTGATAGTAGGTAGAGAAAAGAGCAATGTAGATAGGAGATCACAAGATGCACCAAGTATGAATCGAACGAGTCTATCAAATTAACTGCTTCAATTGATAATGTTTCATTGATTGGGGGACATACATCTTTTATAGAGGTTTCTGGTTGCCTAGATGGCAGTTAGTGTTTAGTGGTCAGTGAGGGCCGGTATGAGGACCGAAAGGTGGAGACTTTGTAGATGTACCTTATGCACTTATGTCCTTTAGTTGACTTATCTCAATCAGATCCAAAGGTTTTGTTGTTCGAGGACGAGCAAGGTTTAAGCTTAGGGGAGTTTGATGCACGGGTTTTGAGTCACTTTTACATGCCTATTTTATACTTGTTTTGTGCATTTATTAGTCAATTAATTGATCATATTTGCATAAATCATTATTATTGGCTTGTACACTCAATTTGCATCAAAATATGCTTATTTTATCATATTTACATGATTTTATATATTCCCCAGCCTTATACACATTTTTATGCATTTTTAGGTACTCCATGTACAATGAAAAGTCAGTGCCATTGGCCTTTACATTCGGTGCCACTGAGATAGAAGTAGTGGTCGGACAATGAGAGAATAGAAGACTCAGTGCCACCGACCACCAAGTTGGTGCCACTGAGATTGGTTCAGAGCGGAAGATCAACTAGGTGCATCAACTCGGTGCCATCGACTATCATGTGTTAGTGGTACCGACTCAACTGGGCAAAGGGTGCAACCCGAGGCTGTCAGTGCCACCGATTCTGTCAAAAATTGATAATCAAGTTAGATCATCTAGATCCGACGATCCATGTTATGTGGTACCGTAAGTTGGCCAATGACCTAATAAAGGATGGCCAAACCTGTGGGGAACACACATTGCACTATATGAAGACCAGAGAAGAGAGAGAGAGGAGCACAGAGCCAAAGGCCATCAACCGGGAGATTTGAGCACCTCCGACGGACAATTTTACTACTGAAAGACTGCAGAATGTGTGTTTCTCGAGGAGGATCATCCGGAACACCTTCTCTCTAGGGGTTACACAAATTTCTTTCATGTTTCCCACATTTTTATTCTCTCTCTCCATGTATTCGCAACTGAAAACCATGCGGGGCAAAACCCCTCCTTTACTTAGGACCCGGGAGTAGCCTGGGGAATCGTGTATCTAGTTTTTACATGAATTAATAAAGATTTCTCTTTATTCCTGGATATATAGTTGTGTTTTAAATGAACTACCTATGCCTGATCACCATCGGTAGAGTAATAGACTGATAATCACTCTGGAAGGATGATTAAAGGTTGGAAAATCACAAGTTATACACTTTCTTATGCGTTCCTTGGGAAAGGTAACGTATGGCTAGTGGAAAGAGACCCAAAGTCTTCAATAATGCACCTAGACTAAGGTGTAAATTACTACATGTGTGGAATTGGCTTAGATCTAAGTAGGGGATTGCACTGTGGAAGTGAGCAATTCTGACTACATGCTTTCTATCTAGGATAGGAGTAGAATTTATATTAATTTGGTAGAAATAAGATATAACGAGACCCCGTGGTGAAATCAGTAATCCTAAGGAATCCATCCCATTCAAATCAACCACTATTAGTTTTTTTTATTTTCTTTTATTTTGTTTAAACTCAAATCCAACTTTTTAACCGTCTTAGCTTATCGCACCGTAGTTAGTAGTAGTCACTGAGACTATGTCTCCCTGAGTTCAACTCAGGCCTCACATAGGCCTATATTACTCAACGTGTACACTTGCATTCATACGCAGAGTTTTAGCGTGTCACTTGGTTAATCTCTTATCAAAAAATTTGATGTTATAATTCATGACGAATTTCTTGTATGAATCCAAAAATGATTGCAAGATTACATCTTTGGCCAACTATTGACCCAAAGGAAATCTCAGTCTTACAAGACTTTCCACATACCCAATTAACATGAGTACATGGTGCCCAACTGGATCACCTTTTGGCATTTTACACTTAAACGACACCTTGGAGACATCATTGCTCTTGTACCTTTCTTATTATTGATACATGTTCCTGAGATATGTTACCATCTCTATAACATCTATGTTCTCAAGTTGCTTCTATGTTCATGATTTATGGAGCAAAAAATCAAACATTTTATGTCCATAGTGTCATTAGAATGCTTCTATGAACCTCCCTTTCCTCTCTAGGTTATTTGGAGTTGGTTCATTAGATATCGGTGTGTCCATGACATAGAGATTACACTAATGTGTCTAAACAATTCTCAGCATCCTAGACCAATCATTTAAGTTATTCCCATTAGGTTTTTCTTTGATAAGGATAGATCATAGTGACAATGGATTGTGGGTTGTGTTTTTTGCATTATTTGATCCCATGAGGTGTTTCAACAAGCATCACCAAGTTTTATGTTGGCTTTGACCTTTACGATTCCACAAAAAGTTGGTGGTGTGGTTCAATCAAGTTTTGGATGGTGAGGTGTTAGCTAGGATCTTGCATCCTGTTCCCTATTTCTTTTGAAGGAAAAATGCTTGTTTGGGACTCTGCCTCTCCCTGTGCCCAAACTTGGGTTCTTCGTGATTAGATGAGGCTAGTGATTCATTCTATAGCCTCAGATTCTACAGAGAGTGCCTTTTTCCCTGAGTTTGATTGACGGTTTGAGTTCCAAGTTGTCTGCTTGAAGTTATTCTCAATGAAGAACAATATGTCTTGTATTTTTCCTTGTTTGACCTTCGATTTTGAATACTTATCTACCTTAACACTTGAGTGTATTATGGTCACTTCACTAAATCCAACAATACACCTCGCTAGTTGTAGGCCCTGGCCACTTGGCTGATACCTATAGGGTCATCTTAGTGGGACCATCCTCCTTATGTGGATATTATTTACTTGCGTGGCTTTTTTAAGTTTTTCTATTGGTCAGAAACCGAAAAATACACAACAAATTACTTAAATATCAAAAAATAAGATAAAATATGTTTTGGAATCTTAATGTCATTCTCTTTCCAACACTATCAGTTTATCACCTAATCTGAATATAATACATATATGATTTTTTAAGGATTTTTCCTAATTTATTAATATTTCCAAAATTCATAACTAATAATTTACAAGTCTGAAAAATATAGTAAAATGTGTTATGAACGCAGAAAAATAGAACCTACAAGATGGCTTGGTTTTGATAACTTAATTCAATAATAAAAAGGCAACATTCATGGTTTATATCATTAATGTAAACCTAACCCTAATTCTACATATATGTTTGAAGATGCCTTGGAGACCTAATCTTGGATTTAGGACCAACTTTGGACTTATTTAAACTCCATGTGAGGTATCTTATGTTCCTTATTATTCTACATTGAGAAATCACCCACTTTTTATCTCTCTCTTGGTCTCGTGGACAAACTAGACTACACAATTTCTCTCTTTTTTGAGAACTTATTTCATGCGAAAGATTCAATGTTGATTCTGATCTTTCGGTCATCTTACTTTGTTGGATATTCATTTTTGACTCATTTTATATCTTGTTCATCTTATCCCATTTTGAAATCCTAATTTTCAAGTTGTGGACTTTTGAGATCCTGTGAAGCATCTTACTGTGGAAATGGTTATACATTTGTTTATGGGTCATTTGACCCCACATAGTAACTGTTGGATGTTCAAATCCGGTTATTTTAGATTGACTAGACTCATTCTTGCCTTTATATTTTGTGCATGTACAAATAGACTAATTTTATTTATTGTAGCATTTACATATGTACTACCATAATATTTAAGTGCGTCTTTCCACCTTGAGTGTGCCTTTCCACTTGTATTATATATACTAGGTGTGCATTTCCACATAGGCTTCTCTATGAGTATCACCCATACATAAATAAAAGTACTCTAATTATTTGACATGCATTGGTTACGAACTATTAATGTTTTAATATGGAAATAATTCTTACGTTAACCATATTATTTTTAATAAATGCCTCACTTGTGACTTGATTATCATCATTTTGAAATCGTATTCTTCTGATACCCATTTGGGTGGTACTTTCCTCTTCTATGGAAATCCTTGTTATATTTGATGTATTTTTTCCTTATATTTCTCAATCCATATTTTATATGCACATACCCATATTTTTGCTGATAACTTCCATTTTATCTTCTCTTCTAGGGTATTCTTCCAACCCCAGGTGTAGGACCTAGAAGACTATACATGGTGACATGAACCTGCTATGTGGAGCTTTGGGGAAATAGACTTGAGATAGGTGGATATCGCTCTACTTATATCCTTATGTTGCAAATTTCTTTTTTACCCAATACGAGAGATGATAATGTACTTTTATAAAATTTAATGTAGTCATGATTTATTTTTTTGCTGGTATTCTTTGGCTTCGTATATCATCATTTGAGAAATGAAAAATTTAAACCTATTCTATCATACCTTTTGAGTGTGTTAGGAATCTATGAATTCATTCCTCAAATTAAAGTAGGGAATGGATCCCCTCTCGGGTCTTAGTCCTTATAGTATCTCAAAGATTTTGTGTCTCACTATTTGGAATGTTCCCCCTTTATATAGGAGAGTTATGGGCTTAGACAACCTAATTCTAATCCTTTTCCTATTTACAATCCAAAAAAAGTTTAATGCTAAAAACTTAGACATGATTTATGATCGACCAATCACATTTCATGATTGCCCGATCACAACCCCTAATCACCCGATCATGTAAGCTGATATACTGATCACTAGAGTTCAGATCTAGATTTAACATTGTGATCTTCTGATCAGTTGGCATGATCAATCAATCGTGTCAGTACAATAGAAAATAGAGTCGATCAATTGAAAATCAATTGATCGAATTTCCCAAGTAATCCAATCGGAAAATAAAACATTATGGTCACCCGATCATATGGATAATCAATATGTTTATGATTCATAACCATTCTAATCATATACTTGATTGCAACATTCAATTCCCTTATGAATCCTTATCTGTGTGACCTGGAAGGTTCCTAATTATGTTAGTAGCGATGTTCAAAACAACACAAGTAAAGAACGGTGTCTAGACACACATCATTACCACCCACGTAATACAGATGAGGGGGAGATCAACTAAAACCAATAAAAGTGATTAGTGTTCCCATGACCGTCTAATCCCTTTGTCATAGATATCCAATTGGAATAGAGGCATGGAATGTCATCCTTCTTAACTTTTGGTCTATGTTCCTTGAACTAGGTAGACCATTAAAGATGTTGTGAGCTCAATATCATATATTTTCTCAAATGAGCATGTCCATGAATTTCATAGTAATTCTTATCAAGTGCCCATGATATCACTCCTAATGGAGGGACAAATTCCATCTACATCACTCCTAGTCTTTCCAAGTGTCATAGTGCACCCAATCACTACCTTTTTGGCAACTCATATTTCAGAGCATGTTGGGCTAGTGCTCAAAGCACACAGAAACGGTAGTGACTTCAGGTCTGAGGATTAGAATCATCACTCTCACATTGAGATATGACTATGAAATGTCACTAGATGACCTCCATGTTTCAATCTCAAGGTGGGTATGTTCAATATAACTTGTATTAAACAAGTACACATGCATCTGAGTTGATATCCAATAATATGACTAAAGAGACATAATCATCACTCACCATATATGTTAGTTTTGTGTAATGTTATCCTATGGTATCCATAATAGAAACTGACTAGGAACATAACAAGAATGAGTTCCCTTATTATACATGTTATCTCATGTTTAGGTCCTCAACCCAAACCATATGTCATCGAGTCATATCTTTTTTTAGACATTATTAGATTGATTCTTTATCTCAATATTGAAACAAACAAAATAAGTGGAACTACCTTTTATTAATAATTAGATCAAGTATAAATTATCCCTATAACAATGGTCACATGATGGCTCTTAGGGAAAATAACCAACAGTCTCCCACTTGCACTAGAGCCAATCAATCATGAATCTAATTCCAAGTGAACTAACATGACCATCCTAGTTTTTCTATGGAAGTGTTTTTATTAGCAGATCAACATTTTTTCTTTCAGTTAGTACTATCTAGATACTAATATATCCATGATGTATAATCTCACATATGAGATGGTAATGCCTGAGTATGTGCATGGAATGTTGATGTGATCTAGGTTCCTTACTTTGTGCAATATCTATATTGTTGTCACAATAAATCTCTATTGTGTTTTTAATGGTCCATAAAGTATCCCTATAACAATCGTCACATGATGGGTCTTAAGTAAAACAACCCATAGTCTCCCACTTCCACTAGAGCCAATAAATCATGAATCTAATTCCAATGAACTAACATGACCATCCTAGTTTTGCTATGAAAGTGCTTTTGTTAGGGGATCAACAATTTTTATTTCAGTCGGTACTCTCTAGATACTAATATCTCCATGATGTACAATCTCACATATGAAATGGTAATTACTGAGTATGTGCATGAAATGATGATGTGATCTGGGTTCCTTAGTTTGTGTAATATCTATATTGTTCTCACAATAAATCTCTACCGCATCTTCAATGGTTGGAACCACCCCAAGTTTGCTATTGAACTTCTTGATGCATATTGCCTCCTTTGTTGCATTTGTATGACAATATACTCAACCTCTATTCTAGAATAAACCAATATCTTTTTCTTGGAACTCTTCCAAGTTACATCTCCACCATTTAGGAAAAATTCAAATCCTGATTGTGGTTTGTAATTATCCTTGTTGGTTTGGAAATTTTGCATCAATGCAACCCTTTACAACTAACTCTTCCTCGCCTCCATAAATTAGAAATTAAACCTTAGTTCTTATCAAGTACTTAAGGTTATTCTACACATCTATCTAATGACCATCACCTAGATCTGACTAGTACCTACTCATCATGCTCAAAGCATGAGAAACATTTGGGTGAGTACATATCATTTCATACATGATAGATTCAATTATCTAGGCATATGGAATCTCACTCATGTGTGCCTTCTCTTCCAAAGATCTAGGACACTAGGAGTTAGAGAGACTTATTCCATGTAAAATGGGTAAGTTTCTTCTCTTAGAATCATGTATGATAAACCTCTTTAGCACTTTGTCAATGTATTGTATTTTGACTTAGACCAAGAAGCCTTCTATATCTATCTCTATAGATCTTGATTCCTAGTATATAGGATGCTTCTCCTAAGTCTTTCATAGAGAGGATATTTTCCATCCATGTTTTAACCAATTATAGAGTAGGGATGTCATTTCCCATCAAGAATATGTCATCTACATACAATATCAACAATACAATTACACTCCCACTAATATTCTTGTAAACATAAGGTTCACCTTCATTTTGAATAAATCCAAACTATTTGACTATTTCATCAAAATGAAGACTCCAACTTTGAGATGCTTGCTTTAATCCATAGAGTGACATTTATATCTTACAAACTCCATTGGTGTGATAAAGTGGTTTTTCTATACTCTTTTTGTACTTGTTCCTTTATATTACCTTAACTCTAAACACTAGATCAAAGAAAGACTAATTGATCAATCAAAGGTTGGAATCTCGAGCTCAAACTTGTCCAACATGAGGGAGTACTATTGTTAACTTATGTTTTAAATTTCATGCCAATCGGATATTCCTAGCTCCCTCCATGATTTTTACAAGTTTGCACATAGTTTTAATCAAAATTACTATGATTTGAATCATCAAACCTATGGTTTTAATCAATGATACAACCTTTTAATCCTTGTCATGCAGAGTTGAGATCAGCGATATGTGGCTCTCTCTCCCCGAGCCATCCTGACCATCTAATGGTGCATCCACAGATCTGGGTGGGATCGGACGGCCATGGGGTCATCCCCCACCTCTATTTGACTAGCAGATCGTGGCTACAGCCACGAGGCTCAAAGCCTTCACGCTCAACCACCATGGCTACAAATAAACACTTCGGACACCAGGTTCATGATCGTCGGAGATAATGCAATCCCAAACGATATCCTTCTTCACTTCTTTTCTCTGCTTATGGAACCTCTTACACCATGTGAACCATGCATGTTGCAATATCTCACCAAGTAGCATCTACCTCCAACACCACCACATGTTTCTTCCCTAAAGTATGTGTTTTATCATCTTGACTATAATCAAAGTTTACAGTAGATATGAATGAAATCAACTCACTTATGTGCTCCTTCCATTCTTTGTCCATGATGGAGATGACTTAAAACTCACCATATTTTACCTCAACACCGCCTAGACTTGAAGAATCCACAACCAGTAGTGCTACAACTCAGATTACATGCTGCATTGATGACTCATTGAGCCAATTGATGAACTAGGACCACATTTAGTCAGGTGATGGGGAACGCAAATGCCATAAGAAGGTGCAATGGCGGCCAATCCCTAATCATCCTTTGACGTCATCTAAAGCATGTTTACTTGATCCCCAAGTCTCGTCCTTTTCTCCCACTAACCAGGCACCAAAATTTCATAAGCTTTCATGCTAGACTTGTTAGTTCTACTCATCCACTCCATGTCCATGACCTCTCTCATTCACTAATCCTATAAAGGAGATTAGGCAACCAACCTGATAAGATCCAAACTTCAGATATCAAAGAGATGAAGAACTCTTCTCTTAAACAACCCCGTTGAAACTGGGTTTTCGATGCAACATCAATAGCCTTAACGGTGGACTTGTAAAGCCTCTTCCACTTCTTCAAGTCCTTGAATGGTGTGAGTTCTTATTCAGTTTGTCATACGGAGTATGTCAAGGAGAATATCAACATGTACCACTAAACTAATCTGTAGATGGATTGCAAAGTTCAATGGATGATAATGTACCACATCATCATTAAGATCAAGATATTCCTACCTAATATAGGTAAATTTCTCTTCTTATGCAAATTTAAATCGATTAGATGATAACACCAATAAGTTAGTAGTAAAATCTAACAATACTAATAAATGAGATGATCCTATCAATTACTACTTGTTCTCTGGTAGTAGTATATTCATGTGTTAATACATGTATATTTGAAAGTGTATTATTGCTCATAAATAAATGACACATAATTAATAGATCTAGGAGAAGATTAAGATATATAAATCACATTATCATGATCTTAGTATTTTTCAAATGAGATACATATAGATGTGTGAGTTAATTAATTGTTCTGGAGGGCAGTGATTCACAAATTTGTGGTTATTAATAAGAAAATATAGTGTACTAATCTCATTCTATTCATATATTTTACAAATCATAGTTACATACATATGTATCTATATGCATTTAATGGTAAATAGAAGTACATATGGATCTATGGAATGCATCTATGTAGGATGGTCGATTTTCAAATCAAAATGAAACACGAAATATGTTTATAGAAGGTTTCTTAATGAATGTAAGTATGGATTAGATGTAGAGTAAGTATAAATAATAAATTGTGAATCTAATGTACATGATAAAAATGAGGATAGGAATAATATGGAGTCACAAGCCCTTAGAGAGGCAATAACATTTGAAAACATTTATATGGGGGATACTTATTACTACCTATGCATATATGTAACCTAGACATATTTAGACCTATGTGACTAAACATGGATATTTGAACATACTAGACATCTAAGGATCATATATTTACTTAATAAGATTAAAAACTCTAGTATACCAATAGCAAATCAGAACTAAGATGAGAGAAGGTACATACAACTATACTATGAATGTATACATGTGTTTGCTTTGGTTTGACAATATATACCTATTGTGTTTGTGGGATGAAAACTTGACCTTGTTTGGACCAAGTATGCCTACCATGTTAATCTTTATCCTTGAAGACTAGGAATATGCATCCCCTATTTGATATTGAGGCATTTATTTGAATTTGATATACATTTTCTCATAATAAGACACCTCTTGATATGTTTACTCCTTAATTGCAATCCCATGCCCCTCTATTGGCAATTCATTGTGAAATATCATGATATTTTATTTATTCATGTTATTTGTTATTGTTGATTTAATTGATGGGCATGATTCTTTCTTTAAATTATTGCATGTGATATTAGACTAAGATAACTAATGTAGATGATTATACATGACCATTAGGGCGTGTGTTTCCATCTTGGGTGTATCTTTCCACCTCTTATATATACATGGATGCATCTTTCCACCCAGGGTGCGTCTTTCCACATATTTTACTTAGTCCAATGACTCGATAGTATCTTGGCCCTACCTTAGTTCTAGTCTAAATTATCTGCATGTCACTATTTATTTTGTGATATTTTAGATTGAGAAAGGCAAGACTATTCATATATTCATCAAATGTGCATATGGCTCATTCTTTTGAAATTGAATTATCTTGTTTATATCTTCTTGAATACACATATCTGTTAACAAACCTGTTTTGAATGATTACACCTCATCATACTCTTTTATCGTGTAATTTCTAAATAAATATATTATACACATACTCAATATTACTAACTCATAAATTTATTTATCTTTTTTGGGTGTTGTTCTCAAACCACCCAGGTACCTTAGTTGACCAGGACTGAGGAAGGTCTTGCAAACATTTATGAACATAAGGATAGCTTGGAGTAGTTGGTTTACCTCTACTACTGGCCTTATTTTTAGATAGAGAACTTTGTATTCATAAATACCATCTTCTTCAATGAGGATCATTTATATAATGATACATTGTATAACCCTGTTATAGTGATTTTTCCACTATTTTATTTTTAAAAGATCTAGAGGGGATGAATAGAGCTTAATGATAATTTTAACCAAGTAAATTACTTTAATTAAAGTGTAGTGGGAATATAAAGCAAAGAAGATAAACACAAGAGACACATATTTAGAGTGGTTCTGTCAAATGATGTTAGTCCACTACCTAGTTGTTTCCAACTAAGATTTCTAAACCTTGTATTTTATTCCTTTTATATACCAATACACAATACACAAAATTACCAATGTCTTTTCTGGAGCAAGACACACCCTCCTTTTCAAATCAAGGAGAACTATCACCATCTTTTACGGGTCACTGGAAAGTCACCCTCTAGACCTCTTCTTTGATAGACGCGAAAGAGAACCGACCCACCTCTTCATTGACAGACGAGGAAGAGCATCGTTCTTCACCACTTCTTAACAGCCAGTGGAAGAGAACCAAATTGATAAGACTCCTTCACATAGGTTCATGGACATCCTTCACTCCAAGAAGTAGCCCAAGAGTAATACAACAAAGAAGAAATAGAATCGAGAAAAAAAGTAACAAAACAAGCTCACAAGATATACAATCAACCTCTAATGGATAAGTGAGAATGGTCCTCTCTAAAAAGGTTTATGCATAGTAGTATTAGGTGGAGATGATACTATATCTGAGCTAATGGCTTAGGGTAGAATGATAGCAAGTTTAAGTATTGCACCTAAGCTCTTTGAGAATTATGGAAAGTATGTAGTATGCTCAAGTATGTGTATATGATCTCAATTGTTGTTCAATTTTTGTATATTAGATGTGATAAGACCACTCCTATTTATAGAAAATGTTTACAAGTGGTTAGGGTAACTATGGAGAGAGTCTAGAGTGTTCTAGATGGTTAGTTAGCCATTAGGAAAAAATTTAACTAAGTTGCAATGGATAATTTGATCGTTAATATTTTTGGTTCTAGAACATTTTCTATCGAGAAATTTTTCGATCGAAAATAGTCTCGTTCGAGAAAGATATTGACCCACCAGTGCCCTTGACTCGAGTTGCTTTTATTGCTAAGTGTCAGTCTATCTTCTTGGTCTAACATACCACAACAACTCTTTATCAGTTGAACTTTTCTTCGACCAACCATCTCAGTCAAGATTTTCTTTGACTGAGATTGACCCAGAACACAAGCTATGCAATGGCTACTTCCCGCTTGATAAGGAGTTTGATCGAGTGGAGTTCCATTAATAAATATTTCTAGCAAGGTAGACTCTCTGAATGTGCAAATGTGTGAAAAACTTATTCAATGACTTAACTAATGAAACCTATCAATCCTAGAGGCTTCATATGAGTCTAGGTTAGGGTTTTGGGTAGGTTTTGGAAGATCATCACTTGTCTCTACATCATGTCTATCAAGTTGTACAAAAACACATGTGTACAAAAAAAATTCATGGTTCAACTTGATTTGCAAGCATAGAAACATATACAATTTGAGTGGACCTCTCTTGGGTCCCAGTCTTTACGACAACTCTTGTTCCATTTGCAAAGCATAGTTCCACCTTCTTTTTTTAAAAGGATCTACTTCTTTTCAGATCCTACATATTTGAACATATGTGAGATCCACATCTGGTATCCAATATCCATGATGAAGAAGTAGATAAGTTTATTTCATTAACATATATCCCTAAAGATGAAATATGTAATTTCTACTTCTTTTTCTTAAATTCCTCAAGGTAGAGAGGGAAATTTATTTTCCACTATCTTATTTGGTGACACTTGTGACAATCCCTTACCCACTCCTCATTTTTCTTTAAGTGTACAAGACTTTGGGTTATATTTAGAACTTTTGTTAGCATTTCCCTTGCCCTTAGACTTTCCTTTTCCTTTGTTGATCATCAACATGGATTTGGGTTTGTCTTTTATTTGCCCCTCAATAGTTCTTAACATGCCAAGTAGCTCAGTTAATGTCTAATAAAAAAATTTCATGTTACAATTCATGACAAATTTCTTGTATGAATCCAACAATGATTTCTAGATTACATCTCTATCCAACTATTGATCCAAAGGAATTTTTGGTCTTGAAAGACTTTCCAATACCCAATTAACATGAGTACATTGTGTCCAACTGGATCACCTTCTGGCATTTTACACTTAAGCAATACCTTGGGGACATCATTTCTCTCCTACCTTGCTTGTTCTTGACACTTGTTCCTGAGATGTTTTACCATCTCTATAAAATCTATGTTCTCATGTTGCTTCTAAAGTTTATCATTCATGGAGAAAAGCATCAGGCATTTGATGTCCATAGCATCATTAGAATGCTTCTATGAGCCTCCCTTTCCTCTCTAGGTGATTTGGAGTTGGTTCATTAGGTATCAACGTGTCCATGACAGAGAGCTTACACTCATGTGTCTATACCTCAACATCATAGACCAATCATTGAAGTTATTCCCATTAAGTTCTTCTTTGTCAAGGATAGATCATAGTGAAAATGGATTGTGGGTTGTGTTTTCTACATTATTCAATCCCACAAGGCGTTTCAACGAGCATCATCAAGTTTCATGTTGGCTTTGACCTTTACGATTCCACAAGAAGTTGGTGGTGTGGTTCTGTCGAGTTTTGGATGGTGAGGTGTATTAGCTAAGGATCTGGCATCCTTCTCCCTATTTCTTTTCATGGAAAAATGCTTGTTCGGGACTTTGCCTCTCACTATACCCAAAATTTTGTTTGTCGTGATCAGAAGAGGCTGGGGATTCGTTCTATGGCCTCTGATTCTGGTGTGAGTGCCTTTTTCCCTGAGTTTGACTGGAGGTTTTAGTTCCAGGTCATCTTCTTGAAGTTGTTCTTGATGAAGAACAATACTTCATGTATTCTTCCTTGTTTGACCTTCAACTTTGAATACTTCACTGCCTTAAAACCTGAGGGCATTATGGTTACATCACTAAATCCAACAATACACCTTGCTAGTTTTAGGACCTGGCCACTTGGTTGATACCTATAGGCCCGTCTCAGTGGGACCATCGTCCTTATATGGATGTTGTTTGCCTGTGTGGCTTTATCAAGTTTTCCTATTGGTCAAAAATTAAAAAATACATAACAAAATATTTAAAGATAAAAAAATACGATAAAATATATTTTTGGAATTCTGGTGTCATTCTTTTTCCAACACTATCAATTTTATCACCTAATTTGAATATAGTAAATATATGATTATTTTAAGGATTTTTCCTAATTGATTAATATTTCTAAAATTCATAACTAATCATTTACAAGTCAGACACATATAGTAAAATATGTTATGAACATATAAAAATATAACTTACAAGATTGTATGGTTTTGATAACTTAATTCAATAAATAAAAAAAATGTTTAGGGTTTATCTAATTGATGTAAACCTAACCCTAATTCTACATATATATTTAATAGATGCCTTGAAGATCTAAGTTTGGATTTAGGGCTGACTTTGGACTTATGTAGACTTAGTGTGAGGCATGTTGTATTATCTATTATTCTACATTGAGAAATCACCCACTTTTTATCTCTTTCTTGGTCCTATGGACAAATTACACTACACAATTTCTCTCATTTTTTAGAATTTATTTCATGTGAAGGATTCTATGTTGAGTCTGATCTTTTGGTCATCTTACTTTGTTGGATATTCTTTTTGCCTCATTTTATATCGTGTTCATCTTATTCCATGTTGAAAGCCTAATTTTCAACTTGTGGACTTTTGTGATCATGTGAATCATCTTATTGTGGAAGTGATTATACATTTGTTTATGGGTCATCTGAGACCACATTGTAATTGTTGTACGTTCTCATCTGATTAATTCAGATTGACTAGACATATTATTGCCTTTATATTTTGTGCATGTGCAAATAGACTAAGTTTATTTATTCTAGCATGTACATCTGTACTTACCATAACATTTGGGTGTGTCTTTCCACCCTGAGTGTGCCTTTTCACTCGTATTATATTTATTGGGTGTACCTTTCCACCTAGGGTGTAACTTTCCACATAGGCTTGATTTATGAGTCACACCCATACATAAATAGAAGTAGTCTAATATTTTACATGCACTGGTTACGAACTATTAACGTTTTCATACGACAAGAATTCTTATGTTAACCATATTATTTTTAATAAATGCCTCATCTATGACATGATTATCATTAATTTGAAATTCATATTCTTTTGATACCCATTTGGGTGGTACTTTTCTCTTCTATGGGAAACCTTGTTATATTTGATGTCTTTTTTTCCTTATATTGCTCGATTCATATTTTATATGCAAATACTGACATTTTTGTTGATAACTTCCATTTTATATTCTCCTCTAGGGTATGCTTCCAACCCGAGATATAGGACCTAGAGGACTATACATGGTGCCATGAACCTACTAGGTGGAGCTTTTGGGGAAATAGACTTGAGATAGCTGGATATCCCTCTAATTAAATCTATATGTTGTAATTTCTTGTGAACCCAATATGGGAGATGATAGTGTACTTTTGTGAAATTGAATATAGTCATGATTTATTATTCTTATATTATTCTTTGGCTATTTTGTATATCATCATTTGAGAAATGAAAAATTTACACCTATTCTAGCATACCTTTTGAGTGTGTTAGGAATAGATGGATTCATTCCTCAAATTAAAGTAGGGAGTGGATCCCCTCTCGAGTCCCAATCCTTAGAGTATCTCAAATATGTTGTGTCTCACCCTTTGGGTCATTCCTACTTTATATAGGAGAGTTATGGGCTTGAAAAAACCTAATTCTAATCCTTTTCCTATTCACAATTCAAAAATAGTTTAATGATAAACACTCAGACATGATTTGTGATCGACCAATGACATTTCATGATTGCCCACTCACAACCCCTAATTGTATGATCTCGTAAGTTGATCTACTAATCACTGGAGTCCATATCTAGATCTGACATGTTTTCAAATTTCAAACTTTCTTGTACCGTTGTGATCGCCCGATTAGTTGGCCTGATCAACCGATCACGTTAGTACAATGGAAAACACAGTGGATCAATTGATAATCAGTTGATCCATTTTCCTAAGTAATCTGGTTGGCAGAACTACCATTATGGCCACCCAATCATATGGTTAATTAGTATTTTTATGATTTAAAACCATTCTAATCATATATTTGATTGAGAACTTGAATTCACTTATGAATCCTTATCTCTGTGACCTAGTAAGTTACTAAATATGTTGACAGTGATGTTCAAAACAACAAAAGCAAAGAGCGGTGTCTAGCCACACATTATTACCACCCAAGTAATAGAGATGAGGGGGAGATCAACTAAAACCTATAAAAGTGATTAGTGTTCCAATGATTGTGTAATACCTTTGTCATAGATATCCAGATTGAAATAGAGGCATGCAATGCCATCCTTCTTATTTTGGTTTATGTTCCTTGAACTAGTGCAAACTATTCAAGATGTTGTGAGCTCAATATCATATATTTCCTCACATGAGCATGTCCATGCATTTCATAGTCTTTCTTGTCAAGTGCCCATGATATCACTCCTAATGGAGGGACAATTCCCTTATGATATCACAAACCATGGAGATTTGCACTAATCATCATGCTAATAGAGAAGGGAATTGGATATCTTACTATGTGTGATTGCTTGAAGTTGCTTTGGTGACCAACTATATAATTGCGGGTATACGAACTAAATATGAATTATTTCATAATTCATTTCTTTTTAGAACAAGATTATCTACAGGATTTGATGGGGGGGAGCATGGACTATCTTTGGTTCCTTATTGATGGTATGGAAATGGGATGGAAACTTCATCCCCTCTCCAGGGCTCCCAAAGAAACTAGTTACTTAGATTTGATTCTATGATTTACCTCTACACCTATACCATCCTATCCTCTTTGTTAGGATAGATGACACAGTGAGCAAGTTACCAAAGATATATGACCATACTCTTAATCACACAAGAAGTAGATATTCTAAACTCACAATTGAAATTGATACTTCAACCCCAGTTCATCTAGTGGTGATTATAAATGGCACGGACTTTGGGGTTGAATATGAATCACTCCCTAGAATTTATAGTAATTGTTGAATGATCGAACACTCAATTAAGGACTGCCCTAGTTTTAATGAATGCAGTGCTAAGGCTACCACAATCCCTAAGGAAACAGGTGTTAACTGGTTATCTAAGGAGGAACGTTGGTAGAGATACTATGGCAAGAACATTCATACTCACTAGAAAACAAGGCCTAGGGACAGAAATGTAACCGATAATAAAAAACAAAAAAGAAAATATTTGAAATACTTCAAACCAATGAAGAACAAGTCATGGAACTCGATAATAATGATGAAGTTCCTATTACTTTTTTTCAAAAACCACTTTAGGTTGCAAGTATGATCAAGTCAAGGAAAATAAAATAGAAGACACAAGAGAAACATCATGATGAACACAATGAAGACGTTGACCCTAGTGATGAACATGTGTGTCAACATGATTCTTTTATTACTGAGCCACGTCATTCAATAGTTGATCTAGATGGAGATACACCATTCAAAAATTGATATAGATTCAAACATGCAGTGCTGACAAATGTTGATTATTCTCTTAATTTAAAACATACTCATCCCTCTACTATTTCCTAGATTTCTAGCCCAATGTCCCAGACAATAAGGAAGTTAGGTAGGGAAATAAGAAGTAGTTTGGGAAGACGAAGGCAACTCCTTGTCTTAGTAGGACCCAGACAAGACAATTTGCTATAGATCATTTTGATCTATCTAAGAAGATAATTGAAATGTGACTACTGGTCTAAATCAGTATAGTACTATTTTTCATTTTAACAGTTATTATCAACAAATCGTGAACTAATCATGTTGAACCAGGCGAGCACAGATCAAGCACCTTTGACATACAATGTTTGTTGAATTGGTTTTCATTTAACAATGAAGTTGTTGTAACTTTGTAGCATTGACACATGAAATCCAGTTAGTTCTTGAGCATATATAAGACTTTAACACTCTTCTAAGTGGTGTTTATCAATAAAGGCATTAGAAAAAACAATAGCCCTCACTATCAATTCAGAAGATTACAATGAACAATATTCTAGTGAGTCAATATCTAAAATACATTAAGTTATTACCTAACCAACATTGGAGTCCATAACTTTACTATTAAGGTAGGTAACAATTATGAGTTACATCATATGCAATTCTTGGATAGATGGTTGCACAACTACTTGTCAATAATTTATGATATGAATTATATTCCATATTTATGCCTCTAGTTGCTTAATCTCATTAAGGTCACCTAGTCAAGTCTGACCCAAGCCAAATACAATAAGATGTGCACCCTGCTTGGCCAGACCAAACACTTATTATCACACCTTCCCAAGGTAGATGACACGCTACGCTTGGCGTTCCCACACTTAGTCGAATAAGATTTTCATGTGTACTGCACTTGGAAGGCACCTTCAACATTGATATTATACCAATGGATTTATATATATATATATATATATATATGGATCTCATCACTAGTATATATATATATGTATATTATGAAATACTATAACAACCACCACATGTGATAAAGCATGATATGGCAACTAGTGCAACAACTTGAGCTAACAAGTGTTGTAGAAAAACCAACCAAGACATTCACATCCAATGTAACAATTATTATACTTTTTATGGTTTTTTGATCGCCCAATTAGGAAAGTTGATCGACCAACTAGAATTTTTAAATCTAACCCTTTAAGGTTATCTAATCTGCAATCAAATAAGCTGAATGGTCGATCTAAATTCCTTGATCAATGGGACCGATCCTTATCACAATTTCTGGTCGCCCAACCAGACAAGTTGATCACCTGATCATAAGTCCCTAATAAGGCAGATCTTGTGTTGTTGTTGATTCATTCCCTCATCTTGTTCATAGGCTGCAAGGACTTTCCTCTTCGATGTGGGAGTCTGATCTTCTCCTCCTTTCTATCATGGTCCATCAATGATGATTTTACATCATTGCATAATTGAAAATTATTACATGGATAATGATAGAGAGAGGCATGATGTGCAAGCCATATACATTTACATGATGTTTGATCAAAATCAAAACCAAGATATTACATATTTCATATCATACCAAAAGTGTCCTAGTTTCCATATCCACACATCCATCAAACAAAACATTTTAAGGCATCTCAAGATTTTTGTAATATATATCATATCATATATGATATTAGGTTATTACACATGTACAATTTGCACAATACTCGTCCAACATGCTCATGCAATTCAAAACCCAAACCGACATAGAATTTCTATGATGCCTGCTCTGATACCACTATAGGATTTTTGAGAAAGAAGGTGAATAATAAAATTTTTATTGAAATGTCCATGCCAATAGATCTATCCTAGCTATAAAACTCAGGTATATAATAGAACAAAATAGGTATAAAGGTTAAACCTTTACATACACATATTTTCCAACAACAAGATACGTCTTTTTTCGGGGAAGATCTTGATCTACCACATTAAAATCCGAGTTGAAAAATGAGAGATTTGGATGGAAGGGAAAAGATTTAGATTGTCCTTTAAACAATGGCCCTTTTGTCATCTTGTGGAAGATGTTCTCAAAGCATCCACACATCATGCCTTGGCCTCTACTTTGGCTATTCATATGAGAGAGGACATGGTACCACCAAGGGTCATTCAGTTCAAGAGGAACAGAAGTTGTGAATGTGCTAGTCATCCCAGAAGTTCCATTCTTCTCCCATTTTAGGTGAAAACCTTAGGGTTTCTCTTTCTCTTAGTGAGAGAGAGAAAGAGAGGACAGCCAACTTGTATCACAAGTTGTGTCTCACCATTTGGGATATCCGCTCTTTATATAGGAGAGTTCATAGGCTTCAAAAAACTTAATTCCAATCCCTTTCCTATTTGCAATCCAAAAATAGGTTATTGTGGAAAACTCAAACAAGATTTGTGCTCGACCAATCATGTTTCATGATCGCCCGATAACAACCCCTGATTGTGCGATCACGTAAGATGATCGATCAATCACAAGAGTCCAGATCTAAGATTTGATAGTTTTCCAATTTCAGACTTTCCTTGTAACATTTTGACCACTCAATGAGTTGTCCTGATTGACCGATCATGTCAGTACAATAGAATACTCACTCAATCAATCGACAATCAACTAATATATTGTCCCAACTAATCCAATCATCCAATCTAACATTTGGTCACCCAATTAGATGGTTAATCAGCATGCTTATGATTCAAAAACATTCTAATCATATGTTTGATTGCAAACTTCAATTCCCTTGTGCATCCTTATGTGCGCGACTCGGTAGGTTCCTAATTGTGTTGGTAGTGATGTTTGAAACAACACTTTGAAAGCATGGTGTCCAACCACACATGATTGCCACCCAAGTAATAGGAATGTGTTGGAGAAAAACTACAAACTATAAAAGTGATTAGTGTTTCCATTACCGTGTGATCCATGTATTACAAATATCTAGATTGAAACTGAGGTATGAAATGTCATCCTCTTAACTTCCAATTTATGTTTCTTGAACTAGAGAAGATTATTTGAGATATTGATCTTAATAAAATATATTAACTCACATGAGCTTGGTCATGCATTTCATAGTCTCCTCATCAAGTGGCTAGATTATCACCCCTAATGGAGTTACAAATTCCATCTACACACTCCTAGTCACCCCAAGTGTCACAGTGCACCCAATCACTACCTTTTTGGCAACTTGTATTTCAGAGCACATTGGTCTAGTGGTCAAAGCACAAAGAATGATTTCTTATTACTATAGTGACTTTAGGTTTAAGGATCGCAATCATCACTGTCACATTGAGATATAACTTTGATATGTCACTACATGACTTCCATGTGAGAATCTTAAGGTGGGTCATTTCAGTATAACTTTATCTCTAACAAGTACCCGTGCATCTGAGTTGATATCCAATATCATGACCATAGATACATAGTCATCACTCACCATACATGATGGCCTTGTGTATTATTGTTGTCCTATGGTATCCAAGATAATAATAGACTAGGATCATAACAAGAATGAGTACTCTTATTATACATATGATCTCATATTTGGGCCCTCAACCCAAATCATATGTCATCGAGTCATATCATTCTTAGGACATTATTAGGTTTATTTAGTATCTCAATATTGTAACAAAAATAATAAGTGGAATTGCCTTCATTAATAATCATATCAAGTACAAGTCATTCCTATTGTAATCATCACATGATGGCTCTCAGAGCATACAACTAACACTCATACGGTTATGGTCATCTTGAATTTTTAAAAAGAAATGACAAATAAACACTATATATGATGGTACAATATATTCTTGTGTTTGTGACAAATAATGTGACCCTTTTATGGATAAATAGATTCTTTGGTACCTTTTTTTAACTAGATAGTGCTTCAAAATCTCAATCATGTCTTGTAGTAGTATAATCCATGGCTACACCTATCTTTGTAATACTTTCTTTAAGTGAAGGGTTTTTTATTAAAAAAAATTTGCAAGGGTCTGATAGAAAATATTATGTCTAATATTCAACAGGGTGTGTCAACATAACATCAACATAGGGGTGTATTACATCTTCTTTTGATGAATAAGTAGCGGCTTCTAAACTTCCAGAACTTGAAGGTCAATATTTTTATGGGTTGATCCCTTGATTTGCAGGACGTCGGTAGACATCAGGCGATGAAAATTGTTTGCGGTTGAGATGGAGTACTTTTGTGGTCTTTCAAAACAAGAAACTATGCAGAAAAATACTTCATGAGCTTGATGCATGAGATGGAGGTGGTCCTTAAGTTGTGTGATGATCGTAATGAGTTTATCTTGACAATAGAGGTGGATTTTGAAGGGGGTGAGAAGATGTTTTGTAGGAAAGGTCTCTCACACATGGTATGTTTATCCATTTTGTTAGATATATTAAGGATCGAGTAGGGATTTGGAAATTTGGGGATAGGCCATTTTGAATATAGACATTGCAGTAGCCTGGGAGCTGAGCCATTGGAGGCCGACATCACTGGACCTGGTCACTTTTTAGTCTTCTCTTGCTATGTCTATGCACATTAGATGATTGTTTTTTTCAGATAGGATGGGCATACTTTACAATAGCACAGTTTGGAGAGATGCACATATATATTCCTTCTTTCTTTTGATGTATGATTTGATAGGTTTGGAGTGAGATTGGCATGGTGATGGGGTACACTTATTTGGGTTTGATATTTGATGTTCTTTTATTGTGTGTATGTTTGCAGGATGAGGGAAAGATGTTCAAACATAGTTAATGATAAAAAATATATGTATATACATACACACACATACACACACAAACACACACACACACACACACACACATATATATATATATATATATATAGAGAGAGAGAGAGAGAGAGTCAGGCTAGAATACACTCGAGTGTATCCAGAGCAGAATACACTCAAGTAGTTTTCCATGATGCGATATTTTTTTTAAATCTAATCCATTGATCTTCTTAAACATCATGTGAATAGCTCATATATAAAGTTTGAGCCCATTTGGACATTTATAGGTCATGTTATGAAGACCACAAAAATTATGCATTTCAAATTAGTTTCGTGCATTGATTTTGTTCCCCTCATATGAGTGATGTATACTCATCCAAATGAACTCAAAATTTGCATGTAGCCTGATTATAGTATAACAATGAATATCAATGGTTTACATTTTACAAAAAAATAATCTTGATATGCAAACACCACTTGAGTGTAGCGTGTGATCTGTACACTCGAGTGTATACGAGCCTGACTCTCTCTCTCTCTCTCTCTCTCTCTCTCTCTATATATATATATATATATATATATATATATATATATATATATATAGAGAGAGAGAGAGAGAGAGGCTAGAATACACTCGAGTGTATTTGGAGCAGAATACACTCAAGTAGTTTTCATGATGCAATAATTTTTTTTTAAATCTAATCCATTGATCTTCTTAAACATCTTGTGAATAGCTCATATACAAAATTTGAGCACATTTGGACATTTATAGGTCATGTTATAAAGACCACAAAAATTATGAATTTCAAATTAGTTTTGCGCGTTGATTTTGTTGCCCTCGGATGGGTGACTTATAATCATCTAAATGGACTCAAAATTTGTATGTAGCCTAGTTATAGTATAACAGTGAAGATCAATGGTTTACATTTTGCAAAAAATAGTCTTGATATGCAAACACACTTGAGTGTTTTTGTGCGATCTATACACTCGAGTGTATTCTAGCCTGACTCTCTCTCTCTCTCTCTATATATATATATATATATATATATATATATATATATATATATATATACATACATATATATATATCAAAATTACATGATTCTATATTTTCTTGGTGTAAAATCAATTGTCATATATTCAGTAGTCTATAAAGATATTATGGGTCTCCTATATATAGGAGTCCAAGGGTACATGGGTATATTTAAGTGGATAGTTAGATCCTCACTAAAGTGTACTTACATGACAATTATAATTATAGATACAATAGGCCTAAATCCAATTAGCAATAAGTAAGAAATAAACCACCCATGGTAACACTCTCTCTCAAGTTGGATAGTAGATATTGTGTTGCCCCAAATTGGCACCCGTATATTGTGATGGAGGAAGTGGTTCAGTTAAGACATCAACATTTGATTGTCAACCTATATGTGAGGAGTCACAATATTCTTGGATTTAACCAGATCCCATGTAGAATGACAATCAACTTCGTTCATGGAAAACTTGGTTACTGGAAATGTGGATATCAACTTGATTATCACAACAAAGACAAGTTGGATTTTGACAAGTAATCCCAAATTTAGTCAAAATACATCAAACTAAATGAAGATCACAATAGGTGTGGGCCACCCATGGTATCCAACTTTAGTGTTGAAGTGAACAAATACAAATTGATTTTTACTTCTCCAGACCACCCGGTGATCCTCAATCATGACACAAAATCTAGAGGTTGACCGACGGTCTTTGGCATCTCTTGCCCAATCTGCATCAACATATCCAAAAATAGTCTTCTCTTGAGGTTGTTTGTAGAATAGTCCTCTTCCTAGGGCACTTTTGAGATAGCCAAGGATACATTGAATGATGCATCATGTTGTTGGAGGGGTGCACTCACGTGTTGACTAAAACTCCCACAACATAGGCTATGTCAGGTTGAGTATTTATTAGGTAGATCAATTTTCCAACTACTCAATAATATTTTTTTAGATCAAGAAACAACTTCCCATCAAAAGGATCATTGGTATGGTAATCCATAAGGGTCGAAATGGGATTAGCATCTATCATCCCAGTCTCTTGGACTAAATCCAAGATATAGCATAGTTGAGATAAATTAATTCATGCGGATGAACGAAGGATTTCTATCTGAAAACAATGCCTCAATTTTCTTGAGTCCTTTCTATGGAAATGGGCTTGTATAAACTATTTAAGTTTGTTGATGCCAACAGTGTCACTTCCTCTAATAGCAATGTTGTCAATATCAACAACAAGAAGAATGTCTGCGTGGAGATATTGATGAGAATTGTGAATGATCTCTGGTTGATTGATTGAAATCCAACTTTTCAAAAAACATAGTAAGTTTGTTGAACCAGGCTATGGGGGATTGATTGATACTATATAATGATGTTTTGAGGCGACATACTTTATAAGAATACTCCCCCTTAGAACAAAATTGGGAGGTTGCTGCATATATACCTCTTCTAGAATATCTCTATGTAGGAAGGCATTCTTGATATCTAACTAAAAAGTGTCCAGTCAAAATAAGCTACTCGAGAAATAATAATGTTGACCAAAGCAATATTTATAACAAGAGAGAATGTCTCAAAATAATCCATGTCAAAGGTTTGAGTAAACCCTTTCATAGTGAGTCTAGACTTTAGTCACTCACTAGGGTCATCGAAATTATGTTTGATAGAGAAAACTCAACAACAATCAATGATATTTTTTCCAAATGGAGGATGTTTCAAGGCATTTGCATGATGCTTGAGAATAAAGGTGGTGACCAAAAGAGTGGCAAAAGAATAACTCATTGGAGTGATGTGAGATAAGGAACATGCGTTATAAATTGGATGTTTGTTAGTGCGGAAATGTTTACCTTTACAGGGCACAACTGGTAAATCAAACTTATTCAATAGAGATGACGATGGTGAGGTTACTAGTTGAGGACCATCTTTCATGCACTGGTCGGGTTCTGGAGGAAAGGAGATTGGAGTTGCAGAAAAAGACTCAGGGACAAAGACTAAATAATGTGTGGGTGCAAAGGGAGAAGGAATAGAGGAGAAAAATAATTTGTCATCATGGAAAATTACATCAGCTAATACATATATAAGACCGGCTTTGAGTTCAAGCCATATGTAACCTTTTTGAGAGAAGGGGTATCCTAGAATAACTATTTGAATGGCGTTGGGGATAGCTTATCAGCCTTAGGGTAAAAATTGTGAACAAAGGAGACACATCCAAACACCCATGGTGGTAAAGAAAATAGTTTGTTAGTTGGATACAAAATGGAAAGAGGAGATTGGTTTTGAAGAATTGATGATGGTTGGCGATTAATAAAAAAACAAAGGGTGAACAACTTCAGCCACATGTTTTAGGTAGCTTGGAATGAATTGTAAGTGAGGGGTGATGTTAAGAAGATGGCGATTTTTCTACTCACCAATACCATTTTGTTGTGGAAAGTTGGCACAAGAGTGCTGGTGAATGATTCCCATATCCAGAGAGAAAGAATAGATGACATGTTGAGTGTATTCAAGTACCTTATCTATGTGCAAGAAATCAATAAATATAGAAAATTGAATGGTAATCATTTTATGAAAGGCACGTATAAGGGGAAAAACCTCATCGTGTGTTTGAATAAGATAAAGTCATGTTAATTGGGAGAAATCATCCACAAATATTAAAAAAAATTATAAATTCATTATAACTAGTTGTTTGAAAAAGGCAATTGTAACATACCAGAATTAGAACCCTACCTTAGTAGTTTGACCCTTTTGACTTAGCCAAACAAGGATAAGCTAATATGTGTAATTAAGCCAATAATGAAATCTAAAATGTGTCACAAGAAGTGTAACATAACAAATCATGCTTAATAAGCATATATGACACAGATGGAGATAATAAGAATATAATTGGTTGAATAATGAACTAATGGGTCATATGACCAATCTCATATAAATAAGTTCCAAAAGTAAAATCTATGTTTAAAATAGTGTTCCTTGGGTCCCAATTACCTTGGGAGTCAAGTTTCACATTATTCACATAATAAATTCATTTAATTCAAATTGGAAAAGAAGATGTGTTTTCCTCAAAATATCAAATAAAATAATAAATGACTCCAAAAGAGGAAAATAATCTTAGATTCATAATCTACATAATAAATATAGCCTTTGGGTGAATTTTCATCCAATTTGAAGAAAGTTTGCTTAAAAGGTGAAATCAGGAGAGAGAAAGTGTGTAGAACCTTCAAAATATTAAATAATTGTACAAACAACTCAAACATGTAAAATTGATGATAAATTCGTATTCAACACATATTTACTTGTGGGTCAACTTTCATCAAATTTGGATAATCCTAAAGCTATTAATGAAGGAGGAAAGAGAAAATAAGATTTGATTTATTTAACACATTAAAAGTTTTCAAAAGGCAAATCTAATTTAATCTAAATGTCTTATTTGGCCTAAGTGCAAAATTTTACCTAATTTGGATGATGTTTGATCCCTTATTCGAAGAGAGAGAAGAAAGGAAACTAATGTGACCCCACCTTATTGAAAATTAGATTTATATTGCTATTAAATTGTTGTCACGCCATGTTTCGTCTGATATGAAATTTTCTTGATACGATGGTTGTCCGCAATCGTTGGATTTTAGATCGTACGGCTAAAAGGTTGTCTCCTACCTTGAGTAGGAGATCATTTTCGTATAAACAGTACTCACGATCATCTCTTTGCATTTTCTCTCTCTTCTTTGCACCTTTTTCTCCATTTTTTCTCCCTTTAATCTCCTCGTATATTTCTGAACTGGGAGATCCCAGGTTTCCTGGGGTTTTGTTTCCCCAAACTCCCGGTTGGCGAGAGATTTTCTCCGCTACTCTGTTTTCCCATTCTCGAGTTTTCCTCAATGAACCCTGAACTCACACCTATATATATTGCCTTCCCCACAACCCCAGAACATCCAGCGACCATCTCCAATAGTCGCTTTGGCTCCAACTGCCATGCTACCCCCTTTCCCTACTCCAACTTCCCGCTCCGGCAACGACGACCTCGTCAGAGGTGCTCTGGTGATCAGAGGTGCTGGTTCCTGGCTTGGTTCGTATCGTGGTGGCGTGGGCGAGCTTCGTGGGTCTTCAATTCGTGCTATTTGTAGGTATCGATGAATCGCCTCTTTCTTTGGGGTTTTGATCACATCTGTAATAGATGGCGCCTAGTACCTCACTATTTTCTTTGACCGGTAGCTTCTGTTGTGTATGCCAGACCTATTTTCGCTCTTGGTTTGGTTCTTCTTTGACTCATTGTCTCTGTCCGAACCTCTTGGTTTGATCATTGTTTGCGGAGGTCTTAGCTATGGCTGCAGACGGCCGTTTTTATCGTGGTGTGGTTCTCTGTGTTCGTCGGAGTCGTGAGAACAAGGTTCATGTTGAAAGTTTTGTCTGTTTCACTTCGATTCACGATCTGGATCGTGGGGCCTTCGCAAGAGAACAAAGCCCCATGTGTTTTCTCCTCTCTACCCCTCTGCCTTCCTGTTTTGCAGTTTTTCGTTCAAGGGCATTTGTGTAACTTTGCCCTGGTTTTGTTTCTTTCTCTCACGCTTAGCCCTGCTAAGGTGGACGAGTGGTGGACCGTGTTGGCCGGATGTGATTGGGCCAACTCGGAGCCGCGGTCCTCTCCCCCTCTCTTCCCTGTTTCAAACGCTTTTGCTAATTTGTAATTTTCTGGTTGGTCGAGCTTTTAAAATTCATAATTAATTAATTGATGATCAGAAAAATATGAAAAAATATTCTTTGGAATCAGAAAAATAAGATCTAACTAATGGTATAAGTTTTGACAACTAAATACAATGATTAATACCATGTGTTTTTCATGAATCTAATTAATTAAGGAATTAACTTGTAAAAATCATAACTAATTATTTATAAGTCAGAAAAATATAATATAAATATGTTTTGGACTCCTAATAACATAAACTACAATTTGGAAGGATTTTCATAACTTAATTCACATAATGATAAAAAAGTGGTTTTTAAGGTTTGGATAATGTACATGAAATTGACATAAAATCTACCTATGTGTTTAATAGGTTCTTTGGAATCTTAGGCTTGGACTAAGATTTTGCTTTGGACTTTGGACTTTGAAGTTGGGGTATGTTGTATCCACAATTCCTCTATGTTGAGATCATTGTTTTGACTTTGGCCTACACATATGTCTATTATCTTGATATCATGGTTCGTGTGAACTATCTTACTTGTTATGGACTTGGATACTCTCTTGACTCTTATCTTGTGCCTTGGTGCATGTTGGTCTTATATAATGATATGTGCCCACTTTGAAGTGGATGTTTTTATGTTTGTGTTGTCCATTATGTGATGACAACATTGTATAATTTTGACCATACTTTTCTACTTGCCTCTAAATTTTACATGCTATGTGATTCAGTAGCTCTAAAATAGTGTAAATTACATATATTTTGGGACAGTAATCCCTATTGATTATTAAGAAGGGTAGCAGTATACCATTCTCTGTAACCAAGTGTGGCAGTAATCTATACTCAAATTTATATATTGGGAGATTGACAGTATTCCTTTCTCTATCAAGTTTCAAGTTTATGAGACTTGGCCGACTTTGTATTTATATTATTCTAGGGCTATTCTTATCTCACATGCATGCACGTTATTGATGTTGATTGTGGGTTGTGTGCCCTACTTTCTTTTTGTGCCAGTATTGCACAATCTTTATTGTTTCATTTATGGCAAGTATCTTCTTTTATGATGGTAGTGTTTCTTATCTTTTATGCCCTCTTTTGGGGTAGTCCTTATCTCTTGCATGGGAAGCATGTATGTTTGATGTCTTAATACTTATATTGCTCAAAGTTTTCTTTAGCATACACATGCCAGCTTTTTGCTGATGTTTTCTTTTCTTCTCTTCTTTTATGGGGTATGTTTCCAACCCCAGGTTAGATCAAGGAGAGGTGAATTTTGACATCAACCTTTGTAGCTGAGCTTTTGGGAGACTTGAGGAGGTGGTTAGATGACCCTCGGCTTGATCTTTGGCTTATATGTTTAGTTTTTCTTTTTGGATGCCCATGTGTGGTGAAGTGATGTATAATGTTATCAAGCTTTGTAAATTGTTAGATAATGATCTTTTCCACTGCTACTCATTGTGTGGTGAAGTGATGTATAATGTTATCAAGCTTATATGTTGAATGAATTTGTCTTTATCCCTTTGGCAAAAAAATTTATGTGGTGTTTGGGTCAAGGGATGTTGCCTTTTTATTTTTAGTAGGGACGTGGTTCCCCTCTGGGATCCCACTCCTTACAACAACATACATCATTATGTATCAAGTCAAAAGGATTCAAAGACATCTTAACAACACGATAAGGAAAAGATACATGGTGATGTTTTCTTAGTTGAGAGGCATCACATAAAATGGGCAAACAACTAGAAATTGATTTCTCTAAGATCTAGAGCTTGTCTGGAGACGGGTGGCCAAAGTAAAGATGTAGCTGGAGAGGGTGAGGCTAGGGGTGAGTGTTGGTAGTTTACACTAACGAGTTTCAATCATTAAAAATGATCTTTTACTCAACTAGCTATATCCCGCAAGTATACGAGAGTAGTTGTAGTCGAGGTCAAACACAAGGAGTGTTGGTTAGTTAGGCGCAAGAGTTATGATTTTCAATAATCTAGATCGTTGTACACAAGATGGTTGGATTATAACAACTAAATTATAGATTTAAAACAAAACAGTAAATTATCACTTAAGAAAGGTTAAGATTCAGATTTGGAAGGATCTTAGACTTGGGATTTCACTATCACATCATAGCTTATATTAAAATATGAATTTAAACATGTTAATTAACTTGCAAAGGAGGTTTGTAGTCATCACTCACCTCCCAGTGAAGTGATGACGATTTTAACTCCATACATCACTCTCGTGTATGTATTTCATTTCAAATCACAAACCTTGCTCCTCAACATAATCCCAGCCACTCTCGCGGTCAAGGAAAAGTTGCCAAAAGAGTAACTCCATACTCTCAAACACATCTTCTCAGATTATGAAAGAAAGCATAAAACATGCAAGTATGATGGCCAATCACACAAACAAGAATTTCATATCTGAAACAACTCTTGGAACATGCAAGAAACTAACATTTAGTACGAAATTCATATGTTCATACAAGCTATGACATGGGAGTTACTCTCCCATGTCTAAGATTTGGATTCTACTCGTCCATGATCATGTATTGCAGAAATGCTACAGAATTTTTAGAGTTTAACATGGTTTAGAGAAGGAAAATCTAGGAGAATTGAAAGTGTAACCCAAGAGAAGTAGAATTCCGTCTTGGGGACAAAATTCCACTCCTAAAGCTTCTCCAAAACGGACTGGCTCCTCTCCCGAGAAGCTGTACGAAGTTGGGGAAGCTTGGCTGCACTTTGGAGAAGACAATGGAGAAGAAGAGAAGAAGAAATGGACTCCTTTGGCAAGAAACCACCTCCTTCCCCCTCAAAATCGCCCTCCTCTGCTCTAGACTTGCTCTAGGACGAGAGAACTTCCACAAATGACCGTCCCTAACCGCCCATTAAGTTCTCCCTTCGTTTTAAACAAAAACTCGTATTTTACAAAATGCTGAAACTGCCAGGTGCACGGCGTGCACTTTAAAGTGCACGCCGTGCAACTTTCCAGAACTTTAAATCTGCTCGATGCTCCAGGTGCACGGCGTGCACTTCACTGTTCTGGGCTGTTGTGTATTTTGCTCATAACTTTCAGTGTGTAGGTCTGATTTACATGCTGTAAAAAGTGGTATTTGCGCAATTTTGAACCCCAAAACATGTTGATACTTGAGGAGTGATCCAATAAGAGATAATATGATATATTACTCATAATTTCATTGCAATATGTAGTACCTACAATACAAACCATGAGACAAGTAAGAATAACTAAAAATATAGAATCTAGCATGAATGAGAGTGATAATTGAGTCAAAACAACATGGATATGCAACCAAACATGATCCAAAAGATGATATAATTTGTGCACATCAAATCCCCCTAAGCTTAAACTATTGTTTGTCCTCAAGCAAAAAGAGCATAGAAACACAAATGAAGGAATTGTCAAGTTCATGCATAGATCAAATGAAATGAAAGATGTGTATAAGACCAAACCAACCATGATCAACATGTTTATACTCATAGCCATCAATTCAACTTAAACACCCAAGAAAGAGATTTTTTAGTTCAGCAGGGGTGGTCATAATTAAATGAATCAATCAATTAAACAACACTAAGTAGAATTTGGATGACCAAGCCAAACAATTAGTGGATGTGCAACTCAAACTCTCAACTATTAAGGATACAAAAGATGAAATCTTAGTTAAAATTAACAATCTAGTTGTACTCTCCTTCTTTCCAAAAAATGATATGACAATGGATTATGGGTTCCGACACTCGGCTGCTAATGTAGGCTTATGCACACGTGGAATGTCGGTTGGGGTATTTTACCCTCTTTTAAGACATACCACTTAACCATCATGGCCAGATCGGACTTACACTAGGCTAGCATGGTATGTGGGCGGTTTAGCCATCTTTTATGGGGTATAAATATGAGATAAGCCAAAAGAAATTTTAATTTTTTTTCAAAAGATAGGAGAGTCAACTAAATTGCAACATTAGCTAGTTTTCATTCATTTGTTTTGAAAATTTTTCATTGAAAGAGTGGTTGAAAATGCACTAAGAGCTTGGCAAGGGCATCTCGTATTCCAAATGATGTTGTAAAGTTGATTTACTCAAAAAAATTGAAACCATTACATGTTTTAAGCAATCAAGGATGTGAAAGATGAATGTTCAGGCTAGAAGCATAAACCAAGGTTAAGCACATGTTGATGGCCAAAAGGTTTCATTTGATTAATGCATGCCTTTTTCAATTTCTCCAAATGATATTTCTCATCAAAAGAGGACAATCAATTAAGCATAGGAGTTCTATCCACATATAAAAGATAAACCCCATATCATACTAGATTTGCCACAAGAAGAGCATAATTGAAAACAAAAGACTGAAATGTGAACACAAAACAAAAGCAAATGACAAGAAGCAAATAACATGAAAGGGAAAAGCTAAAAGAACTAGGCTACCATCCGGTTGCTCCCCCCTAAGCTTGAAATTTGCAGTGTCCTCACTGCATAAATCAAACTAAAAAGGTTGCAACCGGGTACCTCATCATGGTGGAAACATCAAAGTCCATGGAGGACCGGTGCTCTGATTTACAGCTGGAAATTGTTGTGCTAAAGATTGATGCCTCCTTGCAAATATGTCCTTGATTAGGGGCAAGCGAAAGCACCTATGAGTTGTAGCAAGAATAGTCTTTTGTATACCAATATGATTTGTCTTTTCATTCCCCTTTGAAGCATCATCAAAATATGAGTTAGGCAGAGTGTTCTCATTATAAAGTAATGTGTCATCTAGAATGTGAGGAGGAAGGACATGTGGCTTGCTTGAAGAATCAACATGTAGAGCATGTGTTGTATCTTTCTCCCCTTTAGTTGCAACTTCATAATCATCATAGATATCAACATCATCATACGTTGAAGGATATACTTCTATGACAACTCCATTCTTCAATGTCACCGGCCTGAAATATGTAGGATTTGTCTCCGGTGGACTAGGCAAGAAAGGTGGAAATTTTTCTTTGCTAGAAAGAGCTTGTACTTGTGGTTGTTGTGGCTGAATGAAATTTGGGTTGACATTGTTGTAGAAGTCCGGTGGAGTGTAGCCCATTAGAGAATAAATAGAAGAAGCATAACATGTAGAAGATGAGTGTCCAAGAAACCCACATGCATCACAAATAATATTGGCAGCTTGAAATGGATGTGTGCTTAGCTTCTCAAACCTTTGTGATAAAGTGTCTAGCTTTGCTACAATTATGTCTAGAGCATCAACCGTGTGATCTTCCACTTGCATTCTGAAAGTAGTATGTGAAAAAGATGGGCGGTAGCTTGTATCCGGACTCCATTGGTAATGGTTTGCTGCCATATCTTCAATAATAGCATAAGCTTCTCCATAAGATTTGTTCATTAGAGCTCCATTTGCAGCTGCATCAATAGACATCCTTGTATTGTAGCACAAACCATTATAGAAAGATTGCATTAGAAGCCAATTGCTTAGACTGTGATGTGGACAAAGATGTTGAAGATCTTTGAACCTCTCCCATGTATCATACAAGGTCTCTCCATCCCTTGGAGAATAATTGATGAGTTGAATCCTCAACTGTAAAGTTTTGCTAGGTGGAAAATATCTTGCCAAAAAGACCTTTAGAAGCTCCTCCCAAGTTCTGATTGACTTCTTTGGTAAGGTATAGAGCCATGCCTTGGCTCTATCTTTAAGAGAGAATGGAAAAAGAATTAGGCCTATCCCATCAGTAGGAACGCCATATATCTTTATGGTGTTTAGCAACTGCAGAAATTCAGCAATGTGGAGGTTTGGATCCTCCATTGGTGTCCCTCCAAATGCATTCAGTTGTACCAATTGTATGATGGATGGGATGATAGAAAACTCCTCTGCCTCAAATTCTGAAATATTAATAGGCCCACTCATGTGCATTGCAGCTGTACCAAAGTAGTCCTTAAGAGGAAGGTCATCCTCCTTGACTAGTTCTTCATGTAAATCCGGAGGATTAGGTGGATGTGGCATAGATGGTGGTGGTGTATGTGGTATGGATGAAGGTGGTGGATATGAGGGTGTGGAAGAATGTGGTATGGGTGTTGGTGGTGAATTAGGTGTGAATGATGGTGATGTGGATGAAGGATGTATGCGTGAATGTTGTTTGGATGATGGTGACATGGATGATGGTTGTGTGGGTTGTGATTCCTCCATACATGTTTGGGTTTCGCTCCTTCTTGCTCCATGAGGGCTGCAAATGATGTGTTCATTTTCTGAATGTAGAGATATGCACGGTTCAAGGATCTTTTTATGAACACCCCATATGCTCCTGCAAATAAACAAGGTGAGTGAGATACAAAAACAAACATGGAAGATACAACAAATTATGATGATCATGATTAATTATGATTTATGGATATGATGGTGGATAAGAAGGTTGTGATCTAGTCTCATTTACTTATCAATAACTCTTACTCTAACAAGAATACCAATGCTCCCCGGCAACGGCGCCAAAAACTTGTTGGTAGTTTACACTAACGAGTTTCAATCATTAAAAATGATCTTTTACTCAACTAGCTATATCCCGCAAGTATACGAGAGTAGTTGTAGTCGAGGTCGAACACAAGGAGCGTTGGTTAGTTAGGCGCAAGAGTTATGATTTTCAATAATCTAGATCGTTGTACACAAGATGGTTGGATTATAACAACTAAATTATAGATTTAAAACAAAACAGTAAATTATCACTTAAGAAAGGTTAAGATTCAGATTTGGAAGGATCTTAGACTTGGGATTTCACTATCACATCATAGATTATATTAAAATATGAATTTAAACATGTTAATTAACTTGCAAAGGAGGTTTGTAGTCATCACTCACCTCCCGGTGAAGTGATGACGATTTTAACTCCATACATCACTCTCGTGTATGTATTTCATTTCAAATCACAAACCTTGCTCCTCAACATAATCCCAGCCACTCTCACGGTCAAGGAAAAGTTGCCAAAAGAGTAACTCCATACTCTCAAACACATCTTCTCAGATTATGAAAGAAAGCATAAAACATGCAAGTATGATGGACAATCACACAAACAAGAATTTCAGATCTGAAACAACTCTTGGAACATGCAAGAAACTAACATTTAGTACAAAATTCATATGTTCATACAAGCTATGACATGGGAGTTACTCTCCCATGTCTAAGATTTGGATTCTACTCGTCCATGATCATGTATTGCAGAAATGCTACAGAATTTTCAGAGTTTAACATGGTTTAGAGAAGGAAAATCTAGGAGAATTGAAAGTGTAACCCAAGAGAAGTAGAATTCCGTCTTGGGGACGAAATTCCACTCCTAAAGCTGCTCCAAAACGGACTGGCTCCTCTCCCGAGAAGCTGCACGAAGTTGGGGAAGCTTGGCTGCACCTTGGAGAAGACAATGGAGAAGAAGAGAAGAAGAAATGGACTCCTTTGGCAAGAAACCACCTCCTTCCCCCTCAAAATCGCCCTCCTCTGCTCTAGACTTGCTCTGGGACGAGAGAACTTCCACAAATGACCGTCCATAACCGCCCATTAAGTTCTCCCTTCGTTTTAAACAAAAACTCGTATTTTACAAAATGCTGAAACTGCCAGGTGCACGGCGTGCACTTTAAAGTGCACGCCGTGCAACTTTCCAGAACTTTAAATCTGCTCGATGCTCCAGGTGCACGGCGTGCACTTCACTGTTCTGGGTTGTTGTGTATTTTGCTCATAACTTTCAGTGTGTAGGTCTGATTTACATGCCGTAAAAAGTGGTATTTGCGCAATTTCGAACCCCAAAACATGTTGATACTTGAGGAGTGATCCAATAAGAGATAATATGATATATTACTCATAATTTCATTGCAATATGTAGTACCTACAATATAAACCATGAGACAAGTAAGAATAACTAAAAATATAGAATCTAGCATGAATGAGAGTGATAATTGAGTCAAAACAACATGGATATGCAACCAAACATGATCCAAAAGATGATATAATTTGTGCACATCAGTGAGCATTCGGTTAATTCGGTCGGTTACGGTTAATTCGGTTCGGTTAAACGGTTAATTTGTGATTTGAGATTTTAACCATTAACCTAATCAAATTGAGTCGGTTAATTCGGTTATTGTCCAATCGGTTAATGGTTAATTCGGTCGGTTAATTTGGTTAACCAAATAACACTCGTGTATTAATATTATTTGAAATAGTCATAGAATTTGGGACAATATTGTTACATTATAGTAGTATTGTTGTAAATTTAATTTTGTATGGCTCGTAAAAACTTGATTACTATATATATGGGGAAGTATTTTGAAACAAAAGTACAACTACATATGTATATATGCATGTGTAGGATATTATTTATGAATAAATTCTGACTATTCGGTTAATTCGGTTAACCAAATCAAAAATATCTTTAACCGTCAAATTAACCATTTAACCGATTAACCGAAATAAATTAACCAAATTAACCGAATTAACCAAATTGACCCAACAAAATTAACCATTCGGAATTAACCGTTCGGTTAATCGGTTATTAACCAAATTCTGCTCACCCCTAGGTGAGGCTGCAACAAGAGCATTGGTATGAGGTAGAAGATGAGCATATTAGTAGTAAAGGACAGTAGAGTGTACCCAATTTCCAGTCAGAATTCCTTCAATCTTGTAGAGCAAAACCAATCAGTCAGAAAGTCATGAAAGAAAATGAAGGGAATCAACAAGTTTAGCTACAAACAACAGATTATATCGAAAGTTGGGTACAAATGGACAACATAAAGTTTTAATATAGAGGAAAGGAGAATAGCATCACACTGGGTGACCTATGACTGAGCCATCTTCCACTGTTATAATGGTGTGTGGGATAAAATAATCAGAGGAAGTAAGAAGATGTTGTATACCGGTCATATGTTGAGTAGCACAAGAATCCACTATCCAACTAGAGTGAGGGGAAATCGTTGAGGTTTGGAGATTACCTTGGTGAACAATAATATGGGATAACAGTGCAACAGTATATGGGTCATCATTGTACCATTCAGGGGATGTTTTTTAATTCTATTTGACTGAATAATATGAGTTACGCAGAGAATAAGTGCTACTTTTATAAGGTGTACCCCCTCCAAGTGAGAGTACTCATTTTTCTATATCATTATTGTAAAAAATGAATATTATTATATTCCTTTAGATGATAGTACTTAGATTTTTAGCTTCATTTTACTAAAAAATGAGTATCTGTTTTATTTTCATGAGGAAACATCCATGTTTAACCAATATTGTACTTGACAAAATTGTGTGTGTGTGTGTGTGTGTGTGTGTATATATATATATATATATATATATATATATATATATATATATATATATATATATATATATATTGTAACACTTTTAACTATTGTTTATTTCAAAATAAGTATTGTATATATGATTTTACGGATAATATTCATCTATATATAACACGTACGATGATAAGATTGTAGCACTTTTAAGTATTTTTTATTCGAAAATAAATATTGTATATATGATTTGACGGATAATATTCATTTATAGATATGTATATATACATATATATAACAATACTCATTTTTGTATATATTTGTATATTGCTTTTTACTTTATTTTTCAAATATATTTTCAAAAATATGTGTACATTAGTCTTGTTAGAAAATATTTTTGTAAAGAATCTAACAAGTACTAATTCGTAAAACAATTGTTGTAGAATTGTGAAAGTTACAAGGAACACGAGTTTCTTTCTCATCTTTTTTTTCCTCTTTTCTGCGCTTTTTTCTCCACCATTCTGTCTTCTCTCAATTTTCGTGGTTTCGGCAATGGCTAGCCTAGCTAGTTGCAAACTTTGGAAGAAAATTTGCTCAACAACCTCAAAAACAAACATTACAGCAACAGCGGCGCTGCTTCTGGACGTGGTGTACTGTCCATTTTCAGACCCTGTCCAGGTGATGGCTGGAGTGCCCGTTACTAAACTCTTTCAACCAAACAATAATCCTGTAACTTAGCCCAATTACAGAAACAACGCCAGCAGAACAAGATTGGGAATCAAGCTTTAGCACAGAAACCGCTGTTCCGTTCTGCTCTTGGAGAGTGCCTACCAAAAGGTCATACAGGGAAACACAGGAAAACGACTAGAGTCCTCGAAAATATTAGGTGGGACTCGACCTGGACTGGACTACGGTGTGTACAAATACGGATAGCACTCCTTGTCCAAGGCACCCACATGGAGGAAGGGATAGTTATGGTAGAGCCTACCCTCCTACCTTTGAGTATCAAAGGTCTGTTGAGTTTAGATAGACAACAAATACCTTGCATAGAGATACAGAGTGGATAGGCACTTAGACATCTCTTTCATGTATAGACACCTTTTTTGGAGGAATTTTTTCTTTTTTTTTGGATGGTCTGATGTTTTAGCCTGCTGACCCGCTAAGCGTATTTTTTCTGATTGATTTTGCCTTCAAGAGGAGGGTAGGATGATAAAATTGTTTGCTGACTTCTTTAAAAAAAATACCCAACTTTGTTTGTGGCAGCCGAATAGGGTCATTGACCAAATTAAACCAAATACTTAGATTCTTATTAGTGACTTGATCTTAATTCTAAACATGCATTTCAGTTTCATCTATATGGAAGAAAAGAAAACCAGAGCTACAATTTAGAGCCAGTTCTGATATGGTGTAGAGATAGGGATCAACTCATTAAATGTTGTCACATACTATAATGACTTCCTTATATGAAGACAAATCGGGTATCGGGCATTTTGGCAATCAAGAACACTCCATTGGGAGAAGCAATCAACAATGCAAAACAGATGTTCACCACGGAACAAATCCTTGAAGAAGTCGGTGATAACTAAGATACATTTAAAACTCTGTTTGTGGGAACCCCCATGGTTTTTACTCCCACTTTTTATGTGTGTTATCTATGATATATGATTAATAGGCATCTTTGGTGCTCTACTATCACCATATGATGCTACAATAGGTCCATAGGTGACCGCTATGCTGTTGCATAGGGGCTATTAAAATGTCAAACAATTATAAAAAAAAAATATACAAGCCGGTTGTTAGATTCCGGAATCACATGTCTTCGGCATAGCTAATCTTTTAATCAGAAAGAAGCGGGGAGGTTGGGAAGTAACAGAATTCAGGACTAGCACTAGCTTAGCCTCTAATCCTTCTTCTCAACTGATGACATGACAGAGTAACACTAGCACTATTTGAAGTATTTTAGAGCAGAGCTGTTCAAGTTGTTGCTAAACAACCAACCAATCAACCGACTGCGCAACAATAAAAAGCACAAGTGACAAGCAGATAATGCTGGAAGGCATTTTTGAAAGTACAAAATCCAAAACGAGGCCTGATCTAACGTACATAATAGCCAAACCTACTCTCTGTGACGCCTAGATATTTTTGAAAGCATAAGAAGAGCGTAAGCTAAGTGGCATAGTAGCAGCCCAAACAACGACTTCTCACGCAAAAAGCCTAGGTGATGCAGATTTAAGATTCAAATGGTCACAGAAATTAAGAACAACTTCTGAAAAGCAGAATATCAAGCTAAAGAAAGAATAATTGTGAGTTACGAAAAGAAAGAAAAAGACACTCCTTAGATGGTGCGCAGCAGCAATAATGGAGATACGAAAGAGCAGCCAGTTATCAATTGAAGGCATTTTTATTAACAAAGCAAAGCCTCTATAGTTCGATAGATTAATTGATTCCACTTTGTCCATAAATTTGACTTATCTCAGGAGGCAGGCCCAAGGCCGGCCATCACCACTACTATCATCTTCAGCAAGGCGTTTCAACTTGAATAGGTGATGGTGATTATGCCACCAAGAGGGTGTAGATAAGCTTATAAATAAAATTTCACAAGATAGAGAGGGTTGTAATTCTACACAGGAAGGGTGATTGGTGATCGACAGTATATTTTGATGTATCAATACTCGAAAGGCCAGCCAGAGTAATGCATGTGGTTTGGATCCTCCCTAGGAGGTGGAGGAGCGCTGCTACCTGGAGAAGAAGTCCCGTGATGAGGGCCGGAGCTGGAGTTGGACGAGCGGAACGGCCACAGGAAGGAGAATGGGTTACGCCTCCCCTGCCCTGATTCCCCACCACTGCTTCTTCGGACACCACTAGACCTCGCACTGCTGCCACCGCTGGACACCATCGGCGGCAGCTCAAGCCTGCAGACAGGACAGGAGTTGTGCTGAACAAGCCACGGGACGATGCAGTCAGTATGGTACAGGTGCTTGCAGGGCATCTCACGAGCCTCCGTACCAAGCTCGAACTTGTCTTTGCAGACGGGGCAGTGGGAGTCGCCCCTGAGGTGCCGCTGCGTGATCTTCACGATTGGCATGGCATCGATGGCCGACCTTGGGGCTGGTGGTGGCCCCCTCCTCTCGCTGGCTCCCACCAGCTGTTCCATCAGCAGGTCCAGGTTGTCAAGCCCCACCATATAGTTCCTGGCGCCGCCGCCAGGACGGCCGCCACCTAGCCCTTCCCGGAACAACACCTCGATGCCCTCGCCGTTGTCCCCCACGCCGCTCAGGAACACCATCGGGCCGGAGTTGATGTCCGGGTCGGGCCTGCGGCGGATGTTGATGATGTCACGGTTCCGGACCGGCATGGGCACTCTCATCAGGGATGAGAAGGCTTCCATGATCCCGAACGGATGCATGCGGCCTCCAGGGTAGTAAGGGCTCGGACCTAGGCCCATGTAATCAAGGGGAGAATCCCTGCTGCTGTTGCCGCCGTCGAAACCTAGGCTGTCCATGTCGCCTAGCTCCTGCACGAACCCGCCATCGCACTCGGGGCAGACCGGGTCGGTCCCTGGATGGAATAGACGGAATGTCTGACGGCACTGGTAGCACCAGTACGCATTGCCTCGAGCGGACATGTCCATGCTCAGCAGTGGATTGCTGGGAAAAGCACCAATCAAGAGGATGGAGATGGACCAATTCCACAAGTCGTTTAGAGATAATTTGATTATCTGCTACAGCCTGCAGGTAACGGGAGTTCAATAGTAGCGTACAGTAGAGAGGGGAAGCAACAAGACGATCTGATCGAATCCAATCCAAGTTCCCATCAATGAGCAATTAATTGGGCGTATCGTAGCTCAGGGCTTTCCAACCGACATGCATCTTCACTCGAATACAAAACATCACGATGATAGCAATCGATGTCGGAAATTGGACGAAAGGCTTAAGATCAAGTGCGAAACTAGAGGAAGAAGAACCGATTGTCAGCCTTCTGCAGCAATTGGCAATAATGCTCCGTCAGGATCTTTTGGTCGAGCAGACAATACCACATACCAATTTGTGGCTAGTGGATAGATAAGCCTGACCAAGTCACAGTCTCGGTGCCGTGAGATCGGGGGAGAGGAAAAACTGGGCGTCGAGATGTTCAGCTTTCGAGAGAATCCAAGCACAATCGTGATGCAAAAGCGGCGAAAACTAAGTGGTAACTTTCATTAAACTCAAGCTGAGAATCATCCGCAAATTCGCAATTAGAGCAAAGAGAGAGTGAGAGGAAGAGGGAGAATAGCGAGGCAGTACCTGTGCGACCGCCCGATCTCTTGATCCCACCTGTACCAGCAACGGCACTGGGGCGTCGGCCGAGGAAACGGGCGAGCGTGGCGGAAGCGGAGTGCGAGACGGTCGACCGCCGGAGGGCGGCGGAGTAGAGGATGTGGGGGAACGGAGTAGGAGGGGATCTCGGGATATGGATTGTGAGGGGCGAACGAGAGTCTTCGAGAAGACTGTGAAAGTCTTTCTCTGCCATTTGGGATGGCACATCGACAAGTAGCCCTCATCCGTTCGATCCAGTAGAAACGGAGGAGATGGAAACCCGATTGCGACAGCGTGGTGCCGCGCCGATGCTCTCCAGTGTGCACGTACACAAGGGAACTCTGTCAGGTTTTTCGTAAACCCGACAACGACTACAGAGTAACCCGGAATACTTGGACCCGATAACCTGGCGGGTCTGGTTGCGGCAACATTTCTTTGGTGCCTGTCCTGTGAGTTAGTACTGAGCAGAGTAGGAAACAGTGACTAGTGAGGACCACTCCAGCCTTCCAGCGAACAGTTTATGGATTCCTACCATTTTTAAACCGGAGGAAAGATCAGATGACGTGACGGCTACTAAAAATAGTAGTGAAGTGACAGATACCCCGACTAACACGCAATTCAAAAATATAACCATGTCATATATTAGACAAAAAAATGTGACAGATATTTTGCAATTTGTTAGTAAGACATGTCTATCAATATATTTTATTTTACAAATTCGAAATGTGACTTGTCATGCAGATGATATATAAATAGGATGTGTTTGTTCCCAACACAAAGTGTGAGTTTGAAGTAGATTTTTACATTACAAACTCATACAACATCACCCGACTAAAACCAACCAAACTAGTCTTTATTATCAGTCTATCTTAAGAGAAAAAAGAGAATTATATTTAAGAACACGGGAAGAAAATTGGGAGAAGTAAAAGTTATGTAACATGCATCAAAATTAGCTAGAATCTCATGTTGGAAAAAAAATATGAAACAAATATTATTCATTCACCCTTTATTAATATAGTATATATCAATAAACAACAATGTAGTGTCTCATTATGATATGCTTTGAAATTTATTCATTGGATAAATTCGTATGTTGTTATGCATCTTTCAAAAGTTTTATGGAGCCGTTTATTAAATGGAGGATGTGCCACGTTGATATGGTAGGAAAGTTAAATGGGGGTGAAAGATGAGAGATATGAGGGGAGAATTTTGAAATGAGGAGAGAATTTCTAAAAGAGAGATCATAGTTATCATCAAGTTGTCGAGATAACATATGATCTAAGACAACATGTCTTATGGTGAAGGAGAAAAATATGGTTTAAAATAGTGAAAGACACTTGTGGGAAAGTTGAGATGGAGAATTCAAGGATTTATTTAGCAATCCTACAATCTAATAGAATATAGTCTTTTTACAAATTACTTCATGCACCTATAGATGATGGCATGTAATTATATAGAAAATGCTTTTGTTTGTAGAAAATATTGTGTGCACACGGCTAGAAACAAACACATAATGAAGGACACGTGTAGTTTGAAATGATGGAGATTGTTTGTAACTTTGAATTTACAAGTAAAAACACACGTGTAAAATCTGACACATTTTGTAGTGACATTGACTTATTGGGGAACAACTTTGTCAATTATGGAAATACTCATGCACACATACACATAGAATATGTTATATTAAAAAAAAAATAGAATATGTATCTAGTTAAATTAGTCATGAAATAATGATTTTGTACTATTTGAATAGTAACAAGTGTCGCATATTAGCAATTCTATTAAAAGAGTCAATATTCATGTTCAAGGAAAAAAAATCCATTAGTGAACATACAATTATTGGAAAATAGGGTTTTAACAACATAGTAAGGTGATGATGACTTTGTCTTATAGATACATGTAATACTAATACAAAGGTTTATGAAATCATTTTATCTCTAAAGTGGGTCATCAACAAAACTGAGAGCTAATGATAGGAAGTTAAATAAGAACCTTTTATTAAGGTGTTTATATTATGTGTTATCATTTTCCAAATGATAGGTATACATAATGAGATTTTTTCAAACCTATATATAAGAATTATTCAATTTGATGGTTATGTAGTTGAGATATTGATAATGACATAAACTTGGATCACATTTCATTTTATAACCAATCTCTTTCATTTGAATAACAAAAACATTGACAAAGTCCAATTTACTACTCTCAACCTTATTTATTAGAGTTGTCTACATGTAACAATTAGTTTATTTGTATATCACTTAGGAGCATAATTGATTACTTAAATGCATGTTTGTTGTAGTACAAGGCTACATAGTCTTTTTTGTTGTTGTTATGAATATATCACTATTCTGTAGTATAGAGTTTTTTGGTTTCTTTATTGATAAGATTGGAAATAAAGAGTACTACTTGAAGGAACCACTTAGTTTTGTAATTAAAGCATTGCACCAAATAACAACAAGTTAAGAAAATAAAAGTTTGCTCATAAATTTGTACTTCTAGTTTATAAGATGTAGGGATCTTAAGTCACAAGCATTAAAAATTAAAAATACGACCACTACATGAATTTTTTTATCACTCATGTTATCTTATCAACTGAATATTTATGATGTCTTTGGCAAGTTGCATCCTTGAAAATGAATTAATGGTGTATGTTGACTTCATGTACATTTTAATGGGAGTTATTCCAAATACTAACAAAGAAAATAGTAAGGGTTGTATCAAAATTTAATTGTGTCCCATTATTTGTTTGGTATTAGCTAAAAAATGACAAAACAATCTAAAAGTAGCTCACAATCAGTATAAATTTTGAAGTTTGATAAATATAAGCATGAGAAAATAAATATACCATCTGCAATTGAATGGGTTACTAATGTTGTCATATTTTTTATTAAGATCTTTCTATGCAATATCAGCTCAATGTCATTATCTAAGCCCACGGTCTAAAATTTTAGTTATATGAAGATAAATAAACATGTTTTATGAAAATAAGAGAGAAACAATTTAACATCAATATGAATTAAGTAATGAAAATGGGATAAGTCAATATTGTAGTAGGTTTGACACAAATGAAAGAGAATGTGTCATATTAATACTATTCGACATGGAAAATCTGTAAATTATTTAAGAAGAATTTTCCTCTTGTTGTCTAGTAGTGGAGCATTGCTAATATTCACATCCATGTGTAAACCAGTTATTTTTATGGTGTTTTGTGATCTTCAATTATATCTCCCAAAGAAAGCTTGGAATGTTCAAAATAAAATTATAACAAATCAAATGAAAAAATGATGTCATTTAAGAAAATTATTCTAGACATAAACTACTTGATAAAAGATTATATTAGAATCATTTTTTACTGAAGTGTAGAATAAAATTTAGTCTTAACTGACCATATTTGTTTGAAACAATCAATTTTATTCAAACAAAAAATCAAATTTAGTTTCCTACCAATACCATGAGCAAATACTTCGTAAGAGGTCTAATAGCCTTTTCTACAAAGCTATCACTATTTACTTTCCACCCAAAATAGAAAAATAAAATATTATAGCAAGTAATGGTGTGACTAGTAATACATGGCAAAAGAAAATATGTATGCAAAATGACTAAAAATGCGACAAAGTTGAGTTTTAGATTCACAAATCTTCAATAGAAGAAAAGTCATCAAGTATAAGCCTTCTCTATCCTCATCGTTGTATGAGTTTCAAAAAGGCTAACTATGCATGATGGATGGTTGATTTTTTATTTTACATAGTTTCATGTTTATGATGGTACAAGAATATAACCGGAGGAAAGATAAGATGACGTGATGGCTACTAAAAATAGTAGTAAAGTGACAGATACCCCGACTCACACGGAATTCAAAAATATAACCAAGTATGCCATATATCAGACAAAAAAATGTGACAGATATTTTGCAATTTGTAAGTTTATCTTACAAATTCGTAATGTGACTTGTCATATATATAAATAGGATGTGTTTGTTCCCAACACAAAGTGTGAGTTTGAAGTAGACTTTTACATTACAAACTCATACAACATCATCCGACTAAAACCAACCAAACTAGTCTTTATTATCAGTCTATCTTAAGAGAAAAAAGAGAATTATATTTAAGAACACGGGAAGAAAATTGGGAGAGGTAAAAGTTAAGTAACATGCATCAAAATTAGCTAGAATCTCATATTGGAAAAAAATGTGAAACAAATGTTATTCATTCACCCTTTATTAATATAGTATATATCAATAAACAACAATGTAGTGTCTCATTATGATATGCTTTGAAATTTATTCGTTGGATAAATGTGTATGTCATTATGCATCTTTCAAAAGTTTTATGGAGCCTTTTGTTAAATGGAGGATGTGCCACGTTGATATGATAGGAAAGTTAAATGGGGGTGAAAGATGAGAGATATGAGGGGAGAATTTTGAAATGAGGAGAGAATTTCTAAAAGAGAGATCATAGTTATCATCAAGTTGGTGACATAACACATGATCTAAGACAACATGTCTTATGGTGAAGGAGAAAAATATGGTTTAAAATAGTGAAAGACACTTGTGGGAAAGTTGAGATGGAGAATTCAAGGATTTATTTAGCAATCCTACAATCTAATAGAATATAGTCTTTTTACAAATTACTTCATGCACCTATAGATGATGGCATGTAATTATGTAGAAAATTATTTTGTTTGTAGAAAATATTGTGTGCACACGGATAGATATATACAGTCTGATTTAACTGCTATGTGCACTAAATGCATTGTATCGACATTGTAGAGGGGAGAAAGAAACAAACAAATAAAGAAGGCTGCGTGTAGTTTGAAATGATGGAGATTGTTTGTGACTTTGAATTTACAAGTAAAAACACACATGTAAAATCTAACACATTTTGTGTGACATTGACTTATTGGGGAACAACTTTGTCAATTATGGAAATACTCATGCACACATACAAATAGAATATGTTATATTCCAAAAAAAAAATAGAATATGTATCTAGTTAAATTAGTCATGAAATAATGATTTTGTACTATTTGAATAGTAACAAGTGTCACATATTAGCAATTCTATTAAAAGAGTCAATATTCATGTTCAAGGAAAAAAATTCCATTAGTGAACATACAATTATTGGAAAATAGGGTTTTAACAACATAGTAAGGTGATGATGACTTTGTCTTATAGATACATGTAATACTAATACAAAGGTTTATGAAATCATTTTATCTCTAAAGTGAGTCATCAACAAAACTGAGAGCTAATGATAGGAAGTTAAATAAGAACCTTTTATTAAGGTGTTTATATTATGTGTTATCATTTTCCAAATGATAGGTATACATATTGAGATTTTTTCAAACCTATATATAAGAATTATTCAATTTGTCGGTTATGTAGTTGAGATATTGATAATGACATAAACTTGGATCACATTTCATTTTGTAACCAATCTCTTTCTATTGAATAACAAAAACATTGACAAAGTCCAATTTACTACTCTCAACCTTATTTATTAGAGTTGTCTACATGTAACAATTAGTTTATTTGTATATCACTTAGAAGCATAACTGATTACTAAAATGCATGTTTGTTGTAGTACAAGGCTACATAGTCTTTTCTTTTCTTTTTGTTATGAATATTTCACTATTTTATAGTATAGGGTTTTTTGGTTTTTTTATTGATAAGATTGGAAATAAAGAGTACTACTTGAAGGAACCTGTAAGGACCCTGACCTTCGTTTTGGTCTTACCATGTTTGTTTTTCCTAAACCTTGTGCTTAGTTTCTTGGTAATCATCTTTAGTGGTGATTAGGGTTTGCTTGTGTTTTGTTGAGAGTTGGAGGTGCTACTTGCAAAATAACCTAAGTTAGGGTTGAAGAGCAAGTTTGCCACTTTGAGAGATGCCTTTCTCTATCTTTGCTTCCTCTAGGGTTGAGAGGAAGGTTTGGGTTCGTGCCTTGAGTTGCCTTGGGCTTGGTTGAGCTCTTTTGGGCCTTGTTTTCCCTTGTTTGGGCCTTGTCTTGCTTGTTTGAGCCCTGTATCAGGCAAGGATGCCCTGTGTCGGCCATGGGGTATCGCCCATGGGTGTGTCAGCCTAGTGGAGTAGTGTATCGGACTTTGACCTTGTTTGACCTCCTTGCCTTGGTTGTGTCACCCTATCTTGGACATGTGGCTGAACCTTGGATGAGTGGTGGCATGGCATGTGTATGTGGTTTGCAAGATGGCAAGATGTTGGACATGTGTCCCTAAGAGGGGCGACACCTTGCCTTGATTCCCCTTTGGTCCTCATCTATATATGCCTTGCCTTTCTCTTCCTTGGGAACCATTTAGCTCTTTTGTTGCTCTTCCCTCCTTGTGTGCACGACACACCTTCCTTGAAGAGCTTGGTGGTCGAACCCTAGGAGGGTCTTATTCTTTGGTGGCCGAAAGTGGTGTGCTTGGAGCTAGGAACTAGAAGCTTGGAGCTTTGGAGCTTGAGGAGTTTGCTTAAGGTAGGTTACATAACTTCTAACCCTAGCTATACTACCTTCTTTATGTTGCATGATTCATGTATGTTGATGATCGGCTATGCATGTTATGTTTCTTGCTCTAGTACATGTTGTTGATCTTATGGATATAGTGAGAATGATGTTGTTGATGTTGTTGATGGTTTATATACTTTTGGATCTAGTTGGCCGAACCATATTTTAGGATTTCTTTTGGGGAAATACCCCTTTCTCTCCTTGGTTTTTGAGAAGTGAGTTTGAGCTCTAGTGATGTGGGAAATACCCCTCTCTCATTTAAGTTGAGAGGTGAGCCTTGATGCGCTCCCGCTGGAGGCTTGCAACGAGTGCAATCCACGAGGTCGGGAGGCACGTGATGAGATGGGATCTTTAGCTTTTGAAATTTGTAAGGTCCCATACTAACTACCTGCATCTACTAAGATACTACGCCCGCAAACGCACGGGGTCGTGTCGTAGTATAGGTGAGGCGGCAAGTACGGGGTCGAACCACGGAGATAGAGGGGGCACTAGAGTTAGAAAGCGTGAGCTACGTTCCTAGTGCGGAGAGTAGGGTTTTAAGGTTGATTGTTGATTGATTAAGCTAGACGAGCAAGTAGGAAACGCAATGTGAAACTAAGTTATCAAAAGACTAAATTAGCAATCTAAGTTAACGAGCTATCTAACCAAGAGAAAGAATGAATTATACCAAACTAAGCAAGCAACTAACGATTTAGGGCCTAAGTTAACCACTAAGCAGGATGAAAGATCTAAATTAACACTAGCTAACAAAACGATGCAATTGACTAAGTTAGACTAAAGCAAATGAACTAAGCTAGCATTAACAAGCAAATTAGGCAATTAGGGTTTTAAGCAATTAGATGAAGGAGGTGGGCCGTTTGGGAATGTGACCTTGACATTAGTTGGGGGATGTCACCATAATAAGCAATTAACATATCTCATTCTAGATTACCAAACCAAACAACAAGGTGGGTGCTATGAGAATTTACCCTAAGCTACTAATTGGAGAACTAGGGCTAGGTGTAATTCTCATAGGACGTACCAAGTCTAGGTCTCTAGGATAAGTGGTATTAGTCAATTGAGGACCAAGGGTAAGGATGGGAGTAGAGATGAGGGTATTTGACCTCATGCCACTAGCCACCTCAACCTTTAGGAAATCCTAGGCAATTGCACTAATCACACTTATACTAGTCACTTAGAACTCACATTTGCATGTAGGAAGAAGGTGATTATGTAGGAAGATAGGGGGGCTAGCTAGGGATCCAAATTAAGGACCTAGGAGCCAATCCTATGATAGCTACATAGAAACCAAAACATCCTAGGGACAAATGTCTTCAAACACCACAAGGCAAGCAATTAATGTAATTAAACAACAACCAAATGCACAAGTAATGGGAAATGAGATATAAGCAAAGGCAATCATCATAGAAATGAAATATGTTCATTAGAAATTATATTCCCCCGACATGGTATCAAAGTCACATTTTTTCCCCAAACAGCCCACCCAAGGGGGCTTAGCTATACATGATCAAACTAGGAAAAGAAGGGGATAGAAGAAGGGAAAACGCCATGAAGCTCGATGTAGTGGCCTCCTTCTTCATCTCCAAGCAGCTGCAAACGACCTCCCTCCTCCAAAGGTGCAGGGGTGCATGAAAATGGTGGAATGGATGGATAGAAACCTAGAGAAACTAGGTTTCTATGGTGGAAATGAGTGGAAAATGGATGGAAATGGGGTAGATTGCAAAGAAATGGGTGGATTGGAGCAAAGGATGCAATGGCAGCAGCTAGGGTCGGCTAGGAGTGCTTAACCTCGAGCCCTAGAAGCAACTAGTGCTTATATAGGAGCTAGGGTTAAGTGGGGGTAGAATAGGAATAACAGTGGAAAGTTATGTAGGGTATGTGATCACCACGGTCGTGGTGGGTGTGCCACGGCCGTGGTGAGGGTAGTGGGGGACGACCGTGGGGTGGTGAACACGGTCGTGGGGTGAAGGCAGTGGTGAAAAAGCAAAGTAGGGTGGTGGCCACGGCCGTGGCAGAGTGCTACGGTCGTGGTGGGTAGCATGCACCACGACCGTGTTGGGTAACACAGATGTTTTGGAGGAGTCAGGCTGACCGTGGGGAGGGGCCACGGGCGTCTTGATCAGCATCGGCCACGGTCGTGGCGACTTGGCCACGATCGTGGCTTTCTGGGCAACTTCCCTGTTGGAAACTGATTTTTCACAATTTAATTCCCACGACCGTGGCAGGGTGCTACGGCCGTGTTCTCTTCCACTTACCACGACTGTTCTGATGACCACGGCCATGGTGTCTTCAAGGGCCACGGTCGTGGCAGGTGGCCACGGCCGTGGGATTGTTGCAGCCTGTTGGAATTTGGCAATAAAGCCACGGCCGTGGTGAGGCTTGACTTCTTGATTTTGCTTCTTACTTTGTCAATTTCGGATGTCTTTGCTCGGGGATGGTTCTTGGCCACTGGAGGTAGGTTGAGGGAGAGTTTGGGGCCTTCTTTGGGTTCCTCCCTCTCTCTCGTCCATCTAAGCATGGTCCAAGTACCTGAAAAACAGTGCAAAGAACATCCATAAGCGTATTTGCAATGATACTCATATTGGGGAGAATAACCTGTAATTCTAATGCATTTGAATGTGATAAAAGTACAAAATGACACGAGATACAGCCCTAGAATAGGGTTGGATCACCACCCCAAACTTGAAACATACTTGTCCTCAAGTATGCTCCAACTCAATCTCTTTTCCATTTTCCATAATCAAAAGATATGACAAATACAATATGATGGGCGACAAATGCTAAATGGGATCAATGGTGACTAGGCACATGCAAATCACTTCCCTCCTCTTCTACTTTCACAAACCAACCATGAAGGGAGCACAGAGAACAAGAACTTCGCATATAATGCATGGATTGCACAAGTTATCAATATCTCATCCATAAGGTTCCGGGTAGACCGTTTCATGATGATGTTAATCGCCGATGACTAGGAGTGTCGTTTCACCTTCATGCCTTCAACCTTATGCTTCAAGTTATGCCAAATGACCCACATGGCTGCGGAAAAGGGATAAAGTGAGCTAGGTTTAATGTTTCCTAGCTTCATGGATATGAAAAGAGAAGAAAGGGTTGCGGTAAGGTTTGGAGTGTTTTTACACACTCATCTTTTCTTTATTTGAATGCTCTTAAACAGGAGCATCCTCTTATTTTATTTTGTTTTTCTTTTTCTTTCCTTTTTCTTGCCCTTGGTGTAGATAGGGCATATGGTAGATAGAGTGAAGCGGGGAGATAAATATGTGGCCACCCCAAACTTTTGGAGGTGGCCACGGCTAATATGTGCACTTTGGCATCTTTTAATGAGGCGGAGAGGTATGAAGATGATGAAAGAGTGGTCGGGTCAAAGAGGGGTCACTTGGCATAATCTTCCACATAAGGTCTCCTGCATGAAAACTAGTCCGACACTTCACCATAGATATCACATCACATGAATGAACCAAATGAAATCCATATATCAATCAAGTAACTCCACAAACATTAAACGTTCTATGCTTGCTCGGATCATAATTCAATCAATCCAACACATTCCCAAGGGAGGTGACGAGCATGTAAGAAGTCACTCGTTAATACCACATAGCACTTTATCATAGCATATCATATTATATTTGTCAAAGATGAACAATTTCATTCAATATGATAAAGATTGAGTCAAAACACGCTTTTTGGACAAGAAACATCAAATCTAGGCAAAATTGGCCAAAAATGTGTCACATTGTACTAAATCACATTCAAACACAATTTTAGGTAAAAAACAAGTAAATCCTAGCTAAAGCATGCAAAAATTAGCAAGAACCTACATGAGATGCAATGCATGGCTGAAGAAGCAAAAATTTACAAATACTCAAAAATGCAGAAATGAACTACATGCTATGCAACAAAATCAGAAAAACTAAACTAGATGGCAGAGGTGATATAAAAATGACAAAAAGAGAAAAGGAGTGATGCGTACCACCCTACCCACCCCAAACTTTAGAATCATGTTGTCCTCAGCATGAAACTATAGCTTAGGGAAGATAGGGGAAGAATCAAGGCTGTGGTGGCTGTTGTGGCATCTGAGGAGGATCCGGAGGGGGAGCTGAGTCTGGAGCTGAGATGGAAGGAGGGTGCTGATAGTAGTGCCCCCAGTAGTCATCCTGGGGTGGAGGATACGCCTGTGGATGTCCAACTATACCACCCCAAAAGTCTGCACCCCATTCGGGGTTTCGTGCTGCTTGGGCATGCTGGTATTGGTACAAGTGGTTGATCTGGTAATGCATTTGTTGTTGATCTTGCCACATGTACTGCTGGACAAGCTGCATGTCACCTTGAGTCTTCTGAATACTCTCAAGGTGCGCCTGGATGGTAGCCATGTCATAGGTGTTCCCTGAGGGTGGCTGCAGCTGGGATGTCCCCTCATCCCTCCTTTTAGTTCTTCGGGGTTGCCTTGCTTCTTCTGCTTCATGTTCCTTCCCTTGTACATTTGATTCAGCAACGTCTTCCTGTACGGAAGCGGCTCCCCTAGTATATGACTCTCTCGGGTGGTCTAGCTGCCATGTCATCAATTTTTCCCTCAACCTGTCGCCAGGTCCCAATACAGAAATAAGGGGTTCTGCGTGATAAGGCAGCTCAAGCTCAAACTCTTGCACACTTGTAGTCAAATAAAACATTCTTTTATCTTTCGTTTTTATGGTGTGCGAACGCGTCAGATAGTTGAGGTCAACAAGTTCTACCTCAATCGCGTCTTGTGCCCCCAAGAGATCATATCCCAACGCTAGTGCAATAGAAGTCACAAACCCACCCATGACAAAGGGTTTTGTGCTCTTGTAGGGTATGGACTTCATGTGATCAATCAAAAGAACTCCAAGGTCAATGTACTTCTTGTGGTGCATACCGATCAAGACAATCATATCCTTTTGTGAGATGGAGCCTTGATTATCGTACCTCCCCACAATAGTGTTTGCCACGACCTTCTGCACATAGCACATCAGCGGGTTACATATAGCAGCAGTTTTTTATCTACCCGCGTAGTAGTCCTCTTTACCTGTGAATTTCTTCCAGTAATATGCATAGTCCAGAGTGTCGTCTCTCTCTACCATGCTGTCATCTAATTTCATGGCTTCTTCAGGACTAGAGGTGAAGATAGCATTCAGCTCAGTGGAAGTGAGGGTGTGCATGTTGCCCATCATGGCAAATCTGAGTGCATCACAACCCCTCACTTTTATCTTCTCCAGAGTGGCAAAGAATTCTTGGGTCAATGTGGGATATGTAGGTTGGTGTGTGAAAAGAACGCCCCACAACCCAATTGTCTTCAATCCCATTTCCACTATCTCCTTGATTCCAAGATCCTCGATGGTCTTCTCGCAACCGTACCTGGAGGCGACGACTCGCCTTGTCATGCACTCGGGGTAAATGAGATGAGCCTTCTTTTGCATGTGTCCTCTTCCATAGGACACTCCCGCCTGTGCTTTGCCCATGGTTCTTTCTCTGTCTGCCTCCAAAAATGTCACTACATCTTCTCCTTCCAGTTCCAGCTCCACCTCTTCCTCCTCGCTATCTTGTTCTTCCTCCATCGCATATGATTGCGACCCCGAGCTGGTATCAAAATTATACCAGTGGGCCGACTACTCCTCGTCGTGCTACAATTGCCGCGAGGGTTGCGGATGCCCACCATGCCTCACCGTCACCTGAGACGTCGAGTGGCGGGGTGGTGTGGGCTTTGGAGGCAGCCTGGATGAGGACGGTGCCGCTTTTGATTTTGGGTTTCTCTTCGCGGCCACCGGCTCGAGTTCATCAATGAAGTTGTCCAAGTCGACCTCCATGGACTCCTCCTCTTCTTCGTCCTCCCCTTCATAGGTAGCGTCTGTGATATGGTGGCTATCGGATGAGCAGGTGTGTGATCCGCTCACCGATTGCGACCGGAGGAGGGAGTGATGGGCGGAAGCGGTGGGTGATGGGGTGTGGGATGGAATGGACACCTCAGAGGAGGCGTTTTTAGAATGCCGCTTCCCTCCGGTGATGATGTTCGTCCCCTTGGCTAAGGCTTTCCCAAACTTCTTCATGGTGAGGATGGAGGTGGAAGTGGTGTTAGGAGGGGAATTTTCAGATTTGGTGGAGAAGGTGGTGTGGGTGTGGTTTTATGGGTGGAATGGAAGGATAGTGAGGTACGGATGATGGTTATCTGATTAGTGGTGGATTTGGGCGAGAATGGAGGGGTTTTTGTGGAGGTTTTGTGTGGGGGGGGGTTGCTGGGCGGAATGGAGATGGAAATGGAGATGGAGGTGCGATTGGGAGAGATTGGACGGTGGGAATGGGAGAGGGAAGGCTGGGGATCGATTTGGGATGGATTGGGGATCAAAAGGAGGTGGATTTGGGGGTTAGGGGTGACTAATGGGGGGAGCTCAAGGCCGTTTTCCAACGCCACAGATGTTTTCTGGAGGTGGAAGACAAAAGAATGAGGGGGAGGGTCATTTTTGGACACTTAAAAGTATATTTTTTTCTGAACCGGGTCCGGCCACGGTCGTGGCGGATGGCCACGGTCATGGCCAGGGTTGGGTAGCACGGCCGTGGCGGGTGCCACGGTCGTGTTGTCGATGAATAACTCCCCGGTCTGACCTTGCCACGGTCGTGGTGGCCCGCCACGGTCGTGGCTCTGTCCTCAAGCCACAGTCGTGGTCGACTTGCCACGGTCGTGGCTGATCTTTGAAATAACCTATAACTTCGGCCAAAATGCAGCAATAACTCCCACGGCCGTGGCCGTTGCCCACGGTCATGGCCAGCCTTCTTTAACACGTCCGTGGTAGGGACCACGGTCGTTGGCACTCTCCATCGCCACGGTCGTGGCAGCTCGCCACGGTTGTGGCCGATCTTCAAAACAACCTGTAACTTTGGCCAATTTGGTGCTTTAATTCCCACGGCCGTGGCATAGAGCCACGGTCGTGTTTGTCCGCCTGTGCCATGGTCGTGGTCCAGCCCCACGGCCGTGGTGGATTTGTCTTTTCAATTTTCAAACTTCAAAACATGATATTTTGGTTGTAATGACCACGATTAACTTCTAGATCCTCTGTCTCTGATGTCTATAACCTGCCATCATCAAAACTCAAACAAAAAGTGTAAAGCACAAGTGTGCGTGTGTGTATTTGTGTAAAACAAAACTAACGTATCAAAAGAAGGGTTGAGAGTCTCAAACGATGTAGGTTGCCTCCCACTAGCGCTAAATTTACCGCCTTCAGCCAGGCTTATTGATTGTTGTGCTCCTTCATTTCTTTGGAACTTTCAAGAGATCTTTGTAGTAGATCCCTTTCTCATCCTCATCTAAGCATTCCTCTTCATCAAATTCTTCTTCTACCAGCATAACAACATCAAAGTCTTGGTTGGCCTTGTCCAGGCCGACTTCAACGACAGGTTTCATCCTTTGCCCATTAACAGTGAATTCCTTAGCTCCTTCTTTTGCACAAATGATCACTGCTCTGGATGGGTACACCTTCTTGACAAGGTAAGGACCTTCCCATCTAGAACGAAGCTTTCCGGGGAAGAACTTCATCCTTGAATTGTACAGCCATACCCATTTGTCGGGCTCAAACTCTTTCTTCTTTATGATCTTGTCATGTAGAAACTTGGTTCTTTCCTTGTAGTTCTTTGACATTTCATAGGCTTCATGTTGCATCTCTTCTAGCTCATGCAATTGAAACTTTCTTCTCATTCCGGCACTCTCTTCATCAAATTCCATCCTCTTCAAGGCCCACAGCGCCTTGTGTTGCATCTCAACCGGCAAATGGCAACTCTTACCATAGACAAACTTGAACGGTGTAGTGCCAATCGGGGCTTTATATGCAGTCCGATATGCCCATAAAGCTTCATTGAGTCGAAGTGACCAATCCTTACGGTCCGGTCACACCGTCTTCTCCAAAATGAGCTTTATCTCCCGATTTGCCAACTCAACTTGGCCACTCGTTTGAGGGTGGTAAGGATTAGCTACACGATGGTTCACCCCATGTCTCTTTAGCAGTCCTTCAAAAGTGTGGTGAATGAAATGACTCCCGCCATCACTAATCACAACCCTTGGAACACCAAAACGGCTAAAGATGTTGGATCTCACGAAATCACACACCACTTTATGATCATTTGTCCTTGTTGCCACAGCCTCAATCCATTTTGATACATAGTCTACGGCGACCAAGATGTAGACATACCCGAAAGAAGGGGGGAAAGGACCCATAAAGTAGATCCCCCAAACATCAAACACTTCTACCACCAAGATAGGTGACAAAGGCATCATGTCCCTCTTAGAGATAGTGCCCACTTTTTGGCACTTGATGCAACTCTTACAAAATTGATGAGCATCTTTGAACAATGTTGGCCATTAGAATCCACATTGAAGAACTTTGGCGGCCGTGCGTTTCCCTCCAAAATGGCCTCCACACACTCCGGAATGGCACATAGATAAGACTTCTTGCTGCTCCATCTCTGGAATGAACCTCCTAATGAGTTGGTCCGGGCAATATTTAAAGAGGTGAGGGTCATCCCAAATGTAGTTCTTTACCATAGCAAACAATCTCTTGCTTTCCTCTCTTGTCCACATGCTCGGTATCCTCCCACTAGCCAGGAAATTCGCTATGTGCTTGTACCATGGCTTTTGGACAGATGAGACTAAGAGGAGTTGTTCATGTGGCATTGTCTCTTTGATTGGACTTGTCACATCAAAAGGTCCATCAAGACGGGAGAGATGATCTGCAACACCATTTTCTATTCCTTTCTTATCCACAATTTCTATGTCAAATTCTTGGAGCAACAAAATCCATCGGATCAACCTTGGCTTTGAGTCTTTCTTGGACATGAGATACTTCAGCGCAGCATGGTCCGTGTAGATTGTCACTTTGTTTTGCAAGAGATACGGCTGGAACTTGTCAAGAGCGAAGATCACCGCAAGCAACTCTTTCTCGCTAGTCGTATAGTTTCTTTGAGCATCGTCTAACGTTTTACTTGCATAATAGATAGCATGAGGAATTCGGCCAATGCGTTGACCCAGCACAGCCCCCACCGCCATATCGGATGCATCCGTCATGATCTCGAACGGCAAGGAGAAATCCGGGGGCTGCATGATAGGAGCAGAAATAAGCCTCTCTTTTAGATGATTGAAGGCTTCAACACATTTGTCATCAAACTGAAATTAAACATCTTTCTCAAGTAATCGACAGAGTGGTCTTGAGATTTTGCTAAAGTCCTTGATGAAACGCCGGTAGAATCATGCATGTCCCAAGAAAGATCGAACATGTCTTACGGTCGAAGGAATGTCGAGTGTAGAAATAAGGCGCACTTTGGCCTTGTCAACTTCAATCCCGTCTTTAGAGACTCGGTGGCCTAGGACGATGCCCTCAGGCACCATGAAGTGGCTTTTCTCCCAAGAAAGAACCAGCCAAACTTTCACGCATCTCTCGAGTATGGCAGCCAAGTGTAGCAAACATTCATCAAAAGTTTTCCCGAAAATTGAAAAATCATCCATGAAGACTTCAAGTGATGAATCGAGCATGTCAGCGAAGATTGAGGTTACACATCTCTGGAAAGTGGAAGGGGCATTACACAGTCCAAATGGCATTCTCCGATAGGCAAATGTACCACTTGGACAAGTGAATGTCGTCTTTTCCTGGTCCGCCGGATGCACAGCAATCTGAAAATATCCCGAGTACCCATCAAGAAAATAGTAGAAGCTCTGCCCAGCCAATCACTCTAGAATCTGATCAAGAAAAGGAAGTGGGTAGTGATCTTTCTTTGTCTTTTCATTGAGCTTCCGGTAATCCACGCACATTCTCCACTTTGATTTCTCTCTCACCAGCATAAGCTCACCATCGACATTTTCTGCAACTGTAATCCCGCCCTTCTTGGGCACAACTTGGATGGGACTCACCCACGTACTGTCAGAAATGGGATAGATGATCCCTGCATCGAGCAACTTTACAACCTCTTGAGTTACAATGTCCTTCAACTTTGGATTTAGCCTTCTTTGCATTTGACAGGTCGGTCTCGCATCTTCTTCTAAGTATATCCGATGCACACAAATGGAGTGGTAAATCCCTCTCAAGTCAGCAATAGACCATCCAATGGCTTGAATGTTCTTCCTCAAGACTTCCATCAAGGCATCTTCTTGTTCAGGAGAAATAATGGAGGAAATGATCACCGGGAGGGTGTCATTTGAGCCAAGGAAAGCGTACTTCAATCCCTCAGGAAGTTTCTTCAGCTCAAGAACTGGAGGTGCTTCAAGGGAGTTCTTCAAAGGTGCAGAAATAGAGGGGAGGTCCTGGCTTGCAGCCACTAAGGCTAGCTCGCACTCTTCATCATCCTCATCATCGTCGTTAGGGAACTCAACAATTGGTTCAAGACCTCTACCTTGAGTAGCAGTTTCAATCCACGCAGGTAGGAACTCTTCAACAATCTCATCTAGGCATTCCACCAAATAACAATCTTCTTCGGTGGCCCCTATCACTTCGGCTGTCGTAGAAGACTTGAAAATGTTCAACCTGATCTTCATGTGCATGAATGTAACATACATGGTCCCCGTCCTCACATGGATCATGGCATCAGCTGTGGCTAAGAAAGGTCTCCCCAAGATGATTGGCACCTTTCTAGCTTCCCTTTCCATATCAAGAATGATAAAGTCGGCTGGGAAGAAGGCAGAAGTATCCTCATCAAGACGGACCAGCACATCATCCACACGCCCTCTAGGCATCTTCACAGATCGGTCAGCCAACTGTAGGGTGCAATGGGCTGGCCTCAACTCTCCCATTTGGAGCTCAGCAAACAGATCATATGGCATCAAGTTTACGCTAGACCCCAAGTCAAGAAGATCCTGGTCTATGCGATGTGCCCCGATGTAGCACGAGATGATGGGGGCACCGGGGTCTTTTCTTTTCCGGGGGATGGTGTGTTGGAGAATGGAACTCACTTGCTCAGTGAGCTTGATCTTCTTAGGCGTCCTCCCTGTTGTCTTTCTCTTGAAGGCGCACAATTCTTTAAGGAACTTTGCATAGGACGGAATTTGCTTGACTGCATCTAGAAAAGGTACATTGATTTTCACTTGCTTGAAGATCTCCAAGATATCATCCGCATGCTTCTTCTTTTTCTTTGCAGCAGAAGGTTCCTCAAGTGCATCAGGATATGGCGGGAGTTGGGATCCCAAGCGGTCCAAATCAATAGTATCATCTACCGGTATCACTGGAATCACAGTATCACTGCTCGGCGTCATGGTATCAACACTGCCTCTCATCACAGTATCATCCATCCGCATCTCAGTATCAACCTACCCTGCCTCGGTGTCATCTCTGCCAACAACTATACCATGGGGTCTCTCCAAAGTCCTACCACTCCTCAATGTAGTCACATCCTTCACATGCTCATGGGTGGTAGAAGGGGGAGCTTGTGGAGGTGGTTGTGGCTGTTGGGGTGGTGGAGGCCTTTGGTGAGGGGAATTGGGATTTTGGAGGATGAATTGGGGTTGCGGTTGTTGTTGAGGTGGGGGGTGATATTGTGGAGGTGGTTGTTGGTAAGTATGAGGTGGGGGTGGAGCATATTGATAATTGAGCGGTGCTGTAGGAGGCGGAGGAGCATATTGAAAAGTCCCATCATTGTTTGGATTTGGCATAGGTTGAGAGGGGAGTCTTCCTTCTTCTCTTCTAGCCAAAGAGAGGGAGATCTGATCCAGCCTCTGCTCAAGACGGCTTATAGATTGGCCATGTGCATTAACATCCTTTTTGACTTCATCAAGGCTTCTTAGCCTTCCAAGAACCTCGTCCTCAAATTTGGAGCTGTATCGTGGCTTCTGTTGCCCCTGTCCTTGTCCATCCTCATTTGATTGTTTCCACGAGAAATTTGGGTGGTTCCTCCACTCGGGAGTGTAGGATTGGGACATCGGGCCCTGGTTGTTGCGGCCACCAAAGGAATGTAAGGCATTAAGTTCCTCGTCTACAGTCTCCACAGCCATTGCGGGTTGACTAGAAGAGCCACCCACTTGATTCTTCATCATTTGCATCATATCTGCCATCATTTTCATCATATCGGGGTTGGCGGTGTTGCGTGCGGGAGCCACAGAGGAGGGTGGGGAGGTGTAGTCCCGGCCGCAATGCCCCCCTTTTGTGGAAGCTCGGTGGCGAGAGTTCTCAGCTAGATGCTCAAACAGCGGCCATGAGTCTTCGGGTGGCTTTGCCATGAACGTGCCCCCACAAGAAGAATCTACATTGTTTTGACTCTGCTCCTCAAGCCCAGTGTAAAAGGCCTGAACTATCTGCCAAAGAGGGACCTCGTGGTGAGGGCAGTCACGAAGCAACTTCTGGAACCGCTCCCATGCCTCATGGAAGGGTTCGTTCTCTTTTTGGGCGAAGGACGTGATGCACCTTCTCATGTAGGATAACTTGGCTATCGGAAAGAACTTCTTCAGAAACTCATTCTTTATTTCATTCCATGTGACAAGCTCGGGCCTCGAAATGTACCATTCCTTGGCATTCTCTTTGAGAGAGAAGGGAAAAAGCGTCCGCCTAATCGAGTCGTCTGTGGCGGCGGGCGTACGGAATGTGGAGCACGTTTCCAAGAATGCATCTATATGGTGATAAGGATTTTTGTTCTCCATTCCATAGTACGTGGGAAGAAGCCCCAAGAGTGTCGGTGGGATGGAAAACTGCTGCCCGGGCATTTGATCAACTAGCGTGGCGATGGGGGAATTGTAGTTTCCCGGCGTGAAATATTCATGAAGCGGGCGATGCGGCTGAGGTGGAACTATCGGTGGTGGGTCGTTATCGGCCATCCCGGCTCCTCGGTGTAGATTGCAGCGCGCTTGACGTCTTCTTCTCCCAATCTCAGGGTCGTAAACCACCAAGTCGGTGCAAGTCGAACGCGTGTTGCGCATGCACAGCTGTCACCTGCGCAAATCACAAACAAACAACAAAGAGCCAAGTTAGTGAACCAATATGCAAGAGTAACACAAAAAAAATAAAGAATAGCAATGGTGAGGGCAAAAGGAAAGGCTAAGCTACGCTATCTAACTAGGCCGAGTGCCTCTAATCCCCGGCAACGGTGCCAGAAAGCTTGGTGCGCTCCCGCTGGAGGCTTGCAACGAGTGCAATCCACGAGGTCGGGAGGCACGGGATGAGATGGGATCTTTAGCTTTCGAAATTTGTAAGGTCCCAGACTAACTACCTACGTCTACTAAGATACTATGCCCGCAAGCACACGGGGTCGTGTCGTAGTATAGGTGAGGCGGCAAGTACGAGGTCGAACCGCGGAGATAGAGGGGGCACTAGAGTTAGAAAGCGTGAGCTACGTTCCTAGTGCGGAGAGTAGGGTTTTTAGGGTTTTAAGGTTGATTGTTGATTGATTAAGCTAGACGAGCAAGTAGGAAACGCAATGTGAAACTAAGTTATCAAAAGACTAAATTAGCAATCTAAGTTAACGAGCTATCTAACCAAGAGCAAGAATGAATTATACCAAACTAAGCAAGCAACTAACGATTTAGGGCCTAAGTTACCCACTAAGCAGGATGAAAGATCTAAATTAACACTAGCTAACAAAATGATGAAATTGACTAAGTTAGACTAAAGCAAATGAACTAAGCTAGCATTAACAAGCAAATTAGGCAATTAGGGTTGTAAGCAATTAGATGAAGGAGGTGGGCCGTTTGGGAATGTGACCTTGAAATTAGTTGGGGGATGTCACCATAATAAGCAATTAACATATCTCATTCTAGATTACCAAACCAAACAACAAGGTGGGTGCTATGAGAATTTACCCTAAGCTACTAATTGGAGAACTAGGGCTAGGTGTAATTCTCATAGGACGTACCAAGTCTAGGTCTCTAGGATAAGTGGTATTAGTCAATTGAGGACCAAGGGTAAGGATGGGAGTAGAGATGAGGGTATTTGACCTCATGCCACTAGCCACCTCAGCCTTTAGGAAATCCTAGGCAATTGCACTAATCACACTTATACTAGTCACTTAGAACTCACATTTGCATGTAGGAAGAAGGTGATTATGTAGGAAGATAGGGGGCTAGCTAGGGATCCGAATTAAGGACCTAGGAGCCAAACCTATGATAGCTACATAGAAACCAAAACATCCTAGGGACAAATGTCTTCAAACACCACAAGGCAAGCAATTAATGTAATTAAACAACAACCACATGCACAAGTAATGGGAAATGAGATATAAGCAAAGGCAATCATCATAGAAATGAAATATGTTAATTACAAATTATATTCCCCCAACATGGTATCAAAGTCACATTTTTGCCCCAAACAGCCCACCCAAGGGGGCTTAGCTATACATGATCAAACTAGGAAAAGAAGGGGATAGAAGAAGGGAAAATGCCATGAAGCTCGATGTAGTGGCCTCCTTCTTCACCTCCAAGCAGCTGCAAACGACCTCCCTCCTCCAAAGGTGCAGGGGTGCATGAAAATGGTGGAATGGATGGATAGAAACCTAGAGAAACTAGGTTTCTATGGTGGAAATGAGTGGAAAATGGATGGAAATGGGGTAGATTGCAAAGAAATGGGTGGATTGGAGCAAAGGATGCAATGGCAGCAGCTAGGGTTGGCTAGGAGTGCTTAACCTCAAGCCCTAGAAGCAACTAGTGCTTATATAGGAGCTAGGGTTAAGTGGGGGTAGAATAGGAATAACAGTGGAAAGTTATGTAGGGTATGTGATCACCACGGTCGTGGTGGGTGTGCCACATCCGTGGTGAGGGTAGTGGGGGACGACCGTGGGGTGGTGAACACGGTCGTGGGGTGAAGGCAGTGGTGAAAAAGCAAAGTAGGGTGGTGGCCACGGCCGTGACGGAGTGCCCCGGTCGTGGTGGGTAGCATGCACCACGGCCGTGTTGGGTAACACAGCCGTTTTGGAGGAGTCGGGCTGACCGTGGGGAGGGGCCACGGGCGTCTTGATCAGCATCGGCCACGGTCGTGGCGACTTGGCCACGATCGTGGCTTTCTGGGCAACTTCCCTGTTGGAAACTGATTTTTCACAATTTAATTCCCACGACCGTGGCAGGGTGCCACGGCCGTGTTCTCTTCCACTGACCACGACCGTTCTGATGACCACGACCGTGGTGTCTTCAAGGGCCACAGTCGTGGCAGGTGGCCACGGCCGTGGGATTCTGTGGATTTCCCTGTTGCATCCTGTTGGAATTCGGCAATAAAGCCACGACCGTGGCATTGGGGCCACGGCCGTGGTGAGGCTTGACTTCTTGATTTTGCTTCTTACTTTGTCAATTTCGGATGTCTTTGCTCGGGGATGGTTCTTGGCCACTGGAGGTAGGTTGAGGGAGAGTTTGGGGCCTTCTTTGGGTTCCTCCTTCTCTCTCGTCCATCTAAGCATGGTCCAAGTACCTGAAAAATAGTGCAAAGAACATCCATAAGCGTATTTGCAATGATACTCATATTGGGGAGAATAACCTGTAATTCTAATGCATTTGAATGTGATAAAAGTACAAAATGACACGAGATACAACCCTAGAATAGGGTTGGATCAAGCCTATATTCTAGTTGCTTGGGCAACACCCTCCTCTCACCATGGATTTGAGAGGTGAGCCCTTGGATATGTGATGACCTAAGTTGAGGTTGATCCTTGTGGTTGCCCTATTTGTGATAGAGGTTGTGCAAAACCCCTCTCTCTTGGTTGTTGAGAGGTGAGCCAATCTTCTTGATCAATTAGGGTTTGGTGCCCTTGTGCTTGAGGTTGAAGATGACCATGTTGGGTTGTGCCTTGCATGATATGACCTTGGAGTAGTGCTGCCCGATAGCCTTGCCTTGGGTTGTACCTTTGGACGATATGCCTAGTTGAGCTTGGCCAATACCCTTTGTGGAGTTGGAGCTTGGGCGATACACCTTGATGTGTGCTCTGCACGACACACCTTGTGATAGTCCTTGGACAATATGAGATGTTTTACCTAGTTGTATGATAGGTATTCTTGTGGGGTTACTTGTTATAGGTGGGCAACACCCTGGCCCCTTACTTGGGCGATATGAGTAAGATGGGTAACCTTATGTCGAGTATGGGGTTTGTGTTTGCCCGTCATACCCTAAGTGAGTTGGCCGATATTGTAACATCCCTGACCTGGGTTATGCTTTAACCCTAGGTGTTTTGATTAAGAAATATGATTATATTCTTCATCTAATCTTGTGAAAATTAATTAGGGCTCATGAGGAACTTATGTTTCAATTTTGGTCCTGTTTGAACAATGTTGAAGCAATGTTTGCTTATTTTGGACTAAAGTGCAAATTACCTAAGTTGAGGGGTTTAAGTGCAAATTGTGCATGATAATATGTTCCTCATGTGTTGATGCATTATGAGACTGAAAATGATGTAGAGGTATGGCTTATGGAAGCCTAGTACCAAGAAAGAGTTGATAAAGCTATGTTCATGCATGAAAACCTAGTTTTGGTGTAATGTGCAATTTACCCAAAACGTAGGGTGCAATATGCAAAATAGCACTTCAATAAGGTCCCTAAGGTTTCTTGGAATCATGTAGAGCAAATAAAATGAGAGGGGCGCCTCATTTGAATTAAGTTGGAGGAGAGAGAATCTTGATATTAAAATAATCAAGATTTAATCCTAATTGAAACCCTAATTCAATTTAGGGCAAAAATAAATGTATTAATTAAAGGGCCTTCAACCAAAATTAAAATGGTTGTATTCAGATGTGTGTGGACGTCCTTGAGCTTTGCAAGGACCATGAAAATATCCAAGGGAGTCTCTCATTCTTGTATGTGAACCCTAGCCATCAACGTCATTGAGAGAGAGAGAGAGAGAGAGAGAAGGAGGAAGACCATGATGCTAGCATGTCACCAAGCGAGAGGTTGCTCCTTCCTACTGACTCAAGCAACGCGACAAGGCATTCCAGTCCATCCATGTGGACTACATCGAGACGTAGGCGCCACAAGACTGCATGTGGAGGATGTCTCCAAGGACTGTCCATGCACACGAGGAGTGATGTAAAACACCACATGAGGAGGATGTCACTGGAGTTTCTCCACAACAAAGGTATACCTAGCACACCCTCCTTCTAATACATTGCTATCCACAAGATTTGCTTGTAGGAAATGTAGAATTTTTGTACTGTGTTTGTCACCTCCATGATTCCTATAACATTCTTTGTCACACATATATAATCAAATAGATATGACTCTGAGTACCTTCTCACAATACTCATTTATCTACAAGAATACCTATTTCCCTTCCTCGAGCTCCAAACAATGGGAAATTTCTATGGTGCACATGGCATATGAGTTTTACTCATTACTTAGTCCAATTACTCCTAAAGAATATTAGCTTGCTTATTCTAACTAAGCTAGAGATTCCCAACTTATCATTATATTGAAAAGTAATATAATAAATAGACAAAAAGTAAAATAATAAATAATGTAAATGTGTAATATAAAGATAAATTAGTAGTCACATGAGTTCATACATTTCTCAGTTACACTCCATTCATTACCAATAGGCCACATAATTTCTAACCATCACCATGCTCAGTTGGATCCGACCCAACTTGGGCTTATGAACGGGGCCATATGTCTCTTATTAAAACATATACACAAATGTTAACCTTAAATAAGGAGATGTCATTAAATTACTAAATTCACCATTCACATGTATACCTCATTGAAGCTCTGTCTCCTTCTTCTTTCTTTCTCAGCCGTTGCACCTATGTCATCTTCTGGATCTATTTCTTCAGAACATGGTGAATCTTTCCTAAATTGTGGTAATCATAAGGACGAGTTCAATGTAAAGGGTTGTATCAATGCAAGCTTCCAAAGTGACAAATAAAATCAATGATCATAATATAAAATTTATGTTTGACAATAGAAAAGAATAGTAGGCTAGAAAAGTTTCGAGCAAGAGACAATTATTTAATCTAAAATAGAAGTTGAGTATCTTAGTGTTATGAACACAACAGAGGATACTATATCGATCAAGAATTTTTTATAGATGAACTTGTGAGAGGTTCCAACCATTGATGACAAAGTAGACATACTATGAGAACAATGTAGTTACTGGATAGTCAAGGAATCCTAGATAGCATACTATGTCATTTCCATCTCATACGGGAGATCATATAGCGAGGATATGTGAATGTTTACAAAACATTGACATGAAGAAAATGTTGCTAACCCACAATTTAAACACTTATGAAGCAGAAACATGATGGACATGTTAAGATCACTTGGAATAAGATTCGCTTGTGACTCTAAGTGTAAGTGGGAGTCTATTGGTATGTATGAACAGATAGACAATCATACGATGATTGTAATGGGGCATTGGATACATGATTTGATAACGATAAAGGTAATTTCATATATTATATTTTCCTCAATCATGACATGATGACCCAGACATAGTAAATGTATAAAGAATGATGTTATTCGATGAAATATGCCTTCAGGTTGAGGACCTAAATAATGAGATCATATGTTATGTCCCTAGTCAGACATTATTGTAAAACAAAAATAGAAAATAGTGATACATACAACTAGAGTGTGTGTTGGTTGATGATAGAATCTCATCGGTCATGGTATGTGATATCAGACTAAACACATAGGTACTTATTAGAGAATAGTGTATCAGACAGACCCACCTTGAGAGTGATACATAGATACCAAGGAATGGTAGTCAGAATCAGCTCTCATACTGATAGTGGTGATTGTGGTTCTTAGACCAAAATTCATTACAATCATCACATGTCTTTTGATGTATCCAACATGACCTTAAATAAGGGTTGACATAAAGGTGGTGTGTAGATACATTGACACATAGGGACCGAGTGTGAGTGATCTATATGGGATTTGTCCCTCCTATAGGAGTTTGATACCCAGACCACTTGAAAATCGATCCTAAGAAACATATGGTCATACTTGTGTGACTCAATATGTGATATGTTAGCTTACATGGATGTTATACTATCTACTCCAGCACAAGATACATGGATTGAATGTTGAAGAGGATGGTGATTCCATGCCTCAAGTCCAATCTAGATATCATAGACAAAGGAACTATACGATCACAGTAACACTAATCATGGATTGTAGGTTGAAGTCATTCTCCAACTTTCCATTTATGTGGGTAGCAATGATGTGTTGCTACATATTTCTCATTGCTTGTGATGTCATAAATTGGTAATGGACATTCACTACCAATGTAACTCGGGACCTATAGGGTCACACACATAGGATGCGTCTGGAATATGAGTTTACTCATGAATATGATTACTTGGGACCTAAAGGGTCACACACATAGGATACATCTAGAATAGGAGCTTACACATGAATATGGTTTAACCTATTACTAAAGTGTTGGATATTCAATTTAAACAACAATGGTTGAGATTTAAATGTGATGACTGTGAATTTTACCCAACCAGTTCAAGTGTTGAATTAGTCGATTCAAGTGTAAAGTCAATTTGAACAACATTTGTTGAATTCGAGATCTGAAACAACATGTTCAAAAGTGAACCGACTGGTTAAGAAGTGTACAACCAGTTCAGATTCTGAAATGACCAGTTCAGGTTATGAACCACCTAGTCCAATGATCAATATGATTGGATCAAGGATTTATGCTGACATCATGTTGTGAATTAATAGAATATTGAAATCCAATATGAGTGAAAATAGGAAAGCAAGTGAACTAATCACTTCAAGTGTTGAAGCGATCTATTCATAGGTAAACTGATCAATTCAGGTGTGAACTGATCATTTCAAGGTTCATAGCTTCTGGAAAATTCATGAGAATACGTCTCTTTGAATTCTCTTTAAACAACCCTGACCCTAGCCCTCCTATAAATACATGGGTAGTCAAAACTTTCAAAGACAATACAATAAGCTATGATAATTGTTGTTCTCTCTAGTTGGGGTAACTAGAGAGCCTGAGAAAATCCTACCCATAAAAGAGAGGGTACTACAAGGGAGACCCAATATGGGGAGGTGAATCAACCCTAATAAGTTGATGTTCAAAGAGACAAATCCTTCCTATTAACTCTAGTAGCGCAACATGGAGCTCCCGATGGTCTGCATGCACTATGTAGAGGCATGCCGTCAACCGCTGTCTGTGGTGTTGTACCGGGATGCCATTGCTAATGATTGCTCGAGTGCTGCTTGAAGAAGAAGCAAGATGTTTCAAGAATATGCCATTGAACTTGCTCAAGGACCAGGTATATCTGTTACGACCCTCATTCCCATTTCATAGTTGTTGACATAATCTGCTACCTAAGGGGAATACAACTGTAAATTTTTTATTTCTTCTTCCATATCTGATGGAATGTTTCACAACAGTTCATGCATCAATTACTTGTATTAACATGTCCATTAGTGATGGTAACACATGCACTTGTTAGTGTTATTACATTCATAATATCAACTAAGTACACTCAACTATGTCAAATTAGCACATTTCTTAATTTAGTGCACAATAATGTGGCATCAGTGGTAGCAATGCACCCAATAGTTGTGTAATGTGTTCACATATTAATCACATTAATTTTATTACTACCCATAAAAATAAATGAAAAAACAATATGTAATACTAACCTTTTATATGAAGCACTCATTTTTATGTTTTGTATTATTTTCTAAAAAGTATGTCGACCTTAGTGCTTTTGGAATGTATGATTTATAAGAAATGTAATGATCTTTATTTTGTTAAAACTTTCATTATGGTTTAAAATCTATAACCAATGCAAATTTCTTCTCTTACATTCTCTATCCTAAAATATGATGGTTCACTTATTCTATTCATTTTTATTTGTTTCTCACTCACTCTATGTACATACATCATTTTGACTCACCTATGACTACTACCCTATGCCACCTCATCTCGAAAACCACTTTTGCCTGCCCTAAACTTCTCAAAATCTCTATAAAACCACCCTTCTTAGTGCCCAACTACTATGTATGCCCTGCACACGTCAAACACATGTACAATTTTCATTTTCTTAATGAAAATGTGTTTATTGCACATTTACTTCAATAATATTAGTACTTATATCTGATATACATATGATCATTAGCAATGTGTGTCTTCAAATTGTCAACAATTACTTCATATCTAGAATGAGAAAGAGACATAGTAACATATATTAGTGGATGAAGAGAGAGTTGAATGAAAGAAAGAGGAAGATAATTGATGAATGTGAGAAAATATAATAAATAGAAAGAAAAAAATAGAGCATAGAGAGAGATGAAATAAATAGAAAGAGATAGGTAGTGGATGGATAGTAAGTAGCTAAATAGTCCAATCATTTTTAGCATTGTTCAAGACATAAGTAGGTATATTACTATTATTTTTATGTATTATTAAATTTAAAATTATGATTTCTATTGTTGTATTTATTAATGAAATTTGTTTAAATTATGTGTAACATTCTACAATATATAATATATAATGTATGAGTATTATTTAATAATTATATATCACATATACCCAAAGTAATATAGTTTTTTTATATCTTTAGTAATGTTTAACACATATATTTTATTGTTTAGTTTGAAAATATAGAATGTTATTAATCATTATTATTACTGTTAGCAAGTACTTGTATATTATTTTGTTCTTTCTCTTAAATAATCTTCCAACCTTTCTCACTATGTGGAAAATTACTCTCACTATGATAGAGAGTCACTTTGTATTCCGTGAGCATTGAGTTTAGGATCAGATGTAAAATTGAATAAACAAGGTCTGTTCTATATCAACACTCTTATTTCTTGTACTGACATTTCAATCACACATTGCCACTTTTTATTGTGCACTTATCTAATGCATGCATGTTTCTTGTCTTTTATGTTGAAACTTGGAAGAAAAGCCCCAATACAATTCCCACACGATACCAACAAGCCTAACAATCATGTCCATGCCACACTTCTATCGCTAACTCTCTCTACAGTCTTGTACTTCCATTAGGTTCATCATGTGAATCCCTTTATAATGCACCACTTTTTTATCTTAATTTTGGTATAATGGTAGCTTAAAGATGGGTCAAAGTAATTGCTAAGGATGGTGTCAAATTATAGTAGACCACACTTTTTATCTTTATTTTTGTACATGATAGATCCATGCATGATCTTTCCTGATTGGTGAAAAAGTGTCTATGTAAATTTAGTCAAGCATATTGATAATGAATAAATATCATAATTGCATCTACTTTATCTAGTTATAAAAAACTCCATTAGGTATTGGACAAAATAGTAATTTCTTTTCACGCTTTTTATAAAGAAATCCAGAACTTGATGGCATCTAATAACATGCACAAACAATTTTATTGTGATAGAATATGTGCATAAGTTGAAAGGAGTTGTTAGTTACTTCAAAAGCAAGTGTGTAAGGAGTAGTAACTGAGAGGAGATCTTATCCCTACCAAATCAAATAAGAGACATCATCCATAACAACCATGCATATATTTTTCACAATTGTATGAATAATTTTTATTTGATCTTTCATTAATGGTTATTATAAAGACCAAAGTATAGTAGCAGATTAAAACTTCATAACTATATTAAATTTTACAAGATTACATAATAATCTCGCACTAAGGGCTTGCATGGAGGCAACAAATTCAAGATCCAAGTAGAGGGATATCCAAGACATTCCAAGTCATTCTCCCAAGAGTCACTCTATTAAGCCTAGTTTAAGTTATGATATAAAATCCTCCATGTCCAATGTCTAAGGGGTTGGAAGCATATCCCATAATAGTAGAGGGGTGGAAATTTTTAGCATAAAAATGCCATTATGAGCATATAAATAGGGTTTGAGCAATTTATGGAAAAAGGACGGATTCACATATTCCATTAAAGAGGGAAAGCGGACATCCAAGTGGATATCAAAGAGAAACAAATACAAGGTAATAGAAGACACACTTACCATATATCACCATAACAAAATGTGCCACACAAGAACAGTCAAATAAGTTAGTCAACATAACCCATCATCAACAATAATCAATCTGTATGCAACTGAGATAAACATAGCACTAGAGTAAACATAAAGTCAATGGCGATTAGGGCACATAGCAGAAAACCTGATAGAGAATAACACATAACCAAACTCCCATGGCATATAATCTGGGGTATGGGGCATACAAAGCTCGTTGTATATAAAATGCAAGAGGACTGACCTTAGTCCATAGTAGGATGACTAAAACATCAATGCCCAATAATATCACATAGGAAAATAAAACTCAAAAACTAAAGCATTATATAACTCTAGGGATACTGAACCAACAAGCATGCAATTATAATGTAAGGCAAGTGAAAGTATAGTTTCAAAATATATTTTATGAGATTGCATCACACAAATGGAAAACATAAAACATACACCACATAAGTGGGTAAAATAGTTCATATCCACAATTAGGGTTTCATAGTGAAGCAAAGTACAATTTTAGAATCATACATGCATATCCACAATTAAGAAGATCAAAGATCAATATAAGTATGTAACTTCTCTCATGAATCAAAATCTCTAAAGAGGGAAACTTTTGTTGTGCAGTTTGTCTCAAATAATCAAGAGATAAAAAATATATGTGTTTGCTCAATATAACTCATAGGGGATGCAATATACCTCCAAACATAGATCTAGAGTCCAAGTGACAACCCTAGGTCTAACTACGGTATTTGTTCACCTATTATACATTTGAATATAAATATCATTAGTTAATATGTGTATATTTCAAACCCTATATTATGAACTATTATTGTAAATGGGTTTTGGTTATGAATTAGATGTCATTAGGTAGAAAATCTTTCTCTAATTCTAAAGAGTATTCTTGGTGTACTTTTTGATAAATAGAGAGTAAGTTATAAACTATTAGAGTTAACATTAGTTACTACAATTCTCAAAAATAAATAAAACTAAAGGAACAATATACCCTCACATCAAAATCCAAAACATGGGGTGTGACTTGGCACATAAGTACAATGCCCTAAAACAAAGTCCTTGTAATTAAAATCATTATCAAAAGGTTATATGCATTTTGTCTATCTGGGTACAATAGAAAGTAATTTGAATCATGGATAGAAGGTTTAATGGAATGTGAGATCATCATCTTCCCATGTTGCACGATGGTCGTGGTTGGAAAGAGAGTAGTTGGGGCTAGATTTGAGGAAAAACAAAATAGGGAAAAATCACAGTTATTGACTATCCAGAAGCAATGAAGCAGACTATTTTGAATCACACCTTACATTGAATTGAGGTTAAGAGACGACAAAAAATAGTCCTTGAAGCTGATGTCATGGCCTAGTTCTTGAGCTTGTAGATGGGATAGGTGAAGAAAAGTTATAAATAGAAATGAGAGGGATGATGCTCAAGGTGCAATGGAAGTAATGTGTATAGACTTATATATATAGGTTAGAAGAAGAGTGATCATTGCATAGGGGTTTCAAGAAGCTAAGTAGTGAAATTAGGAAAGACATAATAACAAGAAAATGGAATTGAATTTATTACTTGTTAGATGTGGAATCTTCTAATGAATTCAATGCACAAAAAATCTCACAGAAATATCAAGAAATGAAGGAGATATAGGGGAAAGTAGTCTGACAACAGATACAACACTTTGGTAGGAGACGACTCGACAAGCGTCCCAGTCAAGATAGGAGGTGTGCACATGAGTTCAAAATAGAGCAGGTAAGGGATGTGGTGGATCTTAGCTTGACACGTCAAACAAATCCAAAAATTTGAGCATGACAAGTGTATAAAACCAAAATTATATGAAATCAAACTAATACAAGTATGAAAACTATGTTTCGGTTTATCTTTATTTCCTAATATCATTTCAGGGCTCAAACAAGTTTCAACAATGTTAAATTTTTAAACAAGTCTAACTTAGACATGTAGAATCCAAATTTACTATTAGTTTCCACTATTTGAGTCATCCAATAATTTCTTTAATATTTTGAATAATCTTATATTTTCTTTTCTAAATGAAATTAAGGCAACTAGGAGTGCTCACATAATGTGAAATTTGGCACTGAACCTAAGTGGGCCCAAGGATCATGATTTTTCCATTACATTTCACTTTTGAAGTTTCCTTTTATGATTTCTAATATAATTAGGATTCATGCTTATTATCCTTGTATCTATTATAATATTACATCATTAATATCAACATTCATTAAATCGAGTACGATTATCTTCACATTGTTACCAAAAGAGTTATTTTATATTATTATCTACACATATCCATATTTTACTTATTTAACCTATTAAGTCCATTAATGCAATATTTATTTAGATAATGGTGCAATATCCATATCCTTGGACATGAAAACTCAAATTGTTGTGTCAATTCATGTTTTAACTAGTGTAGTTCTTACATAATATATCTTAGCCATTATGTGTACATTATTTAGCAAAAGAAACATGTTTTCCCTATTTCATGAATTTACATATATGTTGGAATATATTAAGGCTATTAGGTTGATATGGGTGTAACATGATTTGTGATGTTGATTATAGGACCTAATGCCACTTAATGTGTGTTTTGAAACTTAGCAGGGTTATTTTTGAGTTATTAACATTACATGAATTAACTATATATATATATATATATATATATATATATATATATATATATATATATATATATATATATATATATATATATATATATATATATATATAAAGGTTACAAACAACTACATTAAGGTATAACTCCAATGTTGTTTTGTAAATACTAAAGAACCAAGCATACTAACCTCATAATAGTGAGATTAGAGTTTTAGAGTCAAGATGCTAGGTTTCGGTATGTTACAATACTCCACCTCTTAAAGAGGATTTTGATTCCAATATTCAACCATCATTAAGCTACCAACTAGCTACTCTCCAACCCTCAAAAGGTTTCACCTAAAAAATAAAAAAACTATTAAAGATATTAGTATTACATATGAATCTTTTAGTTGTAAATACTCTAGGTGTTTATGTTATTCATGCGTCATGCATATGACTAACTTGTCAGATTTTATTTTTCAAGTATTGAAGATATAAATAGAAAAGACTACCCAAAAATGATCAGTACTTTTAAATGTTCAAAAATTATTTAGAAATAGTTCTTATCTTATAATAAAGATACGTTCTTTTAATTTTCTCAAATAATTGTAAAATTATAGCTAAAACTATATAAAGAAGATTTCTATGTTGGATAGTAGTTGAAGGAAATGAATTCATAAGGAGTTTGACATCAATAACTCTTTGCGGATTAAACATCAAAAGACCGAAACTCACAAGTAATAGTATAACTAATTTATTCCTACTACTTCCCAATACTTTGATTCTCATGTATTTATTATGCAAATAAACATTCAATACCTTTGATGAGATTTTGTCATGGTCTTTGGGGCCTTCTTGTTTATCATAAAAAGTTTTTTGTTGTCTATTATCATAAACCATATCTCGAGGCTCACTTAAACTATCTATATATGTAATTGAGTGTTATTTATTATTTGTACTTGAAAAGATTTGAATATGATCGCCAACCTATTAAGTACTTATATGTGTATGAGAATATTTAAATTTGAAAAGAAATGTCAAATGAACAGTATATGGTACTAAAATATCTTCTTGTGCTTGTGACAAATTTTGTGACCCATTGTTTGAATCAACAAATTATTTGGTAAGTGATTTTTAATGATACATTTTTTATAATCACAACCGTGGATTGTAATAGTATAAGCAATAGTTGCACCTTTTGTTTTTGATATTTTCTTCAAGTGAATGCTTTATTATAAGAAATTTTATTTACAAGGATCTGAATGTAAATACTATGTCCACTATTCAACAACATGTGTCAACATAACATCAACATAGGTTCATACTGTGTCATCTTGTGATAATTAAGTGGAGGTTTTTGGACTTTGAAAACATGAAGATTAATATTTTCAAAGGTCAATTTCTTGATCCGAAGGGTGTCATGAGAAGCTAGATGACATGAGTTATTCATAGAAAACATGGGATATTTTTGTGGGCTTTAAAAATATGGATCTATGTAGGCAATTACTTGTGAGATGGATGGTGATGGTCCTTAAACTTGTGTGATGATTGTAATGAATTTTCTTGATGATAGAGGTGGATTTTGATCGGGCTGTGAATATGATTTGGGGAGAGGTACCTCACTCATGGAAGGTTTCTCCTTGTGTTTGAGAAATCAAGGGCCAAGTAGGGAGTTTGTCAATTTGGGATGGACCATTCTGAAGTTAGCCAATGAAATAAAATGGGAGCTAGGCCATCGGAGGTCTATGACACTAGACCCCATACCATTTTTCAGTCTCCTATTACATTGCCTATGCACATTAGATGCTTAGTTTTGTTGGATAGGAGGGTTATAGATTACATTCAAATAGCTTGGAGAGATACATAGAGTGGCAGAGTTAGGATCCCAAGATAGATCAGGCACAAGTCCAAGTGATTTTTTCTTAACCTCAATACTACTTCATGTATAAAAATGATGTATAAATTTCAAACATTATCATATAAATTACATCAAAAATATACAAAATATAGGACATAGATCATCATTGTGCTTAGATTTATATTGTATTTTAGTGTAATACCCTTAGTGCCATATTTTTGAGATATCTCTTTCGACATAAGACACCAAAAATTCATCAAAATTGTCGTCCACCATATTATTTTAAAGTACATTATTTTCAATTTCTTCATAGGATATGATCTACCACAAATAGGAAAAACTATATTCTTGCCAATGCATTTCTCATCAAACCAACATATCAAAAATCAGTGTCTTCTATATGGAGCATTGTCCATATGAATATATGGTGATGTAGTTATAAATAAATTTTGATATATATATCCTATGAATAATGGTAGGACATTAAGGTGATAATGTAAAATTATAATTGTAATTTTAGAACTAATTTTATATCTTTTGCATCAAACAAAATCCAATAATGAAATCCTAAAACTTGGGATGAAAATTTAGTTGACATCTCTTTGTGGACTACTTGGTTAACTTCTTTTACACCATTTAATTGTTGAATAGGACACTTTTTCTTAGTTAAAATTTTCTCCATTATTGATGAATTCTTTATAAAATATGAATATCAAAAAGGAAAAAAGACAAAAAAAATCAACTCATCCAAAGTGGTACATTAAAAGCGATAAGGAATTGTAAAATAAAAGATATATGTTGACACACATGTCTACAGATTAGATGAGAACTATAAAATCTTTATGGTTCAGGTCTTGTGCAGAGAGGTAAAGTAGTAAGTAGATTTAGATGAACTACATCTGCTACTCAAGTGAGATAGTCTACAAAAGCAAAGAATTTTTGCAAGACCCTACCAACTCTCATGTTTTGCTCACCAAAGTTTGAACTTCTTTAAATTGAATATGTGTTCAAACCTATATATTAAGAAGAAAATGAATCAAACATGTTGAAAGTAGAATAATAATTCATGTAAAATGAAATTGATATGATACAACTAAAAACTGCAAGTAGGGCCCACAAAAAGACTACCTAATAAAAGAGTAAACCGACCATTGCGAACAAAATAGATAAAGTACTTTCACCACAATTGCATCACGTCAACAAGTGTTAAAGCATACATGAAAAAAAGTTCTTATGGATGAAAAATACATGCAAACGAAATAAATAATACTGTTATAATATAATACAAATTAAACCAATTGCCATTGTATATTTGTTGTAATGGACAAATCAATTAAAAAACTAGATTGTATATTAAGATCCCATCAGTAGCAAAGACTCAGAAGCATCTATGTATATGGACGTGATATTCAAAAACTATATATGTAGTGCAATACTGGATCACTAGTGATATTAACAATTTATATTGACAACAACCACACATATAAATTACTAGACTTATGTGAAAAAATAGATAATGTGTGAGGAAAATAATACAAGGTGGATGGTTAGATGTGGGTAGGGTTTTAATTGCTAAAACTAAAATTTAGTTACTTTATTGCCGCTATTTTCTACTTGTTATAATATTCATTTAGCCAAAAGGTGGCCAACCAACAAAGATTTTCACAGTATGAGATTGCCTAGGTGGACAGTGGGTTATGTGTTTACCCTAAATAATGTCCATATATGAATTTATGACACAATGAATAACCTTTCACTTTTCCTTATGGATAACTTTGATCATACACATGCCACACAAAATCCTAGACTCATCATCTCTTCATATCTAAACATAACCATCCATTCCAACACATTTTTATCAATAAATGTGAGAACCTATTACACTAAATGTAATTACTCAAAACATGAAACACGATTACTCATTGATTAAACAAAAACCCATAAAACATGGTAAATTAAAACTGATTTCAACATTTCCCAATTGCTGAGGAACTATTACATAATGCTCAATAACCTTTACAACTGCTATGTAGCCTCAGCTACAACATAAACTTTACTAAGGAACACTATCCACATATTTCACATATACAAGCATCAACATGCTATCAAAAGATCGATTAAATCAAAACATCATATATAAACTTTTCACCCAGACTAAGAGCACATGGACGACTCTAGAACACACTAGACACTAAGCTACCATTTCTAGGGTTCGTCACCTCAGTTTCCCTTGCTACCATGGTTCTTCTACCGTTGTTTCCAATCACCTAAATATATGTGGTGACCCACTAGGTGAGACCCAATACTAGCGAGAGATATAACTCTCTCCAACAAATATCGATTACATCAGTTTAAACAGTAGATAACTGAGAAGTTGGAATATTTAATAATCAATTGAACAGATTGAACAGTTCAAGTATTATAAATAGATTAAGCAAATAAGCTTAGAAACAAGTAAGATTATCAATGTATATACATGTAACATGTAAATTCATTTCTCTGGATAGATATCTACTCAAATTTCATCAAATTGCATCTAATAACAGTCATCATCATTAATTTGACTATCATCATATGCCTTGCTAACATCAAAAGCAATTTAGTAGCATAAGCATGCCTGGCATCATGAATATGTCTAGTAACATTACATGGCTATCAATATTGGCATGTCAAATAAGGGGAATAGATCTATATCATAAGTAGAAATAACAATAAAGAATAATTAACTACAAGACATGATTAGCAATTTAAGCATTTCTAATTATATAGGCATGGCTAGCAATATTAAACATAGCTAGCAGCATCATCTTAACTATTAGTGTTAGTATATCTGAAAACATAAGAATATCTATCATCTCTTATTGTACTATACATGATCTCAGTGAAAATAAAGCAAACAAGGGTTATCATCCAATATGAAGCTTTGTGTATAACCCTAAACAAATATGCTACACGAATGCCTTACATCTTTTATTACACCCTGGGGAGTTTGAGTCGTACCACTCAAAGTCCAACTGACCACTGCTTGGTCGTAATCAGTTCCATATAAGATCTAGGAAGAGCCAGACTCCAAGATCTTCTCCATACTCGGTCAGTACGAGTCTGCATCGCAGTGACATACAGTCAAACTACAAAGCAATGACATATAGTTAGGGGTGAGCATTCGGTTAATTCGGTCAGTTACGGTTAATTTGGTTCGGTTAAATGGTTAATTTGTGGTTTGAGATTTTAGCCATTAACCTAACCGAATTGTGTCGGTTAATTTGGTTATTGTCTAATCGGTTAACGGTTAATTCGGTCGGTTAATTTGGTTAATCAAATAACACATGTGTAATAATGTTATTTGAAATACTCATTAAATTTTGAACAATTGTTATATTATAGTGGTATTTCTAGAAATATAATGTTGTATGGCTCATGAAAACTTGATTACTATGTATATGGAGAAGTTTTTTGAAATAAAAGTACAACTATATTTGTATATATACGTGTGTAGGATATTATTTAAGAATAAATTACAACTATTCGGTTAATTTGGTTAACCATACCAAAAATATCTTTAACCATAAAATTAACCATTTAACCGATTAACCGAATTAAATTAACCAAATTAACCGAATTAACCAAATAGTCTAAAAAAAATTAAGCATTCGAAATTAACCATTTGGTTAATCGGTTATTAACCAAATTATGCTCACCCCTACATATAGTCCTATAACTAGCCCACCCTGGACATGTCATGACGCTAGCATCCAGGGTATTCAAACCCAATCACTAAGGTACAACCACAATTGTCCATTAATCACATCATGTTATAATAACTAAAACCCAACCACAATCATTCTCAAAATGTGGGCTAGGTATGACCGCAACCATCCTCCCAAACCACTTAGTGTCAGGATGACTAGCACCCCACATACTTAATAGTATGCACTTTGAGTTTCCCTTAGGAATACTCATTTCACCATCCATCAAGTTTTGACACTGAAGATGGTTCTATGGCATAGGGAACTACTACATGATTAGGGTTTCACGTGATTATTTATATCCAATTGAGTGAATTAAGGCTGCATCAAACAAGTGGACAAACAAACCCTAATTCATCTCTAGCAAACATTGCTATATAACAACTTCAGAAGATACAAAATGTATGAGACATAATTTCTCATCTCAATATCATAGGGTACTATTCACCTATTAATCAAATGACTATACTTGTCATCACATCATCATCACATGGTACTATTCATTGCCATTCAAGAGAGTACACTTTTCATCACACTTTCACAAGATATAAATCCTTCACAATATCATAGGGTATCAACCCTTGTCATCATAAGAGGATTACACCTCATTCAAGGATCAAACATTCCCAAAGGTCATTAAGACTATCACATCATTCCTTGCAAGTTCATTAATATCTTTCCATGCCTTATAAAAAGACTCAACAAATATCACCACACATGTGATGCACGAGCTCAACATGATATTGCATTTAATAACTAAAAGATGTTTACAGGATAACATTGCAGGGTTATCTTAGCATTTAAGAGAATTCCTTTATTATATCACATATAAGGAAGCTATATGATTGGTCATCATCATACTTACAATGTACAAGTTTAGTATAAGAAAGTACAAATCATAAAGCTATGATGACCACTAGTTAACACATTAGAGTTTCAATCATTCATTAGGAAGGATATTCAATCATTATATTAATCATTCAAACAAAGATAACATGATAAACTGTAATTCATTACTTGCATTATGGTTTGGTTTAGCAAGATAAGTTACATTGAAGTTATAGTTCATCATTCATTCACAAACCTTAACCCATAGCATCCCTATATAATCTTGGATGCATAAGGCACAACATAATCATCACATTCCATACTATTCTCAAGTATGGATCCACACATATCTAAAGGTGTAACCATTAGGTTATAGTATACTAGAGCTCCACAACAATAAGAGAGACTCCATTGTTCTATTATTCCACTAAGGAAGGATGACCATAGTTAATCACCATCACCTGAGTTCATTAGAATTAAGTGTAACAAGCTATATCCCATTAGGGTTACATATCAACACAATATGATCATTATCCATTCTGTAAATGTGAGGGAAAAGGTAAGACTACCTTATTTAGGGCAAACCTCCATTAGTTCCATCATCATTCAACCCATATCACTATACCACAACATCATCCAAAACCATTGGATGTTGAAAAGGTAAGAACATTGGTTATTTACACAAGTAAAGACCATAAACCAACCATATGTAAATCCATCGAGTTGTGACCTAGAAAGAGTCACCATTAAACCCTAAACATCCCTTATTAAATAACATATAGGGGGCACCATAGGTTGTGCGATTAAAACCCATTTTTAGGATATTTTAAGCAAGTCATCATGTCAACAATCAATCCCCTTAAATTGATCACATGAGGGAAACCATAAAATTCCGATTATTAGAAATCATATGAAATACTATAGGTTTCAATCCAAACCATTGGATGTTAAAGAATCCTGACTCAAAAATTGGATCAAATCTATTATTCAAAACTATTAGATGAAGAAGTGTTAGATCCTAACCATTAGATCAGGTTCATATTTCTAAACCATCCGTTGGAGTACAAGTCTAACCATTAGATCAATTAAACCAAGAAACCATTGGTTTATGGCTTAATTGAAGCTACATTTAAATCCTTGATTCACCATTAGTAGTGGTGACCTGATCTACCATTGGTTCTGACATCTTAGGTCACCATCGGTTGATAGGACCAACACTATATTCATTTAACACCATCATATGTTAAGCTAATGTCATCATCGATTGATAGCATCATTGGAAAATCAAACCATTTCTTATTAAGATTCCAAGAGAACCTAACACTAACCTAAGGTGTGAATATCAATTAACACCATCATTAATTACCCTCGGTCACCACCTTCAATTGTCATGAAGACCACGCCATTGGGTCTTGAGTTTAGAGAAGAAAACAACCTACAAACCCTAATATGGACCATCGGTTAATAGGTTCTTAGCACCATAGGTGGTGATACCAACCTAAAATAAGTCATATAATTCCTTAGGAAGAATTTCCACATGATTACAAGTTCATCTAGAACTGGAAACAAAATAGAAAACACCATAAAAATCGAAATCCCAAACAAGCTTAGCTTCTTAATGCATAAATCCCCATTTTATAAGCAAGAGCATGAGCTAAAAACCTTATAGTAACAAATATAAGTAAATATGTTATAAAACTCACCTATACTGAGAAGAACAAACTTCTAGAAGCAAGAAACTCGGGCAAATAAGGTAGAAAATCCAAGAAGAAGCTCTGATTTCATCAAAGCAGGCACCCTTGTTCACAAGGAATCAAAACCCTAGAAGAAGAAGCAAGAAAGGTGGGATCTTGAGCTCTAAAGACACTTTTACCATGGAAAAATAGAGTTCCGACCTGGAGGAATGTCTAAGGAAGAAGAAGAGCAAGAAAAAAGGAGAAGGAAGGAAGAAAACAACTTGCCTTGGTCAAAATCCCTAGAAGATGACCTTGGAAACCCTAGGCAGGGCTAGATGGTGCTCTAGAAGACCTTGTTCACGAAAAAGAGGTCATCTTCTACCTTAGAGCACTTGGTTACATAGAAAAATAGAGTGGAGTCATTTATATAGGTTAGTGGAAAGAGAAAGCAAGAAAAGGTTTCATACTTGGGCAAGAAAGAGGTAGATATAGCCCATGGATAAGGATGGAAGCAGACATGAGGTGTACAAGTAACTTCCCCATGTGTCCCTGGTCTTAAACTATTAAGGATATACAAAAAACCACACAAGAAGCTGCCCCACCATTCATGGAGACCTTCTTAGGCACCATTTTTGAATTTCCAAGCCAAACAAAAAAACCATTCGTTGATAACTCCTAAAGGTAGCTCATCCATAAAGGGGTAAACCCTAAAATACCCTTGAAGAAAACATCTCCAAACCAGGGTACAATTGAGCACCCCATGGATCAAAGAGATCAATAATTATAAGATAACATTCAAGGACCATAATGAAAGTGAAAAATTGCAAGAAAATCTCTCAATTGGGTAAATTGCATTAAAGTCCAAAATGTGCATAAAATTACATAACTTGCACCGACAATGTCCAAATTGGACCAAATTTGAAACTTAAGCTTGTCACATGATACCAAAACATATGAAAATGTTAGATTAGGATTAAACAAATTCAATTATTCTAAATAAGCATGTTCAACCATTTAAGCAAGGTTAGGGGTCTCACAAGCATAAACCCCTAATAGGGATTTTGCCCTCGAAATCCAAGATACACATGGATAGACACCTCTCATGTATGTAATCTTCGATCTTACACATGGTTACTTTCATTACATGGTGATGTCACATCATAATCATAGAAGACATATTCTTCTCCCTCACTCTTACATGTGTCACCTTGGTTCAACATAAGAACTGTTGTGCCACCTGTACATGTATGGTAGTACCTTTCAACTTGGGACTCTAACTGTCATCCTGGACTATACTATTTGTTGTACCACACATCAGAGGGAATACTTTCTGGCTATTACCAAACATAGAACATCATGCATCTCTTATCATATGTAACTTTATAAGGTTTCATCTCTATGCTCCTTTAATGATTGTTGTAATTAAAAACTCAATCAATCAGGTGGGTATCCCTTAATTGTCAAGAACTATAAGGCATATGTTCTTAAAAGATTCTTCAATCACCTCAATGATGGACTGGCCATCTATCTAGTTGAAGAATCATACACTTGTCTGCAACCAAAATCAAATATAACTTCCTGATTGACCTCGTTAGGGGTAGGGAAATGACATTGTCTTCATCTTTCCAGGACTCACACAACCCACTTAGCAGATGTAAAATAAATCAAAGAGGGTACACTAGTTAACCCCCAACTCACTCTTGCTGAACCTGTCACACATGAGTATAGTTGCTTCAACATTCTTAAGATTTAGCAAAGATGTTAACCATGCTACTGACCATCTCTAAAATACTTTGAGATATCATCATTCAAAGCTTGTCACAACTTATGAGTCATAACCTGATTACTATGTTCCTTCTATTTATAAACAATGTTGTTGCATTGGTTAGTCTAGATGACCTAACATTAAACTCATCATGGTCATGTATCTTATGTCATCCACTCTATCTCTCATCCATTAATATTCTGATCCTAGGTTTATCTTAAAGGAACACAGTAGCACAAGTTTGTTGGTCAACAAACTATCTATCATTGATAGTGGTCTCGCCCAACTATCAGCAGACCATACACATCATCATAGAATTACTCTTCTTCTCCCAAACAACACTTGGAGGATCAACATCAACTCTCTCTCTATATTGGAGATTAACACTGGGAAACTCATCTAATAGATTTCTTTAAATCATATATACAACTGATACACTATGGGTACATGGATTCATTACCTTGGTATCCACTACATGTGCTATAAAGAACTCGTACCCTATTCTCTTCCACTTCCTCAACATCATTGTCGTGACCTCGTCATGCTAAATGAGATTACTCAAAACATAAAACACAACCAATCATTAATTAATCACATACCCAAAAATATGGGTAAATTAAAACCGATTTCAACATCAACACCCACTCAGAAATGTTTGAAGGATCCCGACATCTTTCTTCTATCCATGCTATGCCACACAAACAAGCATTAATATGCTAACAAAAGTCCAATTCATTTGAAACATTATATACAAACTTTATCTCGCCCGAACCTGAGAGTATATGGACGACTCTAGGACACACTGGACATCTAATCAACTTTCTCAAATATTCATTACTATAGCTCCTCTTTGCTTCCACATATTTGTTTTCGTCACTTCCGATTACCTAGAAAAAGTGCGGCGAACCACAAGGGTGAGACCCAGTCCCAGCAAGAGATATAACCATCAACAACATTTATTGATTACAACATTTTTATGTAATTAAACAGTTAAGAAGTTTAATCAGATATAAAAAATAAGATTAATAGTATTGATGATTAAAAAAATACATAAAGGAGCAGATAATAACTATCATTATTAACCAAACTATCATCCTTTATCTTGTTGACAATATAAGCAGTTCAGTAGCATATGCAGTTCTAGCATCATGAGAAAGTCTAGTAACATAGCATAGCTAACAACATGAGAATGTCTAATTGGTTGAACATATCAACATCATAAGAAGATCTAACAACATAAGCACAACTATCTAGATAACATGATTAGCAGTATATGCATCTCTAGTTACAAAGGCAAGACTAGCATGCTAAATATAACTAACAACATGGGATATCTAGCATCATGATTATAATCAGTCGTAGTAGTATAGAAACCAACATAAGCATGACTATTGTATGCACAAATTTACCATCTTATGATCCACAACATAAGTAGAATTATTATCTCTTAATTGCACTAAGCATCATATTTATGTAAAGAGAACAAACAAGGGTTATCATCCAATGTGAAGCATCATGTATAACCCTAAACAGATATGCTATACAGATGTATTACATCTTATATTATGCCCTGAGGAAATTGAGGATACCACTCAAAATCCAACTGACCACTGCTAATTCGAAATCAATTCCATACAAGATCTAGGAAGAGTCAGACTCCTAAGATCTTCTCCGCACTCGGTCAGTACGGGTCAGCCACAACGACACAAAAGGTCAAGCTACTAACAGCCTAGTCCGTCCTTGGTACAAGTCATGGCACTAGTGAAAGAGGTGGGTATGCATACCCTACCATCTGAGGAACAACCACAATTGTCCTCCAATATCATCACATATATAATCACTGAGACATGACCGCAGCCGTTCTCAAACTGAGGGCTAGGTATGACCACAATCATCCTCCCTAAACACTTGAATTCAGGATGACAAGCACCCCGCATACTCATCAGTATGCGCTCTGAGTTTCCCTTAGGAATACTCATTTCACCATCTGGAAAGTGCTGACACTCAGATGGATCTATGGCACATGGCACTACATGATTAGAGTTGCACTTGATTAGTTATGCCAATTGGGTGAATTCAGGCTTCATCAAACAAGTGGACATACAAACCCTAATTCATATCTAGCAAGCATATAAATATCAAAACTTGAAAAGATATAAAATGTATGAAACATAATTTATCATCTCATCATCACATGGTAATATTCACTTTCCATTCATGAGACTACACTAGTCATCACGCTATCACAAGATATAAATCCTTTTTACAATATCACAGGGTATCAACCCTTATCAACATAAGAGGATTACACCTCATTCGAAGCTCAACCATGCCCAAAGGTCATTAAGACCATCATATTATTCCCTGTAAGATCATCATTATTTTTGCATGCCTTATAGCAAGGCTCAACAACATCAATTATATATAATACACCAGATCAACACAATATTGCATTTATGAGCTAGGTGGTATTCATAAACAATCATAGTAGGGTTATAATAACATTAAGAACATTCCTTTATTACATCAACATGCAAGAAATCTAGATATGATTAACACTCATCATATTCATAATGCACATGTTTAGCATACGAAAGTATCGACCATGTGGCTATGATAACCACCAATTAACACATTAAGGTTATGATCATGTTAAGGAGGTTATTCCACCATCATTCCCTCATATAAGAGTATTAAACATGAATACTCATTTTATCTAATTGCATTAGAGTTAGGTTTAACATGGTAAATTATATCAATGTTACTAATCAGCACTCATACCCAAATCCTAATTCACGACATCCCCATTAGATCTTGGATGCATAAGGTGAAGCATCACTATCATATTCCCTACTTTTCTCAAGTATGAACCCACACATAAATCAAGGTGTAACCATCAAGTTATAGCATACTAGGGTTTCAACAATAATAGAGTACTCCATGGTTGTATTAGTCATTCAAAGACTATTCATACCCAATTACCATTATTTAGTTATATTAAAGTCAGGTATAACAAGCTATACCTAATTAGGGTTACATATCAACACAATATGGTTATCATCCCTTTTATTCATATGAGTGAATAGGTAAGACTAACTTATTAAGGGTAACTCTCCATTTGTTCCATCATCATTCAACCCATATCACCATACCACAATGTCACCCAGAACCATTGGATGTTTAAAAGGTAAGACTATTGGTTGTTTACATAAGTAAACATCTTGGATAAACCACCTATGAAGTCCTTGATTTGTGCTCTAGAAAGAGTCATCATCTAACCCTAGACATCCCTTGATTAACAACACAAAATGTTCCATTAAGAGTAGGGTAAAACCCACAATCGACTGTTCATTTAAAACAAGTCATCCATTGTCAACAAGTAAGCTCCTTAAGTTGATCATATAAAGGAAACCATATAAATCACATTATTAGGACCAACATATTACATTATCTATCATTCCATTTTCTTTGAAGAATAAACATTAGATCTTGACCATTGGGTCAAGTTCATATGCTAAAATCATCAATTACAGTATAGGTCTGACCATTGCATCAAGTGACCCAAGAAATCATTTATTTAAGGCTTAATTGATGATAAAACTATATGATTAACTCACCATAGATTGTAGAGACCCGATCCACCATTATTAGTTATCATTAAATCACTATAGGTTATTAAATCAACACTATATTCATTAATCACATCAAATATTAAGTTGATGTCATCATTGATTGATATCATCAGTAGAGTACTTACTGGTTGATCATTAAACTTCTAATTGGTCCAAAACCTGACCTAAGGGGTGACCATAGGTTGTCACCATCATTTGACAGCCTTGATCACGACCATCAGTTGTTATGAATACAACACCATAGGGTTGTTGCAATGGTACCATCGTCGGGTCATGGTTTATAGAAGAAATCAACTCTAAATCCTAAAATTGACAATTGTTTGATAGGTGCTTAGCACCATAGATTGTCAAAACAATCTGATCCAAGTCCCATTATACCTTAGGAATAACATACACATGATCACAGGTTCATATATAACTGAAATCAGAACAGAGAATATTATAAAAATCGAATTCCAAGTCAAGCATAGCTTTTTAGTGCATGGATCATCATTTTCAAGCAAGAACATGATCTAGAAATCTTATGGTAAGCAATAAATGTGGAGTAAGTTATAAAACTTGCCTCTAATGAGAAGATGGAACCACACACAGAAGAAATCCAAGAATAATCTATGAATTCGTCCATCTAGCACCTTTCTTCATCAAATGAGCAAATCCTAAACATAAGGAGTAAGAAAGGTAGGGTTTTAGAGCTTTAGATTTTGCACTATTGATTTCGACATTTAATAGAGTAAACTAGGTTCGATCGATCGTGTAATTTCACTAAATCCCATCGCACATGTCAATCAACTAATTAGTTTTGAGCAGGCGTTAATAATTTAAATGTGTAAATTAGGAGTCGAGCGGTGTCGGCACTGCCCGGCACCCGGGTAAACACTGACATATGTGAATAACACTGCTTTTAACCAAAACGTCCAATTATTCGAGTTAAATCGTGTGAATGGGAGTGAGATTCTACTCACCGTGGTTCAAAATGTCCAGATTCGACTAGAATTGTGTCCAGACACCTGTTTTCGGGCATTCACTGGGTTGTCTTCTAACTCCGGACAGCCCTGGTTTCCAAACGTACATAACACACAATCCCTTATTTTGGGGCGTCGTTCGTTGCTAAAGATGTAGATTCAAGCAAGGACCTCATGAATGGAGATTAAAATCATCGTTGGTTGTTGTTGCTCATGCCCAGGGGCCGTCGTTGCTGCTACTAATAGCAGTTGTTGCTGATCTGGTTGGGGGCATCACCCCTAGCTAGGTGGGCGTTGCTCATGGTGGCTGGGTATTGCAGTTGAGCGAGGTAGGAGACGACCTAGCTTGCTGGAAGCCTTAGGAGCCAAGACCACTCCGCCCTCCCCCTTTCTTGCTCGATCAGGCAGCTTCTACCCTTGTGGTGGTCGACCGTCCATTTTTACACATTGGGCAGATGAGGGCGCAACTGGGCGCCGTTCCTTGGTGGTTGAAGCGAGAAAGGTGAGGGAAATGTGGAAGGAGCAAGGCACAATGTGTTGCTAGCTCCTGATGTTGCTGCTGGTCAATGCAACATTGCTGGGCACCGCACTTGCAACTGGTTGGCTGCCCTAGCAGGTCAGGCTGCTGTTGGGCGCCACTAGGGTGAGGGAAAGGTGAAAGGAGGAAGGAGGAAGGGTAGAGGAAGAGTGGGCACAACCAAAACGGGGCTAAGGGGCTGAGAAACGCCTGCCCTAGCTCCCTCTGTGTCACATCTGATCAGGCCTGCTGAGCAACGCTTTGCAGTTGTTGTTCCATCGAGAAAGAAGAAAGGGATAAAGAAGAAGTAGCCGACCCACTTAAGGAAATAAAAACCAAATACTGGAAAAATTGTAGCCGAGTCCAAAGGAACATCAAAACGTCATAACTATTGACTCGAATGTCCAATTCGACTGATTCTTTTTGTAATGTTCCAAGCACGGGATCCTCTACAACCTCAAGGCAATCAAAGCACTAATTGCATTAGTGAGTACTTAATTAAACTTAATCTACTTTTTTTTAGAGCAAAAGGATCGATTCATTACTTGTTAGCCATACGGCATCTACAATTGGGAAGAAAGGTACAAATAGAACATACAAACATCACGTTTGGTAATGATGCACTAAGCATTAAATTATTGTAATTAAGCTTGTTCAACTCATTAAATAAGTTTAGGGGTCTTACAACTATAAACCCCTAATAGGGATTTTGCCCCCGAAATCCAAGGTAAACAAAGATGGGTACTTCCTTTGCACCTCATCCAATTACCTTCACATACTTACTTTCATATCATGGTAGTGTCACATCATTCATACATATCTCATCTTAGGTCAGCACAAAAACGCCCACATAAGAAGGCATATCATGATCCCATTAAGAAATTTAATCAACCCCATCTCACTCTTATTCAACTTGTTCTCATAGTAGTTACTGCTTCGGTAACCCTAAGGTTTTTGAATAAATATTGATCATAATTTTGACCATATTTGAAATTCTTTTACATGTCACCATTCAAATATTGCTACAACTTGTAAAACATTACTTGAAAACTCTCTTCCTCCTATTCATAAATTCTATTAGTACATTGGTTAGTCTAAAGGACATAACTCTAAACTCATCATGGTCATGTGGATTATGTCATCCAATCTAACTCTTATGCATTGATATTTTATCATAATTTTATCTTAAAGGAACATGGTATCACATATCTATTAACCAACAAACCATCTATCCTTGATAGTGGTATTTCCCAGCTATTACTGAACCATACACAACATTATAGAATCACTTTTGTTTTTCCTTACAAATGACATTTATAGGATCATTATCAACTCTCTCTGTCTACAAGAGAGGAATACTTGGAATGTTCATTTAATAAACATCTCCAACCTTCACATATTTCTCATATTATTGATACATCTTGGATACTAGGATTCATTTATCCACCTCATGCGCTATAAGGAACTTACATCCTTATCTCATCTACTTTTACCAACATAACAAATATCAAGACATATAAGAGGAGTCTTCTTAATTATTGGAAGGCTCAAAAGAAAAATCATCACAAACTTTTTGATCGTGGAACCATAGTCCAAACAACCTTATTCTATAATAAGATATCCATCCTCATGTTTAGAATGAATCAACACATACCAAGTGAAAATGGTCCACTTGAAAGTTGTACCCTGGAAAGGAAAGACACAAAGGAAAGCATACTTCCCACATCATAGCAGCATTGTTCAGGGTCACTAACAAAAAGGTAACCAATTCTATTTTCTTTTTGCATATTACAACTTCTTATGTATCATTTTACCATTTTCATTTTTTTTGGTTCCTTGCTATTAGCATAGGAATCATCATGATTAACATATCTTATTACTTCTTCCTTGATGACTATTTATCACACTTGGGTATGTTGTCTTATTTTATTATGTTTTTCAACCACTTATCAATAAGTAAATACTCATATTTGGATTTCATGGTGCTGTATCATTCTCTTATATTAACCAAACATTCAAGTTTAGATAGATAATGATGCAATTCTCATCTTCTTTAAGGTAGGATTGAGATATTCACACCATGATTTTTTATTCATTATGCTTTTTAGATTGTCTCAAAATGATTACTTGATCAGAGTAATAAAAAAGATAACAATCTAAGAGTTCCATACTTACCCTTCTTCAATAATTGAATACCTGGCCAGGGCACCCAAATACTGAGATTAGGCAGTATGCACCATATTTTTATGTCATATTCCTAACTTAGACATCATCCTAGTCCTAAGTCCTAGTGTCCCTGTAGACTCAGTGAACCTAAAGCTCTGATACCAACCTGTCGTGACCTCGTCACACTAAATGAGAGTACTCAAAACATAAAACACAATCAATCACTAATTAATCACATACCCAAAAATATGGGTAAATTAAAACCGATTTCAACATCAACACCCATTCAGAAACATTTGGAGGATCCCGACATCTTTCTTGTATCCATGATATGCCACACAAACAAGCATTAATATGCTAACAAAAGTTTGATTCATTTGAAACATTATATACAAACTTTATCTCGCCCGGACCTGAGAGTACAGGGATGACTATAGGACACACTGGACATCTAATAAACTTTCTCAAATATTCATTACTATAGCTCCTCTTTGCTTCAACATATTTGTTTTCGTCCCTTCCGATTACCTAAAAAAAGTGTGGCGAACCATAATGGTGAGACCCAGTCCCAGCAAGAGATATAACCATCAACAACGTTTATTGATTACAACATTTTTATGTAATTAAACAGTTAAGAAGTTTAATCAGATATAACAATAAGATTAATAGTATTGATGATTAAAAAAATACATAAAGGAGCAGATAATAACTATCATTATTAACCAGGCTATCATCCTTTATCTTGTTGACAATATAAGCAGTTCAGTATCATATGTAGTTCTAGCATCATGAGCAAGTCTAGTAACATATCATAGCTAACAACATGAGAATGTCTAATTGGTTGAACATATCAACATCATAAGCAGAGCTAACAACATAAGCACAACTATCTAGACAACATGATTAGCAATATATGCATCTCTAGTTAAAAAGGAAAGACTAGCATGCTAAATATAACTAACAACATGGGATATCTAGCATCATGATTATAATCAGTCATAGAAGTATAGAAACCAACATAAATATGACTATTGTATGTACACATTTTACCATCTTATGATCCACAACATAAGTAGAATTATTATCTCTTAATTGCACTAAGCATCATATTTATGTAAAGAGAACAAACAAGGGTTATCATCCAATGTGAAGCGTCGTGCATAACCCTAAACGGATATGCTAAACGGTTGTATTACATCTTTTATTATGCCCTGAGGAAATTGAGGATACCACTCAAAATCCAGATGACCACTGCTAAGTCGAAATCAGTGCCATACAAGATCTAGGAAGAGTCGGACTCCTAAGATCTTCTCTACCCCCAGTCAGTATGGGTCTGCCACAACGACGCAAAAGGTCAAGCTGCTAACAACCTAGTCTTTCCTTGGTATAGGTCACAACACTAGTGAAAGAGGTGGGTACGCATACCCTACCATCTGAGGAACAACCGCAGTTGTCCTCCAATATCATCACATATATATTCACTGAGACACGACCGCAACCGTTCTCAAACTGAGGGCTAGGTATGACCGCAATCATCCTCCCTAAACACTTGAATTCAGGATGACAAGCACCCCACATACTCATCAGTATGCGCTTCGAGTTTCCCTTAGGAATACTCATTTCACCATCTGGCAAGTGCTGATACTCAGATGGATCTATGGCACAGGGAACTACATGATTAGAGTTGCACTTGATTAGTTATACCAATTGGGTGAATTAAGGCTGCATCAAACAAGTGGACATACAAACCCTAATTCACTTCTAGCAAGCATATAAATATCAAAACTTGAAAAGATATAAAATGTATGAAACATAATTTCTCATCTCATCATCACATGGTAATATTCACTTTCCATTCATGAGACTATACTAGTCATCAAGCTATCACAAGATATAAATCCTTTTTACAATATCATAGGGTATCAACCCTTATCAACATAAGAGGATTACACCTCATTCAGAGCTCAACCATGCCCAAAGGTCATTAAGACCATTATATTATTCCCTGTAAGATCATCATTATCTTTGCATGTCTTATAGCAAGGCTCAACAACATCAATTATATATAATACACTAGATCAGCACAATATTGCATTTATGAGCTAGGTGGTATTCATAAATAATCATAGCAGGGTTGTAATAACATTAAGAACATTCCTTTATTACATCAACATGCAAGAAATCTAGATATGATTAACACTCATCATATTCATAATGCACATGTTTAGCATACAAAAGTATCGACCATGTGGCTATGATAACCAGCAATTAACACATTAAGGTTATGATCATGTTAAGGAGGTTATTCCACCATCATTCCCTCATATAATAGTATTAAACATGAATACTCATTTTATCTAATTGCATTAGAGTTAGGTTTAACATGATAAATTATATCAATGTTACTAATCTGCACTCATACCCAAATCCTAACTTACGACATCCCCATTGGATCATGGATGCATAAGGTGAACCATCACTATCATATTCCCTACTTTTCTCAAGTATGAACCCACACATAAATCAAGGTGTAACCATCAAGTTATAGCATACTAGGGTTTCAACAATAATAGAGTACTCCATGGTTGTATTAGTCATTCAAAGACTATTCATACCCAATTACCATTATTTAGTTATATTAAAGTCAGGTATAACAAGCTATACCTAATTACGGTTACATATCAACACAATATGGTTATCATCCCGTTTATTCATATGAGTGAATAGGTAAGACTAACTTATTAAGGGTAACTCTCCATTTGTTCCATCATCATTCAACCCATATCACCATACCACAATGTCACCCAGAACCATTGGATGTTTAAAAGGTAAGACTATTGGTTGTTTACATAAGTAAACATCTTGGATAAACCACCTATGAAGTCCTTGATTTGTGCTCTAGAAAGAGTCATCATCTAACCCTAGACATCCCTTGATTAACAACACAAAACGTTCCATTAAGAGTAGGGTAAAACCCACAATCGACTGTTCATTTTAAACAAGTCATCCATTATCAACAAGTAAGCTCCTTAAGTTGATCATATAAAGGAAACCATATAAATCACATTATTAGGACCAACATATTACATTATCTATCATTCCACTTTATTTGAAGAATAAACATTAGATCTTGACCATTGGGTCAAGTTCATATGCTAAAATCATCAATTACAGTGTAGGTCTAACCATTGCATCAAGTGACCCAAGAAATCATTTATCTAAGGCTTAATTGATGATAAAACTATATGATTAACTCACCATAGATTGTAGAGACCTGATCCACCATCATTAGTGATAATTAAATCACTATAGGTTATTAAATCAACACTATATTCATTAATCAGCATCAAATATTAAGTTGATGTCATCATTGATTGATATCATCAGTAGGGTACTTAATGGTTGATCATTAAACTTCTAATTGGTCCAAAACCTGACCTAAGGGGTGACCATAAGTTGTCACCATCATTTGACAACCTGGATCACGACCATCAGTTGTTATGAATACAACACCATAGGGTTGTTGCAATGGTACCATCGTCGAGTCATGGTTTATAGAAGAAATCAACTCTAAATCCTAAAATTGACAATTGTTTGATAGGTGATTAGCACCATAGGTTGTCAAAACAACCTGATCACATTATACCTTAGGAATAACATACACATGATCATAGGTTCATATATAACTGAAATCAGAATAGGGAACATTATATAAATCGAATTCCAAGTCAAGCATAGCTTTTTAGTGCATGGATCATCATTTTCAGGCAAGAACATGATCTAGAAAGATTATGGTAAGCAATAAACGTGGAGCAAGTTATAAAACTTGCCTCTAATGAGAAGATGGAACCACACACAGAAGAAATCCAAGAATAAGCTATGAATTCATCCATCTAGCACCTTTCTTCATCAAATGAGCAAATCCTAAACATAAGGAGTAAGAAAGGTAGGGTTTTAGAGCTTTAGATTGTGCACTATTGATTTCGACATTTAATCGAGTAAACTAGGTTCGATCGATCATGTAATTTCACTAAATCCCATCGCACATATCAATCAACTAATTAGTGTCGAGCAGGCATTAATAATTTAAACGTGCAAACTAGGAGTCGAGCGGTGTCGGCACTGCCCGGCACCCGGGTAAACACTGACATCTGCGAATAACACTGCTTTTAACCAAAACATCCAATTATTCGAGTTAAATCATGCGAATGGGAGTGAGATTCTACTCACCGTGGTTCGAAATGTCCCGATTCGAATGGATTTGTGTCCAGACGCCTATTTTTGGGCATTCACTGGGTTGTCTTCTACCTCCGGACAGCCCTGGTTTCCAAACGTACACAACACACAGTCCCTTATTTTGGGGCGTCGTTTGTTGCTAAAGTTGTGGATTCAAGTAAGGACCTCACGAATGGAGATTAACATCATCGTTGGTTGCTGTTGCTCATGCCCAGGGTCCATTGTCGCTGCTACTAATAGCAGCTACTGCTGATATGGTTGGGGGCGTCACCACTAGCTAGGTGGGCGTTGCTCATGGTGGTTGGGCATTGCAGTTGAGCGAGGTAGGAGACGACCTAGCTTGCTCGAAGCCTTAGGAGCCAATAACCACTCCGCCCTCCCCCTTTCTTGCTCGATCAGGCCGCTGCTACCCCTGTGGTGGTTGGCCGGACATTTTTACACGTTGGGCAGATGAGGGCGCAATTGGGCGCCATTCCTTGGTGTTTGAAGCGAGAAAGGTGAGGGAAATGTGGAAGGAGCAAGGCACGATGTGCTGCTGGCTCTTAATGTTGTTGCTGCTTGATGCAACGTTGCTGGGTGCCACACCGGAAACTGGTTGGCCGCCCTAGCAGGTCAAGTTGTTGTTGGGCGCCACTAGGGCGAGGGAAAGGTGAAAGGAGGAAGGAGGAATAGTAGAGGAAGAGTGGGCACAACCAAAACGGGGCTAAGGGGCTGAGAAACGTCCGCCCTAGCTCCCCCTGTGTCGTAGCCGATCAGGCCTACTGAGCATCGCTTTGCGGTTGCTGTTCCATCGGGAAAGAAGAAAGGGATAAAGAAGAAGTAGCCGACCCACTTAAGGAAATAAAAACCAAATACTAGAAAAATTGCAGCGAAGTCCAAAGGAACATCAAAACATCATAACTATTGACTCGAATGTCCAATTTGACTGATTCTTTTTGTAACGTTCCAAGCACGGGATCCTCTACAACCTCAAGGCAAGAAATCATGCAAATAAGACTGTAACACTCGATCAAAGCACTAATTGCATTAGTGAGTACTTAATTCAACTTAATCTACTTAATGATGCACTAAGCATTAAATTATTGTAATTAAGCTTGTTCAACTCATTAAATAAGTTTAGGGGCCTTACAATCATAATCAGCTAAGAATGTATAGGAGGAATCCCCTTAACTCTGGGAAGGCTAAAAAAGCATGCTCATTACAGAACATAAAGATTTTGGAACTATAGTACAAGGCAATCACACATCATATCAAGATATCCATCCCCAAGATTTCAGCGAATCCACACGTACTAAGTGGCATAATATCCACTAAAAGGCTACACTTCCAAAAGAAGAAACACAAAGGAAAACACACTTCCCACATCACTACAACATTGTCCAGGGGTTACTAGAAAAAGGTAACCAATTCTATCTTACCCATGAAAGTTACACTTTTTATGCATCATGTTACCCTTTTACAACTTGGGTTCCTTGCCATTAGCATAGGAATTATTAAGATTATCATATCTCATTGCTATTTTCTCATTAACTGTTCATCATTCTTGTATATGTCCTCTCATGTTTCCATGTTTTTCAACCACTGGTCAAGGAATAAGTCATCATATTCCATATTTTCTTCATTAAACAAGGAGCATCTCCCTGAATTTCTTTCACATACCATGTATATATGACATTAACACATTCTTACACATAGGTCGGTCTGAGATTAACTCACGTTCCACTTGATTCCTCTGTCATGTTCTCATTCATCTTCTCATATTATACTTATAATATGAGCTCTCTCTTTCTTATGTGAATTTCATACCTTGAATCACTTTTTTAGCACTGACTTATATGTCTTTTACTTTATTATCTTCTTGAATTACAACTTCAAGAACTCCTCTTTAGCTTATTTGTATTCAGATTTAAGTTTCATGGTGTTGTATTTTTCCCTTATAGTCACCAAATATTCAAGTTTGATAGATTATGATGTAATTCTCATCTTCTTTAGGGTAATATTGAGATATATGAACCATGATTTTTGTTTTTTATGCTCTTTATATTGTTTCAAAATGACTATTTGATCAGAGTAATTAGAGAGAACAATCTAAGAGTTCCATACTTACCTTTTTTTCAATAATTGAATACCTGGCCAAGGCACCCAAATACTGAGATTAGGCAGTATGCACCATATTTTTATGTCATATTCCTTACTTAGACATCATCCTAGTCCTAAGTAGTAGTGTTCATGTAGACTCAGTGAACCTAAAGCTATGATACCAACTTGTGCGAACCAGTTACACTAAATGAGATTACTCAAAACACAAAACACAATTATGCAATAATTAAACACAAACCCAAAAAACATGGTAAATTAAAACCGATTTCAACATTTACCAATTGCTCATGAACTTTTACATAATGCTCAATAACCTTTACAAATGCCATGTAGCCTCAGCTACAATATAAACTTTACAAAGGAACACTATCCACATATTTCACATATACAAGCATCAACATGCTATTGAAAGCTCGATTAAATCAAAACATCATATATAAACTTTTCACCCAGACCTGAGAGTACATGGATGACTCTAGAACACACTAGACACTAAGCTACCATTTCTAGGGTTCATCACCTCAGTTTCCCTTGCTACCATGGTTCTACTTCCACTGTTTCTGATCACCTAAAAAGATGTGGTGACCCATGAGGTGAGACCCAGTCCCAGTGAGAGATATAACTCTCTCAAATAGATATTGATTACATCAGATTAAATAGTAGATAATTGAGCAGTTGGAGTATTTAATAATCAATTCAACAGATTGAACAGTTCAAGTATGCCAAATAGATTAAGAAAATAAGCTTAGCAACAAGTATGATTATCAATGTATATACAGGTAACATGTAAATCCATTTCTCTGGATAGATATATATTCAAATTTCATCAAATTGCATCTAATAACAATCATCATCATTAATCTGACTATCATCATATGCCTTGCTAACAACACAAGCAATCTAGTAGAATAATCACACCTGACATCATGAATATTTCTAGTAACATAACATGGCTATAAATATTGGCATGTCAAATAAAGGGAACATATCTATATCATAAGTAGAACTAACATCATAACCTAATTAACTGCATAGGCATGATTAGCAGTTTAAGAATTTATAATTATATAAGCATGGCTAGCAATATTAAACATACCTAGCAATATCATCTTAACAATCAGTGTTAGTATATCTAACAACATAAGCATATCTATCATATCTTATTGTACTATACATGATCTCAATGAAAAGAAGCAAACAAGGGTTATCATCCAATATGAAGCGTTGTGTATAACCCTAAACAGATATGCTACAAAGATGTCTTACATCTTTTATTACGCCCTAGGGAGCTTGAGTCATACCACTCAAAGTCCAACTGACCACCGCTTGGTTGCAATAAGTTCCATATAAGATCTAGGAAGATCCAAACTCCAAGATCTTCTCCATACTCAGTCAGTATGAGTCTGCACCGCAGTGACATATAGTCAAACTGCAAAACAATGACATATAGTCATGTAACTAGCCCACCTTGGTACAGGCTACGATGCTAGCATCCAGGGTATTCAAACCCAATCACTGAGGTACAATTGCAGTTGTCCTCTAATCACATCATGTTATAATCACTGAGACACGACCATCGTTGTTCTAAAAAAGTGGGCTAGGTATGACCGCAGCCATGTTCTTGAAACACTTGGTGTTAGGATGATAAGTACCCATCATACTCAACAATATGCGCTATGAGTTTCCCTTAGGAATACTTGTTTCGCCATCCAGCAAGTTCTGACACTGAAGATGGTTCTATGGTACATGTCACTACATGATTAGGGTTTCACTTGATTGTATCTCCAATTGGATGAATTAAGGCTGTATCAAACAAGTGGACAAATGAACCCTAATTCATCTCTAACAAACATTTCTATATAACAACTTTAGATGATATAAATGTATGAGATATAATTTCTCATCTCAATATCACATGGCACTATTTACATGTCAATCAAAAGACTATACTTGTCATCACATCATCATCACATGGTACAATTCATTGCCATTCAAGAGAGTACACTTGTCATCATACTATTACAAGATATAAATCCTTCACAATATCACATGGTATCGACCATTTTCATCAGAAGAGGATTACATCTCATTCAGGGATCAACCATGCCCAAAGGTCATTCATACCATCACATCATTCCTTGCAAGTTGATCATTATCTTTCCATGCCTTATAACAATGCTCAAGAAACATCACCATAAATGTGATGTACGAGCTCAACATGATATTGCATTTAATAACTAAAATATGTTTACATGATAACATTGTAGGGTTATCTTAGCATTTAAGAGCATTCCTTTATTATATCACATATAAGGAAGCTATATGCTTGGTCATCATAATACTTATAGTGTACAAGTTTATTATAAGAAAACATAAATCATAAAGCTATGATGACCACTGGTTAACACATTAGAGTTTCAATCATTCATTAGGAAGGATATTCAATCATTATACTAATCATTCAAACAAAGAACATGATTAACTATAATTCATTACTTGCATTATGGTTAGGTTTAGCAAGGTAAATTATATTGAAGTTATAGTTCATCATTCATTCACAAGCCTTAACCCATAGCATCCCCATATAATCTTGGATGCATAAGGCATAACATCATCACCACATTCCATACTATTCTCAAGTATGGAGATACACATATCTAAAGGTGTAACCATTAGGTTATAGTATACTAGAGTTCCCCAACAATAAGAGAGACTCCATTGTTCTATTATTCCACTAAGGAAGGCTGGTAATAGTTAATCACCATCACATGAGTTCATTAGAATTAAGTGTAACAAGCTATATCCCATTAGGGTTACATATCAACACAATATGGTCATTATCCATTCTATAAATGTGAGGGGAAATGTAAGACTACTTTATTTAGGGAAAACCTCCATCGGTTCCATCATCATTCAACCCATATCACCATACCACAATATCATCTAGAATCATTGGATGTTGAAAAGGTAAGTACATTGGTTATTTACATAAGTAACGACCTTAAACCAACAATATGTAAATCCATCGAGTTGTGACCTAGAAAGAGTCACCATTAAACCTAAACATCCTTTATTAAATAACATAAAGGGGGCACCATAGGTTGTGGGGTTAAAACCCATTATCAGTTGTATATTTTAAGTAAGTCATCATGTCAACAATCAATCCCCTTAAATTGATCACATGAGGAAAACCATCAAATTCAGATTATTAGAAATCATATGTAATACTATAGGTTTCAATCCAAACCATTGGATGTTAAAGAATCCAGCCTCAACAATTGGATAAAATCTATTATTCAAAACTATTAGATGAAGAAGTGTTAGATCCTAACCATTAGATCAGGTTCATATTTCTAAACCATCCATTGGAGTATAAGTCTAACCATTAGATCAGTTGAACCAAGAAACCATTGGTTTATGGCTTAATTGAAGCTACATTTAAAGCCTTGAATCACCATTGGTAGTGGTGACCTGATCTACCATTGGTTGTGACATCTTATGTCACCATCGGTTGATAGGACCAACACTATATTCATTTAACACCATCATATATTAAGCTAATGTCATCATTGATTGATATCATCATTAGAGAATTAAACCATTGCTCATTGAGATTCCAAGAGATACTAACACTAACCTAAGGTGTGAATATCAATTCACATCATTGTTAATCACCCTTGGCAACCACCTTCGATTGTCATGAAGACCACACCATTGGGTCATGAGTTTAGAGATGAAAACAACCTACAAACCCTAATATGGACCATCGGTTAATAGGTTCTTAGCACCATAGGTGGTGATACCAACCTGAACTAAGTCATATACTTCCTTAGGAAGAACGTGCACATGATTATAGGTTCATATAGAACTGGAAACACAATAGAAAACACCATAAAAATTGAAATCCCAAACAAGCTTAGCTTCTTAATGCTTAAATCACCATTTTATAAGCAAGAACATGAGCTAAAAACCTTATAATAACCAATACAAGTAAAGAGGGTTATAAAACTAACCTCTAATGAGAAGAACAAACTTCTAGAAGCAAGAAAATTGAGCAAATAAGGTAGAAAAACCCAGAAGAAGCTCTGATCTCGTCCAAGTAGGAATCAAAACCCTAGCTAGAAGAAGAAGCAAGAAAGGTAGGATCTTGAGCTCTAAAGCAACTTTTACCATGTAACAGTAGAGTTTTGACCTGGAGGAATGTCTAAGGAAGGAAAAGAGTAAGAAAAATGGAGAAGGAAGAAAGAAAACAACTTTCCTTGGTCAAAATCCCTAGAGGACGACCTTGGAAACCGTAGGTAGGGCTAAATGGAGCTCTAGGAGACCTTCTTCTCCAAAAAGAGGTCATCTTCTACCTTAGAGCACTTGGTTCTATAGAAAAATAGAGTGTTTTCATTTCTCTAGGTTATAGGAAAGATAAAGCAAGCAAAGGTTTCGTACTTGGGAAAGGAAGAGGTAGATATAGCCCATGGATAAGGATGGAAGCAAGCATGAGGTGTACAAGTAGCTTCCCCATGTGTCCCTGGCCTTAAACTATTAAGGATATACAAGCAACCACACAAGAAGCTGCCCCACCATTCATGGAGACCTGGTTAGGCATTGTTTGTTGAATTTCCAAGCCAAACAAATAAACCATTGGTTGATAACTCCTAAAGGTAGCTCATCCACAAAGGGGTAAACCCTAAAATACCCTTGAAGAAAACATCTCCAAACCAAGGTACAATTGAGCATCTCATGGATCAAAGAGATCAAGAATGATAAGAGAACATTCAAGGACCATAATGTAAGTGACAAATTGCAAGAAAACCTCTCAATTGGGTAAATTGTATAAAAGTCCAAAATGTGCATAAAATTACATAACTTGCACAAAAAAGTCCAAATTGGACCAAATTTCAAACTTAAGCTTGTCACATGATACCAAAACATATCACAAGGTTAGATTATGGTTCTAAGAATTCAATTATGGTAAATAAGCATGTTCAACCATTTAAGCAAGGTTAGGGTCTCATAATAAATAAGGTTATATATCATATAAAAACAATAACAATTGATTCTTGAATATCATTTTAATATGTAATTTAGTAAGGAAGATAAATAACGACCCATTGATTCAACAATCACCTAGTTTCATCAAGAAAATCCCAATTAAAGTACCTTCTAGCTAGTTATGAACATGCATGGAGGGAATCACTCAAAAATCTAAGTTAGGAAGGATTGGTACATTTAGAAACATTTTAAAAATAGGAAATATTCACATAGAACTATATATTTGAACTTCCCAAGAATCATTTATCCCAACCTAAAATTTGACTTTCAACAAGTACCATGATTAAAAGTTTAAATTGCACTTATTATTAGCCTTATAATGTATAAACATGCCAAGGGGGACTAATACAACTCAATTGAAGAAGAAAAACAAGTAAGAAGGATCTCATACCCTATCTCGAAACCTCCACCAACAAGCTCCCAATGTCCAACCTTTCATGTACTAGATCCAACCAAGCCAAAGAAAGAGAAAATAGAAGATTTTGGATAAATAATCTAGATTTCTACCATATGATGATAGGAGTTTTGGACAAGAAGGAATACATCAGATAAAATAGAAAGAAATACGAGAAGAGATAAATAAACTTCCTTAAAGTGTACTAGGTCAGGAAGGTAATTTGAAGATTTATATTGACAAATGTTGTAAAATCATTAACCTCAATGAGGTTTCCATTGAGAGAACATATTATTCTACTCAAGAATCATTTATCCAACTCTAAACTTATTTAATAAATGTCATGAGGTCTCTGGGGGGTTTATATATAGGCTAGGTCAAGCAAAAATTGCAAAACTACCCAAAAAAGAAATATTTCAGCCATCAGACAGCCCATCACAACTATATTCTTCCAGCAACACCCTCCTTCTACCCACATCAACCTCACATAACCAACATTGACTTTATGATAACTTCAATCTAGGCTCACATTAGTCCAAAATGGGTCACTTCAACCTGGACAAGGTCCACAATGACTCGAGTGAGCTAGCAACAACCTAGACCGGCCTGGAACAATCCAATTCGTCACCAAACAAGCAGAAAATGATCCCAATGACTGTTGTAATTATGTCCATTGATGCAACCTAAAAACCTATTTTCTAAAGTACACATTTTATTAAATTTTGTTGTACCAAAATCCAATCAAGGCATTAACAAAATCATATAAAATATGTGTGAACCATTATTTTGTCATATAATCAATGACATATAGAGCACAGAACTAGAGAGATAAAACATGATTTAGACATTGAGAAAGGAAAATAGTCTCCACTAATGTTTTCAAAACATGACTACAATTTGAAAATACAATATTTATTTTATATTACACATTTAATTCATCTCACAACATCGCAGTCTTAACTTGTTACATAAAAAGTATGCTTGTTTATTGAGTCAATGTAGAAATGATTGTGTATATCTATAAAACTACTGATATATAGTAACAAGACCAGAATCTTAAAATGGATGTCACCAAGCAAAACAGACCCAAAAAATTGGACTATTATAGTTTTCAATACTAGAAAGATTTTCAACTCAATGTAGGTACCATAAGTATAAAAACTATGTCAATAAAAAATCATATCCACATTTAGTCATGCAATTTTCACAAATGCATAACCACATACATTATTTGTGATGTGGATGGGATCTTTACATTGAGAAACCATCATGTTTTAGTATAGTTACGGTCTACAACACTATGGTTAAAAAATCACCCTACAATGCATTAGTACAATTATATGTGTACATACATTTGAAGTGTTTTAGTTGCATGAACAATTTAGACTGATCATCAATATTGATGAATATTGATTTTGGTTACTTATTTAGTATAATGTACAACATTAACTTGTTATATATTCTTTATGCAATATTGAAGCGTCCACAATGTGGTGCTTAATCTATAAATTTTTTATGATGCGGTATAATGTGGTTAATCATGGCTTTTAATATTGTGGATACAACTTTCAATTTTTAAACTCTGGTGGATATCATGTGATTATGATGCACAATTTGTAGTCATAATTTTGACAATTACCACACCATGTTCACATTCCTACTATCCCTAGATGCCACTATGTTGAAATCATGAAAACTAATGGTTGCTTAACCAAAATAGGAGCCAATAAAATCTAAAGTAAGTGCCTCATATTTAAATATCTAAAGAAACATTGTTGATTCATCTCCCATCACTCATCTTGGGATTTGTGGGGCTAATTAGGTAGGAGGGCGTCCCCTCTTAGTTGTTGTCCAAAAAAATTATATGGATTCAACTTGTATGAGGTCTCATGTCTATATATGTGTGATCATTTGTAAATATATATTTTATAAATCTGCTCATTCTGTATTATAGTGTGTAATAAATTATTGCACCCGATTTCAACTACTTCACAAAAGTTACACAACCATTATTATCACTACATGCATATATCATCTGAATTATTTGTTGTTGATATTGTCAATTCAGGAAAATTTTCTTATTCCTAAGTGTTTCATGCTACATTTCTTGGCTTGAGGTGGATGAATTCTCAATCTTTTTTATATTAAATAAAGCACAAGTCTTAAGATAACTAAGTGGGAGATGTAAATCTATCAATACAATATTATACGAATATTTTTATAAGGATAAAAAATTAAACATTAATATGAAAAAAGAACATTTTTTATCTATAAGAAATAAAACAATTATGGTAGAGGATTTGTTAAATAAGTGTGTTCGACAATAGTAGTGATAGACAATTGATAGGAAAACCCTAGCGCTAAAAGAAAGAAATAATGAGAAGAAATGGAGTCCAATGGTTTGCTATTATCTTTTTTTAAGATAAATTACAAATTTAGAAAACAAAAATCATTGATTATTTATTATTTTCAACAACAGATCTCACATTACAAAATTAGATATTTTAGTTAGATATAATAGACAATTTAATTTTTGTTGTTGTTATCAAATTAGAGAATACAATAATATAATGTCTTGTGTTTTCTCTTATGGTTTGAGGGTGTGACTTTTATGAAAAGTTATTTCATCCAAGGTGTAAACTACATATATTCATAAACATATTTTTGTACATTTTGCGTCTGAAATTGTTGTTCTTAGCATCAGAGGTCATTGAGCTTTCAAAAAGATCTAAAAGAATTATGAACATACATAGATGTAGTGCTTCATATGTTTAGTTTTTCCATCCTAACAGGACCCCGTGTCTACTTTCCAACTAGATTTAAGTATTAGTTCTTCATTTTTCTTTTATTTTAAATAAAAGAGATAAGAGAAATTTCATCTACTAATTCCCTGTGTCCCTTCCTCTATTTTATTCTTTTGAATTTTTAGTCAATTTTCATATTCCTCCTTTGATTTTTTTGGGTCTTACCTCATTCTTGTCCATTCTTATTCTCTCTCTTCTCCGTTTCTTGTTTGCATGTTATACTCTAACAACCACATTCTATTGATTAGGAATATTTTTGAAAGAGGACAGGAAAATCGGACCACACCGGTGAGACCAAGTCCAAAACTGGTAGTATAGGAGGCCTCCTATACTTATTGTATAGGACAACCAATGAGAACACCAAAAACCCAACCCATAAAAAAATTAATTGAGGGAGAAATTATTTTTTCAGCATTAAAATGAATTCTTTAATACTATAAAAAAATTGATTAGTCTCCTACCATTTTTCTACAGGAGGCCTCCTATAGGAGCCCTTATCCTACACATTGATTTGCTCGTGGACCAAGCTTTTAAAATTTTGATTCGAGTTGGGTGGGTGAGGCCATAGCTCACTTGGTCTAAATATGACCACCATTGATACAATATGATATTCTTTCCCTTCAAAATTACACAGCTAAGTAATGGCGTCATACATGATTTTTCCCTAACAAATGATAACACGTCTTCCATACATAAGGTATAACATAATATTTAAATACAAGAAGTATTTTGCTATAACATACAATATACATTTGAAATCCATCACAATGTATTGCACCATACAACATAAAATCAAATCCATATCACAATATAATGCAGTATCTAGCATATAATTGAGACCACACAATGATACAATCCACGTCATATTATTTCAATCACACAATTGTTATCATATACCCATTATCTATACTACTATAAAAAGAGTGAATAGCTTTTACTAATTACAAATACACCACTAACCAATTACCTTGCAACATTTTCAAAATGCTTGTTTTTCCTTAATTTTCTCTCCACACAAATTTCTCCTTTCTGAAATATTATAACTCACAAACTGTCCGATACACCAGCATTTCCGTATACCTCCATCGACATCCTACTACTTGGAACATGGGTAAAACGTGGTGGCCAGTTGCTGGTGGACCAAGCAACTAACTACACATTTTGTTCTCCCCCTTCGCACTCGATGTCAAATGCAACCAACCTGTCAGTTGAATTTTAAATAGCTTGACGTAGCACTCTGAATATGGGAAACTACCTTAACTACCTTCATCTTCCTCGCTTCTCCAGACGCGTAGACGCTCGACCATCCGTCACTACGATTATGGTGAACAGAGAATGGGCTGGTCCATAGCGCTACAAGCTATCATGTGGGTTCATGCCGTTGATTGTAGGAAGTCACGATCAACGATTTCTCGGTGCCGGTGGACCAGCTGAGCCACGTCTCTTCCGTAGGTCACTCCAGGAAATAGAGGATGAGTATGGCTTCACCTAACCTAACCTAACCTATTTGTCCCCCTTGCCGTGCCGACGAGTTCATCGGTGTTGAAGAGGCCATATTCTGCAGAGACGTGTCTTCGTCACGGTTCATGTCGTTTGCCATTGTTGCGCATATGTGATTAAACTCATGTATTGTATATATTGAATGTGAATAGTTATCTGAATGTAAAAAACCAAACAATTTTTTATTTTCTCAGTTGATGGCTGATTATCCCCTCGACATCTGCAGCCCCTCAACGTACATAAACTAATTCATTTTATCTCTTGCACCCGCTCTTCGTCATTGTCAACCCTTGCAACGACGCTGTCAACAACTCAAACTAACCAAACTCTCACTGCACCGTTCCATCATGTGGGATCACCATCTAAAAGATGATATGGTCGGCCAGCGCCAACATTTTCATTTGATGTTTGAGAGCATCTATAGAGTACACCATTGCCTTCGGTGAAGCACCACGTTTACTGAACCTCAATCATTCAACACCCTTCCCTTTACTCTCTTGTCTGGAATATACAACTCACAACTTGTTGTATACAACCACATTTAACTAGTTTGTTGGAGTTATAGGTGTATTCTTTGCAGGAAACTCTTCGTGAGTAGTTATTCCCGAGCAAAAGTAGAATACGAAGAGTGTTCAACAGCTCATGTATGTACTGTATACTCGCACTTGAGGGGGAGGAGGAGTTTCCGTCATGGCTGGATAGGCATCTCACCATAGGAAATGGGTAACTAATGTAGAGGAATTGCTGTTTTCACTTGGTAGTTGTCATTCCACCCACATCGTTTCATTGGGTATTTGACCTCATACTTCACGAGCTGCCAATCGATGAGGCCTGGGTACTCTGTCGTTACCCTGCATGTGAAGTTAGAAGCTTCATTGTGCGCTACCAAAAGGAAGGAATTATTACTGTTTTTTCTAGTCAATTGGTTAATTCTTGCACTCATGTACCCAGCAACAACAGAGCGAGAGGAGGTTTTTCAAGTACGAGGTCCCTTAAAAGTACGGAGATGTTACATCCTGACTATGAGTAGTTGGCCATATATGGTGGAGCATTAAAGAGAGGAACGGTTTTGAATCTGTATGTTTTAGAATCCACACACCTGCCGCAATCAAGTAATACATGTCTTGAAACTCTTATTCTAGACATGTAATGGTTCTTCCTTAATTCGTGCTTGGTTGAAATCAACTGATACTTATCGTCCATTTACTCAACGTATTTGTAGATAAGAAGCAAATGGAAACACCAATAATGATGTCCCCCTTATGGACCACACGTGGCGCCGAGTGTGAGAGCTTACCCATGCTCAAATGGCTCCCTTATTCGTTGTGGGTCATTGCCAAAGAAGACATCTCCTTATTCTCTTAAAGTCATGCACCCGTTGGAATAGAGAAGAGGAACCGTAGACACATATATGCCTCTTTAAATTATGTTGTATAGCCAAGCTTAGTGCAAAGCTTCCAATCAAATCATATTGGGTTTTTCTGAACAGTTTGAGGTAATGTCATCTACAACCTTGATATAGTGTTGTTCATCGTCTTATTGGCCCTTTGCATGTGGCTCACGTGATACCTTTAGGAATATATGTTGGGAAAGGAAAATGATTTCGACCCATGTCCTAGTTGGATTTGGACTTTACTAGGAGTTGGTTTGTGCTATAAATTCTAATAGGAGACAAATTTAAAAGGGAAAGAAGATAATTTCCTATGAGCAGCATGGTATTGGATTAGGAATTGGAATATGATTTCTAGTTGCAACCACATGTCCTGGAGGGCTATAAATAGATGTCACGTGGGAGGCCATTGAGACCATCCCACCGATTGGGGTGTGATCATCCCTCCAGTTACTTGTTGCTACCGTTTGTGGTAGAAGAGCCAGACAATAAGAACAACTGGAGGAGCTCTATTGGTTGATAAGAGAGAGTCAATGACTTTGGCTTGAAGAAAAGTAGCGGCTGATAGTCAGTAACACAATCGGTACACTGACAGAGCAACTCTCTTAGTTGATAAGAGAGAGCCAATGACTTTTTCTTGAAGTAAATTAGTGGTTGGCAGTTACAAACATATTGTTTCTATGGAGGCAACGGTCTGACCCAGTCAGCGGTCACAATAGCATCAAGCGATCCTCAGCAACGACAACAGACTCGTGAGGAGATCAAGTAAAGATGGAGGTTTTGTACACATTGGGTGTGATTATCTTCTTCCTCGTCTTGTTCTCATGTGGGGAAGGCTACCCAGATTTAGGGATAATTAAATATAAGAAGTCTGAGTTGTAATCTTAATTACATAGTGCTTGTTGGTTGTATTGTATTGTAGTTTTTTTCTTCTTGTCTTGAGGAGAATTTTCTACATTAAATCTGATGTTTCTTTTTAGGTTTATACACTTGTCAGTAACACTTCTACAACAAGTTTTCATCACTTCTAAGATCGTATCAGTACAACATCCCAACTAGTGGTATCAGAGCACAGACTGCAGGTAGAGGTCCAAATGGGGAAGTATGAATATGTGACGATTATAAAGTTGACAACCACAAATTGGTAGACATAGAAATCCAAGATGGAGGATATTCTCTATTGCAAAATTTTGTATGATCCGATAGAGGGACAAAAGTCAGAGAGTATGTATGATGCGGAATAAAAGAAATTAAATAGGAAGACTGTCAGATGACTGCAAAAATGACTCATGTTTATGTGTTTCATCACATCTCAAAAGAGACCAATGCCAAAGATCTTGGGAGAATCTCAAGATATTATATGAGCAGAAGATTGCCACAAATAAAGTTTTCTTGACTAGAAAGTTGATGAACCTCAAGTACTGGGACGGTACAAGTATCACTGAGCATATGAATGAATTCAAAAGTGTTGTAAATCAACTGGGGTCCATGGAGACAGCTCTTGATGATGAACTCTAAGTTCTACTTTTTCTGGGATCATTGCCTGATAGTTGGGAGACGCTTGTAGTGATAGTCATCAATTATACATAGGAAGGTAAGTTGCACTTGATCAGTTGAGGAATAGTCTATTTAACGAAGAGACTCGACGATGAGTCTTAGGCGATAGTGGGTCAGAAGTGCACTTCACAAAGAGTAGAGGTGTTGATAGAGCGAGAGATTGTGGTATATCCAAGAGTTGCAGTGACTCCTAGGGCCATGAGAAGTCTCATGATATATCTAAGTCGAAGAGTAGTAGAGGTTGCTTCGATTGCGGAAAGCCAAATAATTTCAAAAGGGGTTGCAAGGTTTGGAAAAAGAAACATGGGTTTGAAGTCAAAGACAAGCAAGATGATGACAAGAATACTACAAAGGCCATCTTAGATGACAGGGACGATGATGAGATGCGGTCTTGACAGTCCAAGAGTAGTGTTTGCATGTTGAGGATGATGATTCTGAGTGGGTGGTGGATACTATAGCTTCTTATCATGCTTCACCGAGTAAGGAATGCTTCACTTCATACAGGAGGGGAGACTTTGGGAGAGTGAGCATGGGAAATTTCAACTTGTCTAAAATTATCATGATTGGAGATATTTGTGCTCAAACAACTATCAGTTGCACGTTCACACTGAAAGATGTTTGTCATATTCCAGATTTGCAACTGAGTCTGATATCTGGTTCATTCTTTGATAGAGAAGGTTATCATATGGGTTTTGATGGTGGGAAATGCAATATCACCAAGGGGGATTTGGTTATTGTACAGAGTAAATTGTGTCACACATTGTACAAGACCTAGCTTAAGGTGCTCAAAGACGGCCATATATATGTAGTTGAGGATCACTAAATAGATCTATGGAACAAACGGCTAGGATACATGAGTGAGAAATGCTTGAAGATCTTATCAAAGTAGATATTGATTTCATGTGGCAAGGACACTGGTCTCAGTTCATGTGATGCATGTCAGATAGGAAAGAATTGACATGTTTCTTTTAAGACAAGATCAAAGGTGAAGGTACAACTTCTACAACTAGTTCATTGGGATGTGTGTGATCTGTTTAAGGTGGCCTCATTGGGTAACAATAGGTATTTTGTCATGTTTATTGATGATGCATCTAGGAAGGTGTCAGCCTACTTGCTGAAGACCAAGGATTATGTCTTTTAATGTTTTCAAAAATTTCATGCCATGGTGGATCAGGAGACAGAGAAGAAGTTGAAATATCTCCACAGGGACAATGGTAGAGAGTACACCTGTAGGGAGTTCCAGGATTATTGCGCACAACACATAATACGACATGAAAGGACAGAGCCTGACACACACAAAAAAATTGGTACAACTGAGAGGATGAAGTGTACCATAGTGGAGAGAGTCAAATGCATGTTGAATACTACAAAGTTTTCAAGCAGATGCTGAGGCTAGGCAGTGCATACTGCCTGCTATCTGATAAACCGATCTCCATAAGTTCCTTTTGGGTTTGCTATACCTAAGAAGGTATGGACATGCAAGGATACTTCCTATGCTCATTTGTGAATATTTAGGTGTAAGGCTTATGCACATGTTCCATGGGAAAAGAGGCAAAGGTTGGATGATAAAGCAGTGCCATGTATCTTTCTTGGATATGGAGATCAACAATTTGGCTATAGGTTATGAAACCCTATGAAAAAGACCATGAGAAAATATAGAGATGTGACATTTTATGAGAGTCAAACAGTAATAGAGCATGAGAGTGATGATGCAGAGGCTACATGATCAGGTGATAGTTCTTCTGATGATGAGTATGAGGATGTTTTAACTTCTTCACATGTGCACTCTTTAGATGACGAAGAAGAGAAACATGATCACCATGAGAAATAAAGTGATAGAACATCGAGTGTTCGGGTTCCAGATGCATAGATGAGTGATTCAAACTCACAATCAAAGACTTTTGGGCAGGTTGGAGCAAGATCATCACCAGAAAGAGTCCTCAGAGTAGTAGTTGAGGAGGTCTGACAGAGTTTGTAATCCTTCATCCAGATATCCAACATCTCAATATATTCTCCTTACTAATAAGTGGGATCCAGAGACTTATCATGAGGCACAAACTCATAGAGACAAAACACAGTGACATCAAGCAATGCAGGAGGAGATGTATTAATTGTAGAAGAATGATACCTATGAGCTTGTGGTGGTTCCCAAGGGCTGGAAAGCACTAAAGAATGAGTGGGTCTACAAGACGAAGAGAGATAAAAACAATAAAGATATGAGATACAAATCTAGGGTAGTTGTCAATGGATTTAGTCAAAGACCATGGGAATATCATCAGAGGGTTTCTGAGCATTAGTATAAAAGGTCAGAAATAAGGTTTTCATCTAGGATGGCTCAACTTATCAGTCAGGGAGATCCAATAAAGTTCCAAGTGTGGGCATAGAGAGAGAAGCGGTACTGCCATGACACTTCTTCTCAGTTGTTTGGGAACAAAGTGAAGTCAGGATGGGGCTTCAAGAAGATGGATAAAAATGACAGGATGATGGCATGCTTAGAGATAATGGATCCATCGCAAGTGGTGATGGAGTCCACAAGCTACTCTAGATGATTATTGAAGACAATGTTTGGAGCGGAGATTATTGGGAAAGGAAAAGAATTATGGCCCATGTCCTAGTTGGATTTAGACTTGAGTAGGAATTAGCTTGTGCTACCAATCCCAATAGGAGTCAAATTAAAAAGGAAAAGAAGATGGTTTCCTATGTGCAATATGCACTAGTACAGTATTGGTCTGCAGCGTCGGTTTTTTGAAGCCTACAATGTCACTTTTCAAGCGACGCCTAGGTGGGCGTCGCTACAGTATTGCGACGCTATAGAGGTAGAAAAACCGACCCTAGAGAGGTACAAAAACCGACCCTAGAGGGAACAAAAACTGACCCAAGAGAGGTAAAAAAAATTGACCCAAGAGAGGTAAAAAAACCGACCCAAAAGAGGTAAAAAACCGACCCAAGAGAGGTATAAAAACCGACCCAAGAGAGGTATAAAAACCGACCCAATAGAAGTACAAAAACCGACCAAGGAGAACCTGCTGGGTCGGGTTTTTATAACCGACCCTAAAAGTCTTCAAGCTATAGAATTTTGGGATGAACCTACTGGGTCGGTTTTTGTATATAACCGACACAAGAAGTATCTATTGGGTCGATTTTTCTCCATAAGAGACCCTAGAAGTCTTCAAATAGCTGTAGAATTTTGGGATGAACCTACTGGGTCGGTTTTTGTATATAACCGACCCAAGAAGTATCTATTGGGTCAGTTTTTCTCCAAAAGCGACCCTAGAAGTCTTCAAATAGCTGTAGAATTTTGGGATGAACCTATTGGGTCGGTTTTTGTGTACACCGACCCAAGAAGTGTCTATTGGGTCGGTTTTTCTCCATAAGCGACCCTAGAAGTCTTCAAATAGCTGTAGAATTTTGGGATGAACCTACTGGGTCGGATTTTGTATATAACCGACCCAAGAAGTATCTATTGGGTCGGTTTTTCTTCATAAGCCACCCTAGAAGTCTTCAAATAGTTGTAGAATTTTGGGATGAACCTACTGGGTTGGTTTTGTATATAGCCGACCCAAGAAGTATCTATAGGGTCGGTTTTCTCCATGAGCAACCCTAGAAGTCTTCAAATAGCTGTAGAATTTTGGGATGAACCTACTGGGTCAGTTTTTGTGTATAACCGACCCAAGAAGTTTATAGGGACGGTTTTCTTAAATAACCGACCCGAGAAGTTACATTTTTTTAAAGAAAAATTCTACAGAACCAGAAATCTTCAGTACAGCAACCTGCAAAATAGAATTTTCTTTACGCAATTCAAAACCTGCAATAGAAATAGACTTGCAAATGCAATGATGCAAGCTAAAAATGCATTCCAAAGCCATTTGCTAACTTTTATGTCCAATCCTTTTTGAATTGATGTATCAATCTCCAAACCACACACATTCATAACAACAATTATTCACATATATTGAGTTGAGACATCTTCATACACAACACTTACTAACATTCTAGCAAGTCTAAGATAGATTCATTCAAATGAGACATATAGCACATACTAACATTCATACACATAGCACATACTAACAATAATGATAGATTTTAAGTTTAAAAGTGATATTAAATTTAATGTCATATACAAAAAGTAAAATTTGATAGAGTTTCAAATCTACATACACAAATGAAGTTATGAATTCAATCCAATGCTATAGTGACTTCATTAAGAAAAGCATCTGACCATTCTTCTCGGAATTCATTTAACCCATCAAGTGTGTAAGGATGAGTTGTAAAGATCCGCAAAAAAAAAGCACATGCTCGTATATATTTTATAAAATGACGCAAATCTCACATGTAAATTTATGATGTTATTCTTTATTAATTACCTTATCTATACTCTGAATGTCTAGTGATGCTTCTTTGAAAATAGTTTGCATATACTTCATTACGTAGTAGCCACAGGCCCTGTCATTATTTTGTATAGGACACTACAAATAAAGAATTATACTTAATATTAGTAAACTGCTACAAACAGAGTTGAAATAAGACTATAAGAGAGTTAACATATAAAATTTGACATTAATACATTACTGTAAGAGTTGTACATATACGACTAAGTAGTCAAAGTAGTTACCTTGACATTTTTCAAAGGCAGTGTCTTTAATTTTGTGGGTATTATTCCTCCACCTTCACAATAAGCCTTTATACCCCTATCAATCAATTTGATTATGATAGTTGTCAAAATAGAAATTCTAAGTATAAATATCATGTTGAAGCATAACAATTGATGTTATAGAAACTAAATTTATGCTTACTCCATAGTTGGCAATCTCAGTTTGTGACCCCTTGTTGTTTTTCCCATTGGGTCAAGATAATAGAAAGTCATCAATTTTGGGACAACCACCACTAGTTCCCAATGTCTAGATCTGAGTAAATTTATATTGAAAACAAAAATTATAATTATAATTTAGTCAATATTATAATTCTATTGAATTATAATACTTACTGGACGTTAAAAGGAATTAGAATAATTTCCTTTCCCACACTACCAAAATATTTGAATGCAGTACTGAAGTACTCATTCACATCATCCATTTGTGTCTGCACTTGACTAGTGACTGAAGGAACTAAGAATCCAATATTCTTTATATCAAAGTTTGTCATCTCAGTATATAAATGGCTGTAAAACATTTGTAAAAATTTGATATGTAACAAATAAGCTAAAAATGTATATATTCAAGTAATCTATATTGATTAATTCTTACCTTATCCATACTTCTAATATCAAAGTATTTAGCCAATCATACCGGAACAACTCTATAATATCATCAAGAAAAATAAATTCTCAAAGTCCCTCCCAACTGCATCTTCTGTTAAATTGACCAACATATGTGATCCTGGGCTTTGGTTGGCTAAGTATCGAGCCAAACGTTTACTTCTATTTCCCAATTCATCGAATGTGGCTTCTGGAATGAAAGAAGGCTTGGGCATAGGAGGACGACTAGTAGGATTTTTACTTTTTGGTTTACAAACCTGTTAATTAAATACATACTTATATTAAATGAGTTCATATATGTAGCTAGTCAAATATGAAAAACATGTAGATATACCTTATCAATGATAACCAAGTGTCTAGGCCATCCCACCATAGCACCCTCTGCTTCATCAACTGTACCATATTCAAAAGAAGGTATGGGTAGTGGTTTTTCCCCCATTCCGTCATACACAAGATGGATGGACACATGACAAATGTCATCAGAAACTGATTGACAATGTAATGTACCACCGATGTTGTATACCTTACCCGCTGCCACAACATTGTACTCTGGAAACTCCACTGCAAGTTTACAGTTCATACCAACCTAGTTGAAATAATATAAGTTATATACAAAGCGGTAAACCAGATACCTACTATATTATATATATCATATCAATTAACATATAGAACAAACTTACTGCAGATTGTTGTGGTGGTTCATTGGGAGTGCTCCCACAACCTTCTACAATTGGAGTATGAGCTTGTACCTCATCATCTGAGAGACGCACAGTTTGAGGAGGTTGAGAAGGTTGAATAGGATGAAATGAAGACAATATTTGTTGCACTTTCTGTGATACTAATGCTTCAACCTCGTCATGTGTAACTGTATGACCTCTTCTAGATTCTGAAGGCCCATAATAAGTCTTGAATCCTATGCCAGCTCCTAATCCCCTAACACGGCCAGGATGCTCTTTCGTACCAAGAGCAACTGATAGTTCATCCATGCGTCCAATTGGTATGAACTTTCCTTGTTTTCTTTGCTCATAGAGATCATCCTATTCATATTTAATGAAAATATTAAATCACAAACAATTAGATATTATTAAATCAAAGTTTGTGTGATTTACTCTTTAATTACTTAATTGTGATGAACTTACCATCTTTTGTGCCACCTCCTTAGTTGCAGGGTTGGTAATTTCACCTACTTTGTTTTTTCTAGCATCAAGCCAAATTTTATAACGGGGTGGACGCTCAACTTGAGTTGTGCTAGACCCTTCTCCAGAAGAGATTTGCTTCTCCAGTTGTTCTCAGTGTTGGGCATAACCAAGGGATCCCATGTGATGGTTATGCACATTTTTGGCCCGTCTTTCCTTTTGGGCCTCGTGAATAGCCTGATCATTTAAAATGAGGTATTGCAATTTACAACTTGGCAAACATATACATATATAAAAACATTAATTGTATAAAAACATTCATATATATATATGCACAATCTTTATTACCTGAAACTCTTATGATTTCCTTTGTGCAACAAATCTGTCCCAAACCTCAGGATCTATAAAAATATATACGTCTGTTGGTTTCTTCTTTTGATTAGGATTATCTATATAATCTCTTTTGAGACAGGTCTTAAATGCCCTCCATCTTGACGTTTCGTGTAATATAAAAATATGTTTATGTCATAACCTTCATATGACATGACATCCATTTTTGCCTTAAAGGTGAGCCATTTTATGTTCTCAGCAACATAATTTGGTGATTCAGATAGCTGCTTAAAGACTTTCTCTTCAAACCACCTAATAAATGTTTGATTATGCTCTCTTGCAAGCCACATTGAACTGGATCACGGATGATTTTTCTTGATAAGATCATTGTGTTCTGTGATGTAGCTACTAACTTCATCGATGTTGTATAAAATATACAAATGTACGTGTTCCCACAACTCACGACTAATTCCTTTCACTCGTGCTCCCAGAGTTCCTTTGCCACAATAAGACTCAGTAATAAGATCATTTTTTAGATCGCTAGAAGTTTCATTGTAATTCAAAAAATCGTTGCAAAAGTCCATCACCTCCCTAGCCACATAACCCTCAATAATACTCCCTTCAGGACGATAATGATTCCGAACATCACCTTTAAAAATACTCATGTAGCGTTCAAATGGATACATCCAATGTAAAAAAATTGGACCCAACATCTTCACCTCCCTTGTAATATGTACTACAAGATGAACCATGATATCAAAAAATGAAGGAGGAAAGTACATTTCAAGCTAACACATGGTAACAATTACATTATTTTGTAATTTATCGAGAGTATCAGGATGTATCACTTAGTTGCATATTTCATTGAAGAAGAAACAGAGTCTTGTGATTGCAAACCTTACATGCTTCGGCAATACAGATCGAATAGTCACAGGTAAAATTTGTTGCATTAAGGTGTGACAATCATGAGATTTGAGACCTATCAACTTCAGATCCTTCTTTGATACCAATCTACGAATATTAGAAGAGTATCTTTGTGGAACCTTAATATTATACAAGCACTCACAGAAAGTCTTTTTTCTCCTTCTTGGACAAAGTGTAACAAGTTGGTGGTAAATATGTGCGGCGATCCCTGATCTCAACTAATAATTCTTTTCTTATACCCATTAATTCTAAATCTTTTCTAGATTTGATGTCATCTTTAGTCTTTCCTGGTATGTTCAATAACGTACCAATGATGCTATCACAAACATTTTTTTAACATGCATGACATCAATGCAGTGTCTAATTGCCAAAAATCTCCAATAAGGAAGATCCCAGAATATTGACCTCTTCTTGTATAGAGATTTGTCACATGCGAGCGTACGACTACTTAAACTCTTTCCAAATTCATTAACAATATGTTTCACCCTATCATATACAACATTTCCTGGTATAGGTTTAGGAGCACTTCGTTCCTCAGTTGAACCATTAAAGGTTTTGCGTTGCCTTCGATAAGGATGCACTGGTGGGAGAAACCTCTGATGACCAAGATATACAATTTTACCACGATGTTTCAGTCGAATTGAATCAGTATTTTCCTCACAAACAGGACATGCTTTGTATCCTTTTATGCTATATCCAGACAAATTTCCATAAGCTGGGAAGTCACTAATCGTGCAAAACAACATAGCACGCAAAGTAAAGATCTCTTTACGTGAAGCATCATATGTCATAACACCTTCTTCCCATAATTTCATTAGGTCATCAATTAGAGGTTGAAGGTAAACATCAATATCATTTTCAGGTTGATTGGGCCCTGATATCAATATTGACAACATGACATACTTATTTTTCATACACAACCAAGGAGGAAGATTGTATATAACAATCATAACAGGCCACGTGCTATGTTGGCTGCTTAATGTACCATAGGGATTCATTCCATCTGTACAGAGTCCAAGTCTTAAGTTTCTTGTTTCTTTACCAAACTGAGGGTATAATAAATCAGTTTTCTTCCATTGTGGTGAATCAGATGCATGTCGTAGGACGCCATCATCATTGACCTTTAACTCCCCATGCCAAGACAAATTTTGCGCATCTTTTGTATTAGCAAATAAGCATTGAAATCGTGGTATTATTGGTAGATACCACATCACCTTGGCAGGAGAGCCATTTTTAGCCTTAGCTGAATTTGTAGTCTTGTACCTTGACGCATGACATTTTGGACAATTCATCAAATCACTATAGTCCTTCTGAAATAACACACAATCATTTGGACATGCATGAATCTTCTTAGCCTCCATTCCCATTGGGCACATTATTTTCTTTGCTTGATATGTATAAATTGGAAGCTTGTTGTCTTCAGGAAGAATTTCCTTTAACAAAGACAACAATGAATTGAAACTCTTATCGCTCCACCGGTTTTGAGCTTTAAGAGTATATAATCGCATCACAACACTCAACCTCGTGAACTTAGTACAACCCTTATATAATGGTTTTTCAGCATCATGGATAATGTTTGCAAATAAAGAAGGTGGATCAATGACATTGTCCTGATAGCTACGTAGCATCTCATCAACCATATCATCCTGAATCGGGTCATCCTGAATCGGTTCATCATTGACATTAACATCATTATCTATATCTTCTATGTCACCACTATTAGTATCGACATTTTCTGATCCATAATTAAGTTTCTCTCCATGACAATACCATTCATTATAACCTTGTATGATCCCATTGCATATGGCATGATTCTTAATTTCCTCAATAGTATCAACTTTCAAATTGTTACCAAAATTTCTACATGGACAATAGAACCTATCTGTAGGTAGTTTCCTATGTTCCTCAGCAAATCTGATAAATTCATCAACACCTTTGGTAAACTCTGGATTGCAACGGTTCTTGGTAGACATCCAACTTTGATCCATTTTCTAGATCACATTAAAATTAATTATCAAACTGAGCATTTAATATTGATACTATAAGTTGTAAGGTTTTTTTGATAGGAAATTCATTACTTTTATACTAAAGTGTACCACCTATCCCATTTTTGAATATTTAACCTCACTAGTAATTGTATAATGTATGTTTAGTTTTCAAGAAAATTTCAGCAGCATTTCCCCTTAGTTCTCCAAGTACATCAATGTAAATGGCAAATAACCACTCACATATGTACCCAGAGAACAAATGAGGAAATACTACTAAAATTTTCTTCAAAACTAAACATATATTATACAGCTACATCCTAAGTGAGATTAAATATCCAAAAACAGTCCCATATCGGGGACTATCTAAAATTTACTCCTAATGAATAAATTTTGAATGGGTTTCTAAGTTTATATATAAATGTATTTGTCATATTTATGCATAGGTGGTCTCATCTATAAACCCTAAAGTGTCAATCTAAAACTAAACAATGTCTACCCTTGTATTTTTAGATTGTATACAATGATTACATATGTGATTGATAATAAAATGTAGATATAAAAGAATACATGTTTTTATTATTGGTTGGTTTACTAGATAAACATTCATTTATATGTACTGAATTGAATAATCAATTAGGTGCTCTTGACAGATATAAATAGAAAGGCGTAAATTAAACATCATGTAGGATCTTTCATAATAGGTAACAGTAAATCAAGACTCAAATACAAAAGACAGCCAACACGACCAGTGTATCTAGCATGGTCGTGGTACAACATTGGCATTTCAACTTAGCCGTGCAAAAGACACCAACACGACCGTGCAAAAGACACCAACACTACCGTGCTACACCCCAACATAAGGAAGAGCACCAACATAGCCGTGTAAAGGACAACACAAAGCTTGAAATGGGAAATGAAAAATCTTACCTGTTGGGCGCGGGCGTGGAGGAAAAGCTTTGGAATGTCATTTGTCGTTATTAATAGGGCCGGGCTACGCGAAATAAGAAGGTGTGTTGGTGGCGGGCGGCTTTTGGAGAAGCAACAACAGTGACCTTGGCGGCGAGCTGGTGAGCTACGACAACGGCGACGAGACCTTGGCGGCGAGCTGGTGAGCTACGGCAACAGCGGCGAGTTGGTGAGATACGGCAACGGAGGCAAGACCTTGGTGACACCTTTGGCAGTGAGCTAGTGAGCTACGGAAATGGCGGCGAGGTACCTTGGCGGCAAACGGAAAGCTGGCAAGCGGCAAGATGGTGGCAAGACTTTGGCGGCGCGGGACCTTGGCGCCGGCGAGAGTGAGGGCGACAGTGAGAGAATGAGAGAGATGATAGTGAGGAGAGGGAGAGTGCGAGAGTGAGGAGTGTGAGTGAGTGAGAGTGCGAGTGAGTGATGAGAGTGCGAGTGAGTGATGAGAGTGCGAGAGACGAAGAAATGGGTTTCGAAAAAATATAATACTTCTCAGGTCAGTTATGCAAGGAAACTGACCCAAGAGGTCCCTATGGTGCTCGCGCTCCGACATCTATGTGGACAATTAAGTAATAAAACCGACCCGAGAGGGTCCCAAGAAGAAGACTTCTAGGGACGGCTAAATCAAAAAACTGACCCGAGAGGGTCTCGAGAAGAAGACTTCTAGGGACGGCTATATTGGAAAACCGACCCGAGTGGGTCTCTGCACGGAGACTTCTAGGGACGGCTAAATAGGAAAACCAACTTGAGACAGTCTCTGCATGGAACACTTCTAGGGATGGTTGATCTGAAAAACCGACCCGAGAGAGTGCTCGGAAGACCTCTACGCGAAGAAGAGGAAGACTTCTACGGACGGCTAAAGAGAAAAACCGACCCAATAGGGTCTATGCGCGGAAGACTTCTAGGGACGGTCACACTGATAAACCGACCTGAGAGGGTCTCTGCGCAGACGACAAGTAACTAGGTCGATTATTTTAATAAATTGACCCTATAGATTGACGCGCAAAAGGCAAAATAAAACAAATTTTCTCCGCGGGAAGCATGTTGGGTCGGTTTTCAAATAAAATCGATGCTATGTTTATGTGTGCCGCTAATTTGATGATTTCACGGGTCTTTTCTAGCGTCGATTATCCTTAAAAAACTGACCCAATAGCTAAAAGCGGTACCCGACTTTTTTCTAATGACTTGTTGCTTTAGTTTTAGCTTATTTGGTCAGTTTTTCTAATATAAGTGACGCTAGCGGAAGCGACGTTAGAGGCCGAAAATGTACTAGTGATGGCATTAGATTAAGAATTGGAGTAGGATTCCTAGTGGCAACCATATAGCATGAATGCCTATAAATAGAGGTCATGTGGGAGGTCATTGAGACCATCCTACCAGTTGAGATGTGATCATCCCTCCAGTTGCTTGTTCGTTCCTTATGTGGTAGAAGAGCCGAAAAACAAAAACAATTGAAGGAGCTTTCTTTGTTGATAAGAGAGGGTCAGTGAATTTACCTTGAAGTGAAGTAGTGGCTAATAGTTGGTGACACATTGGGTGCACTAACAGACTAACTCGTTTGGTTGATAAGAGTGAGACAATGACTTTACCTTGAAGCAAAGTAGTGGTTGGTTGTTATAGACACAGTGTTACCATAGAGACAACGGTCTGACCCAATCAGCGGCCATAACGGCATAAACCGATCCCCAACAACGACACCGACATCGTGAGGAGATCAAGTAAAGAGAGAGGTTTTGTACACATCGAGTGTGATTCTCTTCTTCCACATCTTTGTTCTTGTGTAGGGAGGGCTACCCAAATTTCTGGGTAATTAAACCCACAAAGCGTTATTTATAATATTAATTACATAGTGTGTGTTGGCCGATATTGTCCCGTGATTTTTCTCTTCTCGTCTTGAGGAGAGGTTTTCACATTAAATCTGGTGTTTCTTCTTTAAGTTTATAAATTTCTTGATAATTCTTCTGCAATAAGTTTTTGTCACATCTAAAACCGTATCGGTACAACATCCTTAATAATATAAAGGAAACAGCACAATCTATTATTGTACCATCATAAACATGAAACTGTGTAAAATAAAAAATCAACCATCCATCATGCATAATTAGCCTTTTTGAAACTCATACAATGATGAGGATAGAGAAGGCTTATACTTTGATGACTTTTCTTCTATTGAAGAATTGTGAATCTAAAACTCAACTTTGCCGCATTTTTAGTCATTTTTCTTACATATTTTCTTTTGCCATGTATTATTAGTCACACCATTACTTGCTATAATATTTTATTTTTCTATTTTGGGTGGAAAGTAAATAGTGATAGCTTTGTAGAAAAGGCTATTAGACCTCTTATGAATAATTTTCTCATGGTATTGGTAGGAAACTAAATTTGATTTTTTGTTTGAATAAAATTGATTGTTTCAAAGAAATATGGTCAATTAAGACTAAATTTTATTCTACACTTCAGTAAAAAATGATTCTAATATAATATTTTATCAAGTAGTTTATGTCTAGAATAATTTTCTTAAATGACATCATTTTTCATTTGATTTGCTATAATTTTATTTTGAACAGTCGTAGCTTTCTTTGGGAGATATAAATGAAGATCACGAAACACCATAAAAATAACTGGTTTACACATGAATGTGAATATTAGCAATGCTCCAGTACTAGACAACGAGAGGAAAATTCTTCTTAAATAATTTATAGATTTTCCATGTCGAATAGTATTAATATGACACATTCTCTTTCATTTGTGTCAAACCTACTACAATATTGACTTATCCCATTTTCATTACTTAATTCATATTGATGTTAAATTGTTTCTCTCTTATTTTCATAAAACATGTTTATTTATCTTCGTATAACTAACATTTTAGACTGTGGGCTTAGATAATGACTGTGGCAACACATCCCACTATCACACAGACAGTGAGGTGTTACACGAAAATGTGCGGAAAACACCATAAACCACAAATTACCAAAAACACGGGTTAATTAAAACTGATTGCAGAAAGCAGATAAACTAAGAAACTATTACATTCCGATCCATATCCTACAAGAAAATAGGTCATATAAACATTTACAAGCCTTGATACGTGTTCACAGCTTAGGAGATCAGTTGTCCTGTCATCACATGAGTTCATCACCTGTTTATACATACAAAATGGCCCACATCCGGCCAGCAGTAGGATATACAAAACGTCATCGGCTATACATTGTGAAACAGCATCAAAACACCTCCAAGGACCTGAGAGTACAGGGATGACTCTAAGACTCTACTACAAATGACCAAAACAGCAGCATGTCCATCTCTTGCCTTCTACTGCTCTTCTTGCTGCTCGACCGCAACTCTGCGACCACCACCACGTCTAGCTCGAACACCTAAAAAGGTTATAAACCAGCGGGGTAGACACACAGTCCCAGCGAGAAACATAACTCCCCGTCGAAACTATAAAACCAAAGGAAGATTAAAGCAACAACAGCAGATAACTGGTAAAGGTATACAAGAGCAGTCTATATAGTGAAGCTATTGATACCATCAGACATACCAGATGTACGGGGGGCATATAACCAAGTAATTCTTTATGGAACATGATTAACAAGATAAGATTTATAAGATCTTACCTTATAACATAAGGAACATATAAGTAACTACAAGTATAATGAGATTAACTACACAAGCAAGGCCTCAACCAATGTTTCGTGTTTTGCCTTAAACAATAAATACTATTTGGCTGGATTATGTATTATTATTATGCACTAAGGAAGTGAGCCGTACCGCTCAGATCCAACCGACGGCTGCAAAACCTAGAGCCAGTTCCATACAAGGTCAATGGAAGAGCCGGACTCCATGACCTCTCCGCCTCGTGGTCAGTGCACGAGTACAACATAAGCAGGACCGCAGTCTCATGCTTAAGTGGCCTCGGCCACAGGGTCAGCTCCCGTAGGCTACCCTCTGCCTAGCCCGCCTCGGTACAGGTCTCGACGCTAGTAAAATTGAGCCACAGGCATATTCACCGTGCTGTGAGCCATGAATGCATTCAAGCTCCCATATCACATATCCTGAGCCATGGTCCTGTTCACCATGCTCTATACATATCCTGAGTCAGCAATCGTAGCTGCACTTGAATCCTCACTATTTTAGGCTAGGAGAAACCTCACATAATCAACAATATGTGCTTCAGGTTAACCCGCAGGAGAACCTATTTCACCATCACCAGCTCCTGACGATGATGGATCTATGGCCAGGGCAAACTACATGATATGTTCCACTGTGATTAGTTAGTATATTTTAAGTAGATTGTTGAGGCAACCAAGTTGTAACACATGCATAACATGAAACTACATTATTATTACCATCATCATGTTATTCCGGGATTTCAATCCCCCATCACAAGAAACCACTGCCTCAACAGGCAATCTCATCACTTGGGATATCAATCCCAAATCATCATCAGAGGATAACACCTCAACTAGGCACTTAGCCAAACTCAGGTCTTCAGACCAAAACACATATATCATCTCATCATCAAGAGTAACCATCAAGCAGTGTTACTCAAACATATATACCTCATAGCCCTTTACCTGGATATGCATCTATACCTGCATGGTTAGTATGCACAATCATCATGGATTGATAGAAGAATCATATTATCAATCATAGGCATCATATATGCTTTATAATACATTTCTCAACATGTGATCATAAACATAGGTCATATTATCAAGCAAAGTATCTTACATGCTTACCAGTCCTCAGCCTTATACATGTAATCGAGATGATCATAAACACATGTCAAGTTACATAGATATAATCTACTACCTCAATTACTATCAAGCGTCTCAAGGGTCATCATCATAAGCCAAACGTGTTTGCATAAGCAAGGACTAGCATATAGGTTTCCATATAAGGAACAAGACCCTCACTAGAAGTGCCCACTACCCTCACCAAAGGTAGTATCGGGCAGGGCACTCTCCCCTATCGTCCAAACACTTCTCCTACATATCGGCCAAACAAGTTAGCCACAAAACGGTCAAGCACACAACAAGGTATCAGGCTACCACATATATCGGGCAACAGGGAACCAAGCCATATCGTGCACTCATGTGCATCGTGCAACGCGTGTCGTGCACCTCAAGTCGTGCAACGCTGCGTCGGCTGTCAAGGGTACAACAGCCACAAAGCCTATCGGGCAACTGAGCCAATGGGCGTGTCATTCATCAGGTGTAACAGACATCCATATGCAACAGCTAGGGATACCAGGTGACAATCTGTCGGGCATCACCACTAAGTCACGATGCCCGACACCAGCTAGCCACAAACTCCAAAACGTCCAAGGTACGGATACAAGGCTACCACCTGAACCATGCGTGTCGGGCAGAGGACACAACCATGTGTAACACCCGACACACAAGGGTAGCGACCAACATTCTACTCATCTAGCTGTAATGACTAGGGCACAACCTCAAACGACAGCAAGGAGAGCATGTCGGACATCTAACTAACCTCATCTATCGGCCAACACACAAGGCTAGGGCCAGGGGAGACGCCCACCACAGAACTAACTAGCACAGCTTCACAACATCAAGGTATAACGCGGTTAAGTGTGTTGGGTAGGGTACTTTCATGGTGTGAGGCCCGACACAACAAGGTAGGAGCCCGGTGTGATGCCCGACACAACACCACAACAAGTCGACCAAGGTTCTAGCCAAAGAAGGATATCAGGTAGCATCAACCTCAAGACTATATCGACCAAGATGCAACTCCACAAGGTCATCATCAACCTCAAGCACAAGGGCACCAAAACCCTAATGGATCGAGAAGAAGGCTCACCTATCAACAACCAAGAGAGAGGGGTCTTGCCTAGCTTCTTATCACTAATCGCGCATCACAAGGACCAACCCTAACAAAGGTCCACAACCACCACAAAGCTCACCTCTCAAATCCATGGTGAGAGAAGGGTGTTGCTCAAGCATCTAGAACATAAGATCACCTCTCAACTCAAACGAGAGAGGAGTATTGCTCATATTACTAGAGTTTAAGCTCACTCCTCAAGACCAAGGAGGGAGAGGGGTGTTGCTCAACAAGAAACCCTAGAACAAGGTTCGGCCAACAAGAAGCAACTAAGAAAGAAACTGAACGAGCAACATGCATAACCGATTATGATCATAAGAAACATACAAGAACATAGAAGATGTAGTATAGTTAGGGTTAGGAGTTATGTAACCCACCTTAAGCAAGCTCTAAGCTCCTAGCTCCAAGCACCACCACAAGAAGGAGAGCAAGGCACTCTAGGGTTCAGCCTCCACTAGAGGAAGAAGGAGACTCCAAGAAGGATCGGCCACCAAGCTTGCAAAGGAAGAAGGGTGACGTGCACCAAGGAAAGGGAGACTAAGGAACGAAAGGGATCCTTAGCAAGGGAAAGGAAACACATATATAGGAAAGGATGGAGGAGAAACCAAGGAAAGACAAGGCAAGGTGTCGCCCACCTAGGGACACTTGTCCAAGGCCATTTCCACATGCAAGCATCAAGCACCAAGTGTCCACTAGTGGTGACACAAATGAGGTCAAAAGAGGGTCAAAGGGTCCATGGGTGACACACCCACACCATGTCCGACACACACCCTGGGCGACACACCACTGGCCGATACAAGCACAGGCCGACACATACCCTGGGCGACACACCACAGTCCGACACAAGCACAAGCCGACACACCTAGGCCGACACAGGGCACTCTTGCCCGACACAGGGCACTCTTGCCCGAAACAAGGTCCAAAGAAGCAAAAGGCAACGCACCACAAGGCCCAACAAGCTCACCCAAGCCCAAAGGAACTCAAGCAATGAGCCTAACCGTTCCTCTCAACACTAGAGGAAGCAAGGAGAGGGAGGAACACCTCACAAGGTGGCAAACTTGCCCACAAACCCTAGACTTGGGTTAATTACAAGTAGCACCTCCAGCTCCCAGCAAAGCACCAACAAACCCTAATCACCACCAAAGGTGATTAGCAAGCAACAAAGCATCAGGGTTAAGCAAAGCAAATAGGATAAACCCTAAACAGAGGTCAGGGTCCTTACAAACTAACCCTCTACAAGGGATTTCGTCCTCGAAATCCGAAGAGAAAAGTGAGGGATAATTCCTCCTCATCTCTTCCTCAAGCTCCCACGTGGCTTCCTCAACGCCACGATGATGCCAAAGAACCTTCACAAGAACCAGGTCCTTCCTCTTCAGCTTCTTAACTCTTCTGTCAAGGATCATCACAGGACCTTCCTCATAGGTCACATCTTCATCAAGCTCAACCTCGACCGACTGTATCACTGTTCCTGAATCTGGATGACTTTTCTTCAGCATACTGACATGGAACACTGGGTGTAACCTGTGCAATTCTGGCGGCAGCTCCAACTTGTAAGCTACCCTTCTCATACGTGCTATGACCGGGTGTGGACCCATATATATGGGTGCTAGTTTACCCTTCTGGCCAAACCTTAGCACACCTTTCCATGGCGAGACTTTAAGATACACTTTGTCTCCTACCTGGAACTCCAAAGGTCGTCGGCAATTGTCTGCGTAAGACTTCTGCCTGTCATGTGCCGCTTTCAACTGTTGCTGTATCACCTTGATCTTTTCTGTTGTCTGCTGTACTAACTCAGGACCCAAAAGTTGATATTCACCCGACTCATACCAACACAATGGTGATATGCACTTTCGGCCATATAAGGCCTCATAAAGAGCCATGTCAATGCTCCGCTGATAACTATTGTTGTAAGCAAACTCTATCAAACTAAGATGCACGTCCCAACTGCCTAAGAACTAAAAAACACAAGCTCGAAGGAGATCTTACAAAGTCTAAATAGTCCTCTCAGACTATCCATCTATCTGTGGATGGAAAGCGGTGCTGAACCTCAACTGTGTTCCCAACGCTTTGTGCAACTGTTCCGAAAAATGACTCATGAACTGAGGACCTCTGTCAGAAACTATCATCGCTGGAACACCGTGCAAACGTACTATCTCATCTACATATACCCGAGCGAGTTTCTCGGCTTTATACGTTGTCTTCATAGGTATGAAATGAGCAGACTTCCTCAATCTGTCCACTATTACCCATATGGAATCATGATTCCTAGTTGTCCTGGGTAGACCAAATATGAAATCCATGGTTATATGATCCCATTTCCATTGTGGTATCAGCAGGGGTTGCAATGTACCTGCCAGCTTCTGATGTTCAGCCTTGACTTGCTGACATACCGCACACCTAGCCACGAACTCGGCTACATCTTTCTTCAAGCCGTGCCACCAATACAAGTCTTTCAGACTATGATACATCTTGGTGACTCCTGGATGCATAGCATACATCGACGTGTGTGCTTCCTCGAGCACTAACTTCCTCAGATCATCAGCATCGGGGACCACCATCCTATCATGATAGCAAACTAGTCCATCCTCAGACTCATGGAACCCATCACGCTTTTCGCTGTCGAACTCTGATCTGATCAACTGTACTGTATCATCCGTTTGCTGTGCATCTTTGATCTGTTGTCTCAGTGTAGGCTTGACTTGCATCTGTGCTAAAAGTCCATCTAACAAGGAAACTTCCATCTGCACATTCATCTGCCGCAAAGAGACAAACATATCTCGTCTATGGCATACCAGGGAACTCAACTGTGTCTTCTTTGAAGAAAGAGAAGAAGACTTGCAGCTAAGCGCATCAGCTACCACATTTGCCTTACCAGGATGATACTTGATGGTGCAGTCGTAATCATTGATTAGCTCCATCCATCAGTGTTTTCACATGTTTAGCTCATTCTGTGAAAAGATGTCTTTCAGATTCTTATGATCTGTGAAGATCTGACACACTTCCCCGTAAAGATAGTGTCTCCAAATCTTTAACGCATAAACCACTTCTGCCAACTCCAAATCATGAGTCGGATAGTTGTCCTCATATTTCTTAAGTTGTCGCGAAGCAAAAGAAACCACGTGATCTTCCTGCATCAGCACACAACCTAAACCTTTCTTGGAAGCATCGGAGAAAATAACATAGCCCTTCCCAGGCTCTGGGAGTACTAGCACTGGTGCACTAGTTTGATTTTCCTTCAAACTTTGGAAAGCTTGCTGACAACGTTCATCCCAGACAAAAGGTACATCCTTTCTAGTCAACTTTGTCATTGGCAACGCAATCGCACTGAAGTCCTTGATAAACCTCCGGTAGTATCCTGCTAAACCCAGGAAACTATGAGCTTCTGTCGGCGTCTTCGGCTGTTCCAATTCTGCAACGCACTCCACCTTCTTCGGGTCCACTTTTACTCCTTCTACAGATATCACATGACCCAAGAAAGTTACTTCTTCTAGCCAGAACTCACACTTACTGAACTTGGCGCATAACTGATGTTGGCGAAGAAGAGTCAATGCTAGTCAAAGATGTCGCTCATGCTCTTGCTTGTCCCGACTATAGATCAAGATGTCGTCTATAAAGACTACAACAAACTGATCTAGGAACGGACGGAACACTCGATTCATGAAATCCATGAAAGCAACAGGAACATTGGTTAGCCCAAACGGCATAACCACAAACTCGAAGTGACCATACCTCGTCCTAAAAGCTGACTTTGGTATGTCATCTGCCTTAATCCTCAACTGATGATATCCAGACCGTAGATCGATCTTTGAAAACACTGTAGCACCACACAACTGATCGAACAGATCATCTATCCTCGGTAACGGGTACTTGTTCTTGATCGTGACCTTGTTCAACTATCGGTAATCCATACATAACCACATCGATCCGTCCTTCTTCTTAACGAACAACACTGGAGCACCCCAAGGTGACGTACTCGGTCGGATGAAACCTTTCTCCAACAACTCTTATAACTTCTTCTTAAGCTCTGCCATCTCCACTGGAGCCATCCTATATGGTGTCTATGCAACTGGCTCTGTTCCTGGAACCAGATTGATCTTGAAATCAATCTCTCGGGGTGGAGGAACACCAGGGAACTCATCAGGAAACACATCGGCAAACTCTCGGACAACCGACACCTCTTCAAGGTTAGGACCTTTTGCCTTGGTATCTACAACGTGAGCTAAGAACGTCTTACATCCTCGTCGTAACAACTTCTTTGCCACCATAGATGACACTAGACATGTCAGAAGAATCTTCCTATCTCCTTGAAAGACCCACTTCTCTCTGTCATCATCAAACACTGTCTTCTTGGAACCACAATCCAAAACAACCTTATACTTCTCTAAGGTATCCATCCCAAGGATCACATCGAAACATTCATATCAAGTGGTATAAGATCCACTTGTATACGGTGTCCTGAAAAAGATAAGACACAAGATTGACACTCTTCTCAAAGCATCGAGGAACCATCAAGAGGGGTTTCTAACAACAAGCTATCCTTCTTACAACTAACAGGTAAACGACAGTTTTCAAGCATACTATAGGCGATAAAAGAGTGTGTAGCACCCGAGTCAACCAGAATAGATATAAAGCAAGAAGAAGACATATCAGAATGAAATAACTCCATCTGACCTGTCACCACTCGCGGGTTGACTATCACCTCCGGCTGACTCATAGCATAGAATCGAGTCGTTGCTTGCTGTCCACGTCCTCTGCTTCCTTGAGCAGACGATCCCGCTTGCGACGCTTGACCGCATCCTCGCCCCCTGCTACTACTGGGCAGTTGTCTATCTGACCCTCGTTGATTCTGCCTTGGCTGCTGTGTCACTTCAACATCTCTATTCGGGCAGTTGAACCTGAAATGCCCGATCTGACCACAAAGATAGCATGACCTATCTTCAAACTGTGGCCTAGATGGCCCTGTCACTGCCACAGAATCTATACTATGTGCCCTTGACGGTGAAGAAACATAACCTCTTCCCTTACTCAGAGACCACCACGATGGTACACTGGAACCTCTCATCACAGAAGGTGCTGAAAATCTTGGCTTCTTGAAGCCACCAAACCTCTGTCCCTAGAACTGAGCAGGCCTCTTCTTAGACATGGATTCTCTTTTCTCCCTAACTAACCGTTCGATCCTCCGGACAGATTCCACAAACGTAGCAAACTGCTCTCGGTTCTCCAACACAGAAACAGGTGTTGTCAGCTCAGCACTCAGGCCTTTCTCAAAGTGTCTGATCCGCTCTTCATCTGTTGTTGCCATGTGAGGACAAAACCTCAACATGTCCATGAACTTGGCTTTATACTCGGTGATGTTCATCGTTCCTTGTCACAGGCTCTCAAACTGACTGATCTTCTCATCTAGATACGTCTTCGAAAAGTATCTGCTAACAAACTCGTGCCAGAAAACCTCCCAACCGATCACCTCACTAGGTCGCTTCTCCTCCTCGATGGTCCACCAGTGACCAGCACTACCCTTCAGGAGGTTGACAGTGTGCTTTACTTTGTCTGCTTCGGGGATGTCGAGGATCCGAAAAGCCTTCTCAAGACTTGTCAGCCACAGATCTGCATCCGCTGGATTATCCATCCCAGCATAATCCGAAGCTTCAACTCGGCGAAGCCGCTCAAAGGTCTTCCCAATACCCGATGTTTCACCATGGGGAGCATGTGCTCTCAGTGGAGGCACTGGCAATCTTTCTACCATGAGATTCATCATAGCCGTCATCTTCCCCATAAGCTGTTGGTAGGCAGGGTTCTCGAGAATGGCTGGGTCAAGTTGGGGGACCTCAAACACCCAATCTTCATGTGCCTGCCCTATAGCTCCATCAACTGATGCAACATCGTTGTTCTCAGCAGCATGTTCTTCATGGTTTTCAGACATCTTGACTTTTCTTCTACTGAGGGCAGAAGATGATGGTAAGAAAATCTGGAAAACTCACAAGAACAGACACAACCTAGTCCTAAATCCCTATAGACTCAGCGAACCTAGAGCTCTGATACCAAAAACTTGTGGCAACACATCTCACTATCACACAGACAACGAGGTGTTACGCGAAAACATGTGGAAAACACCATAAACCACAAATGACCAAAAACACAGGTTAATTAAAACCGATTGCAGAAAGCAGATAAACTACGAAACTATTACATTCAAATCCACATCCTGTAAGAAAACATGTCATATAAACATTTACAAGCCTTGATACGTGTTCACAGCTTAGGAGATCAGCTGTCATGTCATCACATGTGTTCATCACCTGTTTATACATACAGAACGGCCCACATCCGGCCAGCAGCAGGATATACAAAACGTCATCAGCTATACATCGTGAAACAATGTCAAAACACCTCCAAGGACCTGAGAGTACAGGGATGACTCTAAGACTCTACTAAAAACGACCAAAACAGCAACATGTCCATCTCTTGCCATCTACTGCTCTTCTTGCTGCTCGGCCGCAACTCCGCGACCACCACCACGTCTAGCTCGAACACCTAAAAAGGTTATAAACCAGCGGGGTGAGACACACAGTCCCAATGAGAAACATAAGTCCCCGCCGAAACTATAAAACCAAAGGAAGATTAAAGCAACAACATCAGATAACTGGTAAGGGTATACAAGAGCAGGCTATATAGCGAAGCTATTCATACCATCAGGCTTACCATATGTACGGGGGGCATATAACCAAGTAATTTTTTATGGAACGTGATTAACAAGATAAGATTTATAAGATCTTACCTTATAACATAAGGAACATATAAGTAACTGCAAGTATAATGAGATTAACTACACAAGCAAGGCCTCAACCAATGTTTCGTGTTTTTCCTTAAACAAAAAATACTATTCGGCTGGATTATGTATTATTATTATGCCCTGAGGAATTGAGCCGTACCGCTCAGATCCAACTGACGGCTATAAAACCTGGAGTCGGTCCCATACAAGGTCAATGGAAGATCCGGACTCCACGACCTCTCCGCCTCGTGGTCAGTGCATGAGTACAACACAAGCAGGACCGCAGTCTCATGCTTAAGTGGCCTCAGCCACAGGGTCAGCTCCCACAGCCTACCCTCTGCCTAGCCCGCCTCGATACAGGTATCGACGCTAGTGAAACTGAGCCACGGGCATGTTCACCGTGCTCTGAGCCATGAACGCATTCAAGCTCCCATATCACATATCCTGAGCAATGGGCCTGTTCACCATGCTTTATACAAATCCTAAGTCTGCAACCGCAGCTGCACTCGAATCCTCACTATTTTAGGCTAGGAGAAACCTCGCATATTCAACAATATGTGCTCCAGGTTAACCCGTAGGAGAACCCGTTTCACCATCACCAGCTCCTGACGATGATGGATCTATGGCCAGGGCAAACTACATGATATGTTCCACTGTGATTAGTTAGTATATTTTAAGTGGATTGTTGAGGCAACCAAGTTGTAACACATTCATAACATGAAACTATATTATTATTACCATCATTATGTTATTCTGGGATTTCAATCCCCCATCACAAGAAATCACTGCCTCAACAGGCAATCTCATCACTTGGGATATCAATCCAAGATCATCATCAGAGGATAACAACTCAACTAGGCACTTAGACAAACTCAGGTCTTCAGACCAAAACACATATATCATCTCATCATCAAGAGTAACCATCAAGTAGTGTTACTCAAACATATATACCTCATAGCCCTTTACCTAGCTATGCATCTGTACCTACATGGTTAGTATGCACAATCATCATGGATTGACATAAGAATCATATTATCAATCATAGGAAACATATATGCTTTATCATACATTTCTCAACCTGTGATCATAGACATAGGTCATATTATCAAGCAAAGTATCTTACATGCTTACCAGTCCTCAACCTTATACATGTAATTGAGATGATCATAAACACATGTCAAGTTACATAGATATAATCTACTACCTCAATTACTATCAAGCATCTCAAGGGTCATCATCATAAGCCAAACGTGTTTGCATAAGCAAGGACTAGCATATCGGTTTCCATATAAGGAACAAGACCCTCACTAGAAGTGCCCACTACCCTCACCAAAGGTATTATCGGGTAGGGAACTCTCCCCTATCGTCCAAACACTTCTCCCACATATCGGCCAAACAAGTTAGCCACAAAACGGTCAAGCACACAACAAGGTATCGGGCTACTACATATATCGGGCAACAGGGAACCAAGCCATATCGTTCACTCATGTGCATCGTGCAACGTGTGTCATGCACCTCAAGTCATGCAACGCTGTGTCGGGTGTCAAGGGTACAACTGCCACAAAGCCTATCGGGCAACTGAGCCTATGGGCGTGTCGTTCATCAGGTGTAACGGATATTCATATGCAACGGCTAGGGATACGAGGTGACACTCTGTCGGGCATCACCACTAAGTCATGATGCCCAACACCAGCTAGCCACAAACTCCAAAATGTCCAAGGTACAGACACAAGACTACCACCTGAACCGGGCGTGTCGGGCAGAAGACACAACCATGTGTGATGCCCGACACACAAGGGTAGCGACCAACATTCTACTCATCTAGGTGTAACGACCAGGGCACAACCTCAAACGTCAGCAAGGAGAGCATGTCATCCATCTAGCTAACCTCATCTATCGGCCGACACACAAGGCCAGGGCTAGGGGAGATGCCCACCACAGAACTAGCTAGCACAGCTTCACAACATCAAGGTATAATGAGGTTAAGTGTGTCAGGTAGGGTACTTTCATGGTGTGATGCCCGACACAACAAGGCAGGAGCCCGGTGTGACACCCGACACAACACCACAACAGGTCGACCAAGGTTCTAGCCAAAGAAGGATATCAGGCAGCATCAACCTCAAGACTATATCGGCCAAGATGCAACTCCACAAGGTCGTCATCGACCTCAAGCACAAGGGCACCAAAACCCTAATGGATCGAGAAGAAGGCTCACCTCTCAACAACCAAGAGAGAGGGGTCTTGCCTAGCTTCTTATCACCAATCGGGCATCATAAGGACCAACCCTAACAAAGGTCCACAACCACCACAAAGCTCACCTCTCGAATCCATGGTGAGAGAAGGGTGTTGCTCAAGCATATAGAACACAAGATCACCTCTCAACTCAAACGAGAGAGGAGTATTACTCATATTACTAGAGTTTAAGCTCACTCCTCAAGACCAAGGAGGGAGAGGGGTGTTGCTCAACAAGAAACCCTAGAACAAGGTTCGGCCAACAAGATGCAACTAAGCAAGAAAATGAACTAGCAACATGCACAACCGATTATGATCATAAGAAACATACAAGAACATAGAAGAGGTAGTATAGTTAGGGTTAGGAGTTATGTAACCTGCCTTAAGCAAGCTCCAAGCTCCTAGCTCCAAGACCCAAGCACCACCACAAGAAGGAGAGAAAGGCACTCTAGGGTTCGACCACCACTAGAGGAAGAAGGAGACTCCAAGAAGGATCGGCCACCAAGCTTGCAAAGGAAGAAGGGTGACGTGTACCAAGGAGAGGGAGACTAAGGAACTAAAGGGTTCCTTAGAAAGGGAAAGGAAATGCATATATAGGAAAGGATGGAGGAGAAACCAAGGAAAGATAAGGCAAGGTGTCGCCCACCTAGGGACACGTGTCCAAGGCCATTGCCACATGCAAGCATCAAGCACCAAGTGTCCACTAGTGGTGACACAAATGAGGTCAAAAGAGGGTCAAAGGGTCCATGGGCGACACACCCACACCATGGCCGACACACACCCTGGGCGACACACCACAGTGCGACACAAGCACAGGCCGACACACACCCTGGGCGACATACCACAGGCCGACACAAGCACAGGCCGACACAGGGCACTCTTGCCTGACACAAGGTCCAAAGAAGCAAAGGTGACGCACCACAAGGCCCAACAAGCTCACCCAAGCCCAAAGGAACTCAAGCAATGAGCCCAACCCTTCCTCTCAACACTAGAGGAAGCAAGGAGAGGGAGGAACACCTCACAAGGTGGCAAACTTGCCCACAAACCCTAGACTTGGGTTAATTGCAAGTAGCACCTCCAGCTCCCAACAAAACACCAACAAACCCTAATCACCACCAAAGGTGATTAGCAAGCAACAAAGCATCAGGGTTAAGCAAAGCAAACAGGATAAACCCTAAACAGAGGTCAGGGTCCTTACAATGACATTGAGCTGATATTGCATAGAAAAATATTAATAACAAATATGACAACATTAGTTACCCATTCAATTGTAGATGGTATATTGATTTTCTCATGCTTATATTTATCAAACTTCAAAATTTATACTGATTGTGAGCTACTTTTAGATTGTTTTGTCATTTTTTAGCTAATACCAAACAAAGAATGGGACACAATTACATTTTGATGCAACCCTTACTATTTTCTTTGTTAGTATTTGGAATAACTCCCATTAAAATGTACATGAAGTCAACATACACCATTAATTCATTTTCAAGGATGCAACTTGCCAAAGACATCATAAATATTCAGTTGATAAAATAGCATGAGTGATAAAAAATTTCATGTAGTGGTCGTATTTATAATTTTTAATGCTTGTGACTTAAGATCCCTACATCTTGTAAACTAGAAGTACAAATTTATGAGCAAACTTTTATTTTCTTAACTTGTTGTTATTTGGTGCAATGCTTTAATTACAAAACTAAGTGGTTCTGTGACACCCCGCCATCACACAGACAATGAGATGATACACGAAAACGTACAGAACCAACATATTACCGAAAACACGGGTTAATTAAAATCGATTGCGGAAATGATACATGAGAGAACTTTTTCATCCAAATCCTACAGAGAAACATGTTATATAAACATTCACAAGCCTTGTTATAGATCCACAGCTTATCGGAACTAGTTGTACTGTTAGCACCAGAGTTCAACACTTGTTTATACATACATAACGGCCACGTACGGCCAGAAGCAGGATAAACCAAAATTATAATAGCTAGACCTAGTGAAACGTCGTCAAACACCTCCGAGGACCTGAGAGTACAAGGATGATTCTAGGACTCTACTATAAAACCACCAAAACAGCAACATGTCCACCTCTTGCCTTCTACTGCTCTTTTTGTTATTCGGCCGCTACCTCACGACCACCACCACGTCTAGAGCGATCACCTAAAAAGGGTATAAACCAGTGGGGTGAGACACACAGTCCCAGTGAGAAACATAACTCCCCGCCGAACTATGAAACCTCAAAAGGTTAAAGCAGATTACAATAGATAACTGATAAAGTGTATAACAAGAGCAGCATACTGAGCAAGGCTATTATTACGATCAATCTTACCAAGATATCCAGGAGGCATTTAACCAAGTATTTCTTTATGGAACATGATTGGCAAGATAAGCTTTGTAAGAACTTATCACAAGATATAAGGATCCTACACACAAATGCATAGTATGACTAGATCAGCTATATCAGCAAGGTCTCAAACAATGTTCTGTATTTTGCTCTAAGCAAGATATACTATTCGGCTGGATTACATTTTATTATGCCCTAAAGAAGTGAGCCTTCCCTGCTCAAATCCAACCATTGGTTGTGAAGCCCAATCTGGTGCCATACAAGGTCTAAGGAGATCCAGACTCCATGACCTCACCTTCTTGTGGTCAGTACATGAATCATCAAGCAAGACCGCAGTCTTATGCTTATAGGGCCTCAGCCTCTGGGTTAGCTCCGCAGGCTACCCATATATACATCCAAGCCATGAACGCATCATGCTCATCATCACATATCCTGAGCCATGGGTTTGTTCACCATGCTCCATATATCCTGAGTCTACAACCACAGATGCACTCAAATCCTCCTATTTTAGGCTAGGGGAAAACCTCGCATATTCAACAACATGCACTCCAGGTAATCCTGCAGGATAAACTTGTTTCACCATCACCAAATACTGACGATGATGGATCTATGGCCAGGGCAAACTACATGATATGTTCATCTATAATTTATTTGTATATTTTAAGCCAATTGTTGAGGCAACCAAAGTATGAGCATAGCCTTATAGAATTACAACATTATTGCCATCATCATACTGTCTTGGGACCTCAATCCCTCATTATATCAACCATTGCCTCTCAAGGCATCATAATCATGCATCAGCATTCTGGGAATGCATCCCTTATCTCATCATCTAAGGATAACACCTCAACCAGGCACTCAGCCTTATATCAGGTCCTGATACCTATCAACTTGTTGTCTCATTATCACATGGTGCTATTTAAGCACATACATCTAATAGCTCTTACCGGCTATGAATCCTCATGAAATACCTGCATGGTTAGTATACACTTCCATAGAGATAACTGAAGCCATCATGGATTAACAGAATTATCATGATATCAAGTATAAAGCAACATCCATGAGTATTTTACACATAGGCTGTAGAAATCATCATTTTATTATCAATCATAAGCATATATCATGCCCCATACTTGTGATCATATGCATGTGTCACACCATCATGTGAAGCAACATCATATGCTTCAAGCTTCCTGGTTCACAACCTAACATTTTAACCCATTATCATAGATACAAGATTCAAGGTGATTACATCATATCACTTGTATTATCATTATTAACAGAGAACTATCAACTATATACATTTCGGGTTATCAAAACCCTCACCAAAGCTCCTGCAACCCTCACTATAGGTATGGTGAGCAGCACCAACCCTCACCAAAGGGTGTATCGGCTAGGGTTCCAACCCCTAGAGCACTTGTGCCATCATATCGACCAACCACGCTTCAACCTATCATGCAACCAGCTCACAAGGTGTCGGGAAACCAGATCTAAGGATGAATCGTGCATCATTAGCAGGGGTTGTCGGCCAAGGGCTTATCGTGCACAAGAACTAGGGTTAGGGTTAGAGTTCTATCGGTCCACTCTCTCAACAAGAAACATGTCGACCAAGATCATGGCACCCAAGACGCCTTATCATTCAACCATCAACCCATATCGTCCAAAGGACCCTCATGACGGCCAAGGTACTCTATCGTCCAAGGCATCCAATCGTCCGCGAGCATGGTAACCACTAAGGCACCATATCGGCCAACTCACTTAGGGTATGACAGGCAAACACAAACCCCATACTCAATATAAGGTTACCCATCTTACTCATATCGCCCAAGGAAGGGGCCAGGGTGTCGCCCACCTATAACAAGCAACCCCACAAGAAGACCTATCGTCCAACTAGGTAAAACATCTCATATCGTCCAAGGACTATCACAAGGTGTGTCGTGCGGAGCACACATCAAGGTGTATCGCCCAAGCTCCAACTCCACAAAGGGTATTGGCCAAGCTCAACTAGGCATATCGGACAAAGGTACGACCCAAGACAAGGCTATCGGGCAACACTACTCCAAGGTCATATCATGCAAGGCACAACCCAACATGGTCATCTTCAACCTCAAGCACAAGGGCACCAAACCCTAATTGATCAAGAAGATCGGCTCACCTCTCAACAACAAAGAGAGAGGGGTTTTGCACAACCTCTATCACAAATCGAGCAACCACAAGGATCAACCTCAACTTAGTAATCACATATCCAAGAGCTCACCTCTCAAATCCATGGTGAGAGGAGGGTGTTGCCCAAGCAACTAGAATATAGGCTCACCTCTTAACTTAAATGAGAGAGGGGTATTGCCCACATCACTAGAGCTCAAACTCACTTCTCAAAAACCAAGGAGAGAAAGGGGTATTGCCCCAAAAGAAACCCTAAACTATGGTTTGGCCAACTAGATCCAAAAGTATATAAGCCATCGACAACATCAACAACAACATGCTCACTATATCCATAAGATCAACAACATGTACTAGAGCAAGAAACATAACATGCATGGTCGATCATCAACATACAGGAATCATGCAACATAAAGAAGGTAGTATATCTAGGGTTAGAAGTTATGTAACCCGCCTTAAGCAAACTCCTCAAGCTCCAAAGCTCCAAGCTTCTAGCTCCTAGCTCCAAGCACACCACTTCCAGCCACCAAAGAACAAGACCCTCCTAGGGTTCAGCCACCAAGCTCTCCAAGGAAGGTGTGTCGTGCACACAAGGAGGGAAGAGCAAAAAAAGAGCTAAAGGGTTCCCAAGGAAGAGAAAGGCAAGGCATATATAGATGAGGACCAAAGGGGAATCAAGGCAAGGTTTCACCCCTCTTAGGGACACATATCCAACATCTAGACATCTTGCAAACCACATGCACACGCCATGCCACCACTCATCCAAGGTTCGGCCACATGTCCAAGCTAGGGTGACACAACTAAGGCAAGGAGGTCAAATAAGGTCAAAGGCCGATATACTACTCCACTAGGCCGACACACCCATGGGTGATACCCCATGTCCGACACAGGGCATCCTTGCCCGATATAGGGCTTAACCAAGCAAGGAAAGGCCCAAACAAGGGAAAACAAGGCCCAAAAGAGCTCAACCAAGCCCAAGGAAACTCAAGGAACAAACCCAAACCTTCCTCTCAACCCTAGAGGAAGCAAAGAGAGAGAAAGACATCTCTCAAGGTGGCAAACTTTCTCTTCAACCCTAACTTAGGTTATTTTGCAAGTAGCACCTCCAACTCTCAACAAAACACAAGCAAACCCTAATCACCACTAAAGGTGATTAGAAAGCAACTAAGCACAAGGTTTAGGCAAAACAAATAGGGTAAGCCCACAATGAAGGTCAGGGTCCTTACAAGCCATAAACATCTACAAAGGGATTTTGTCCCCAAAATCTGAAGAGAAAAGTGAGGGGTACTTCCGCCTCATCTCTTCCTCAAGCTCCCACGTGGCTTCCTCAACACCACGATGATGCCAAAGAACCTTCACAAGAACCAGGTCCTTCCTCTTCAGCTTCTTTATTCTTCTATCAAGGATCGCCACCGGACCCTCCTCATAGGTCACGTCTTCATCAAGCTCAACCTCAACTGGCTATATTATTGTCCCTGTGTCTGGATGACTTTTCTTCAACATGCTGACATGGAACACCAGATGTAACCTGTGCAACTCTGGCAGTAGCTCTAACTTGTAAGCTACCTTGCCAACACGTACTATTATCGGGTATGGCCCCATATACCTGGGTGCCATTTTGCCTTTCCGGACAAACCTTAGCACGCCTTTCCAAGGTGAGACCTTGAGATACACTTTGTCTCCCACTTGAAACTCTAAAGGTCATCGATGATTGTCTGCATAAGACTTCTATCTGTCCTGTTCCACCTTCAACTATTGTCGTATCACTCTGATCTTTTCTGTTCTCTGTTGCACTAACTCAGGACCCAAACTAGACTCATACCAGCATAAAGGGGATCTACACTTCCTTCCATATAGAGCCTCATAAGGAGCCATGTCAATGCTCTACTGGTAACTATTATTGTAAGAGAACTCTCTCAAACTGAGATGCACGTCCCAACTACCTAGGAACTGCAAAGCACATGCTCAGAGAAGATCCTCCAGAGTCTGAATAGTCCTTTCTGACTGTCCATCCGTCTGTGGGTGGAAGGCGGGGCTGAATCTCAACTGTTTTCCCAACGATTTGTGCAACTATTCCCAGAAACGACTCGTGAACTGGGGACCTCTGTCAGAGACTATTGTTGCTAGTACACCGTGCAAACACAATATCTCATCTACATACACATGTGTAAGCTTCTCTGTTGTATATGTCATCTTTATCGGTATGAAATGAGCAGATTTTGTCAGCCTGTACACTATTACCCAAATGAAATCATGATTCCTAGCTGTGTTTGGTAGACCAACTATGAAATCCATGGTTATATGATCCCATTTCCACTGTGGTATCGACATGGGTTGCAATGTACCTGCTGGCTTCTGATGCTTAGCTTTAACTTGCTGACATACTGCACACTTAGCCACAAACTCGTCTACATCCTTCTTCAAGCCAGACCACCAATATAGGTCCTTCAGATTATGATACATCTTGGTGACTCCTGGATGCATAGCATACATTGATGTGTGTGCTTCCTCGAGTACTAGCTTCCTTAGATTATCAACATCGAGGACCACCATCCTACCATGATAGCAAACTAGTCCATCCTCAGACTCATGGAACCCATCACGCTTTTTATTGTCGAGCTCTGACCTGATCAACTGCACTGTATCATCTGCCTGTTGTGCATCTTTGATCTGCTGTCTTAGCGTAGGCTTGACTTGCATCTTTTCCAACAATCCTGCCAACAAGGAAATTTCCAACTGCACATTCATCTGCCACAAGGAGACAAACATATCTCACCTATGACATACCAAGGAACTCAACTGTGCCCTCTTTGTGGAGAGAGAAGACGACTTTCTGCTAGGCGCATCAGCTACCACATTTGCCTTACCAGGATGATACTCAATGGTGCAATCATAATCATTGATTAGCTCCATCCAATGATGTTGTCGCATGTTCAGCTCATTCTGCGAAAAGATGTACTTCAAGTTCTTATGATCTGTAAAGATTTGACACACTTCCCCATAAAGATAGTGTCTCCAAATCTTTAATGCATGGACCACCGATGCCAACTCTAAATCATGTGTCGGGTAGTTCTCCTCATGTTTCTTAAGCTGTCGTGAAGAAAAAGAAACCACATGATCCTCCTACATCAATACGCAACCTAAGCCTTTCTTGGAAGCATTGCATAAAACAACATACCCTTCCCAGGATCTGGCAGCACTAGCACTGGAGCACTAGTCAGCTTCTCCTTCAAACTTTGGAAAGCCTACTGACAACGATCATCCCAGATAAAAGGTACATCCTTCCTGGTCAACTTTGTCATTGGAAACACGATCACACTGAAGTCCTTGATAAACCTCTAGTAGTATCATGCCAAACCTAGAAAACTACGAACTTCGGTCAGCATCTTTGGTTGTTCCCAATCTGCCACTGATTCCGCCTTCTTGGGGTCCACTCTGACTCCTTCTGCAGATATCACATGACCCAAGAAAGTCACTTCTTTCAACCAAAACTCACACTTACTGAACTTGGCATATAACCGATGTTGGTGAAGAAGAGTCAATGCTTGTCAAAGATGTTGTTCATGCTCTTGACTGTCCCAACTATAGATCAAGATGTCATCTATGAAGACTACAACAAACTGATCTAGAAATGGTGCCTTGGTTCCAGATGATTTTACTATGAATTTGGCCAACACTTTTTTCTCCAAAAGGACGGTGTGTCCTAGAATGTCTGTGCCACCAACAACCCTACATGGTCGTGCTACCTCAGATTCAAGCCCCCATTTTCATGGTCCCTTTGATCACCTCATCCATTCCCCCCAAACACGGGCATTTTGGGAAAAACCCTAATTTTAGCCTACTAAGTATACTTCTCAAACCTGAACTATTCAAAACGTAATCATGACTGGAGTTTGCATTAGGTTAAGTACAACATAAATTAGCTATGATCCTTAATCAAGTTTAAGAAATTACCAATCTAATTAAGTATGTAAGCATCTAGGTAAACTATAGTTAACCAATTAATCTCATATGTAATCATACCACATGGCTACTATCTTTGGTATGTGAGCCAAGTGTATATTGTTTAGTTGTTGGACATGTCGACAGAGCATACAGGTTGGGGTATTGTTCTTGGATGATGTCCCATGCATCCATCCAAGTATGGATAGAGGACATATCATGGTACTAGATGTGAAGGGTCCGTATTTCCACATCTTGGTGGTCCAACCTCAATGACTGTTCTTGGATGGAGGATGACATGAATGTGTCATCCACTATTATTTGGGTGTGGACTAGGTATACCCTGTCTGGGACCCAATGGAAGGCCATTTTTGGTGGTGTTGAAGAGGGGCTACCATTGTCTATGTCATGCTATTTTTGTTGTGGATACAACTTGAGGTTTCTTGAGTCTGACAAGGTGACCTAAGCTAGGAAATGTAGGGAGTATGAGGCCCGAGTATGCCTATAACATACAAGAAATTGAACCCAAAATATATAGTTGTTCTTACACTTCTGATTTGAGTCCATTCACAATGTGGTCCCACTTTTCAATATCATTATACTATCTTTTCATTTATCATATATTTTGATGAAAACTATCCCCATTTACATATGTCCTTACACCTAAACAAGTTACTTCTCTTCATATGAAAATTTATTTGCACTTAAGTCCTTCGTCTTTGTTTCCAAATTCATCCATCAATTCATCGCATTGACATCGATCAAAATTTTCCAATGGATTTCTTCTTCCTAATTAGATTGATCATTCTAGTAAGACAAATGGATCACCTAATTATTAAAATAGACATAAAGTAGTTGACTAGTCATGGTAAGAATATTATTTTACCCATTAATAGATTTCAAATGGAAGAAATGAGCATTTAGTAAAGTTGGACCCATCCCAAAGAAATAAGAACCCCCACTACAATTTTTTAATTTCCTTGGTACATGGGGAATGACGGCCTGGTAAATTTTTTATAGTAAACAGTGAGTCAGTAACCATAAACAACTAATGTTTACATATGTAAAGCAACTACCATGAGTTGTCACCTAGAAAGGTTGTGCTTCCTACCATGGCCATATGACCATTCTGGGTGTGTAAGTCATTAGGTTCTTCAACCGACTATTCTGTAGACTGTAGTATAACAACATATTGTTTGTTTTTTGGTTATTAATTAGAAGATCTAAGTGATCTAAATTTTTACTATATCTCTAGAACTTAGTAGTAAACAACATGATAACTTTCCATAATTTTTGGAGGAGTATTGATTTGTTAAGTAAACAATTTATAGTAACATTTTAATAACTTAAAATTCTTCCGAAATAAAAGATAGTTTAAGTATCATAAATTTGCAATTGACCCAAGCACCTCAATTGCTCTATATGAGTAACATAACACACTAGGAGATATCATATTTTGTGATTCATTCCATAGAAAATAAATCCCAAAGAGAGAGGAAGATCTAGGATTTGGATGAAGAATGTGGAGAAGATAGCAATCTAGGGTTTTCTCTTGCCAGAGTTGATGAAATCAAGTAGGTTTGTCATCTCTAGATGTCTTTTTTTGGTAATTATTATCTCACATGTCAACATTCCATCCCTCCTCTGATTTGATTCTAAATGATATCAAATCTCTCCCTTTTCTCACTCTTTCTCCATAACCTTCCGTTTTTAGGGTTTTCGAGTTAAAAGGAAGAACAAAGCAGTGATTTGCTAGGGTTTTGGAATAAATTTGAGAATTTCAGATATGGGGCTACATTTTTAAGGTGTCTTCACACCTTACGTGAGTGATTACTTACTTTAAACAATATATTTCACGAAATTGGATGAAATCCACATTAATCTTCAATTCCTTTGTATGCGATTATAAATCGTAATTCTACCTTTCTGTTAAAGCTCAAAATGATGATTTTAGAAATGGATTGTTTTCCTATTGTGACAAATTTTAGATGATACAATCATATGAGAGATGGATACAAATCATCCAAATTAGAATTCCTTAAGTTATTTCAGAAGTTGTAATAATATATAAAAATCTAGTGTCTTTGATTATGTCTAAAATTATTGTATAATTGAATAAAGAACCTTGCCTATTTGAATCTTCTTATTTATGAATGATTGTTTTATCTGAATGCATAGTATATATATGTCAAATAATATCTTGGATTTCATGTGATGTTATTGGTGTTTGTTTGATATCTCAGTAAAGAGGGTGAAACCCTAGATGAATGGAAAGTTGGAAGTTTGTGATTAGACACATGCAATTCAATTGATCTGATTCTTTTATCATTATGGATTCATTTATTCAAGGTTATTCTTGATGCGATATATTTAAGTGAATCACGTGGAAATCCTAGTTCAATTTATTCTAGGGTTTTATATATATGCTTGGTTGTATGTAAACTATTGAAAGCATTCTTTATCAATGAAAGTTTATGACGTATGGATCTCTATGTGATTCATGTTATATGTGAATGAGGGAAATGAAACTGCAAAGATAAGGTATTTAGTGAATCAAGTAGTTTCAATTCAATATTATTCAGTATGATAAGTGGTGTTGTTCAATTGCTTAGTTTATGATACAATTGCTAATAATTAATGAAAATGAATGTTTTTAAGGTTAAATTAAGAAATATTGAATTGATGCTTGAACTAAAAATTTAGAGAGTAAATTAGACTTTAGATGCCCTGAACATTGTAGATTCTTCACAAGATGAGGCCTAAACTGTGAGGAGTAAATGGATTTCCAACTGGAGGTAGTCTTGATCTAGGTAAGCTGGATCATACCAGTAGGGTGTAGAGGTCGTGACTGGTAGGGCTGACTCCTTATGAATTGTGTGGAATCCAACACCAACTAGGGATGCCGGTGGTACCTGTGTTACATGTTGTAGTGATTTGTGGTCAGTAGGTCCACTGATGCAAAACAAGCCAAAGTGCTTGGACTCTCTGCCTAAGTACCCAAGTTTAGAGGAGTCCAAATATCTAATTGCTCGTATTAGCCACCAAAGGCAGATGTGGTGACTTCCCATTGTAGACAGGGTAGATGCGATTATAGGCTTAGGAAGCTAGATATGCTTCTAAGCCTTGTATAGTGATATTGTATCATGATGTGATGCTTTCACATGTCATGGTACACTTCATGTGGGTTCATGGCATAATAATATAAATCAGAGATCAATTAAGAGTGTGCATTTATTCATACATTCTTTGTGGATATCACTAATAACTTACCATTTGTATGTTTCTAAATTACTAGTTTCTTATGTGATTAATCAAATATGATCAAATAATGATGTTATCCTTTTGAATATTTGGAGTATCCTACCACATATATGTTTGTGAATGATTAGTTTCTCAATAGTTTATTATTACATTAAATTAAGTTACTCAATAATATATATCTCACAATATTAAAGTGCTTTATACTATTGTTTTTGAAGCACTCATTCACTAAGCGAGTAGGATCACCCCTCTACTCAAAATTTTTTAGGGAAACCATGTGATTTGAAGATGTCGATGCATCCGAGTAGATCTGCTACATGAGTCATGTATCAGATTAGTCAAGTTCAATCGGTCCTCGTCAATCTAGGTCCTTGACTAGAAGTGAGAGAGTTGTAAATGATGACGTGTAACTTTGTTTCCTTAATAGTAGAGAATGTATCTGATTATCATGTCGTATGTACATGAAAGTGTGAGAGACATATTAGATGTCTAGATATGTATCTTATTTGTTAAGATCATATTATGAGTAATTAAGTTTTAGTTTCCTTTGTGAAGCTATTTATGTGATTAAATGTGAGTAAACAAAGAGTTTGAAATATAAAAAAAAGTGAAGGGTGATTTTTTACTATGTTTAACTCTCAACTTATGCACTAATCCCATGATTAGTGGTTATCATGGGATGTGGGTGTAACAACTTCGTATTAGAGCTTAGGGTGAGTTGTCAGGGACCATTAGGATAGAAAGTCAGAGTTATAAGTTTGGCCATTAGGAGGTGATGTGTCAATAGCTCAAGGAGGTATGAGTATTTGGATACCCTGGCCCAAATCTGAATACTTAGGTTGAGCAGTACCAAGATACTCTATCTATTCTTCTCTAGATGCACTGGCTAGGTATGTAGAGGAAAGATGGGTTAGAGAGAAACCCTAGAAATATTTGGGTTAGAAGACCAGAGAGTACTGAAGGAATAAGAGAATGAAGATAGAATGAAACACATTTTTTATTTTATATTGTTGTTTTGATTGAAGATGAATGGAAATACTCTTATATATTTGACTTCAGATATTTCGTTTCTAGAGATATATATATGATTGTTTAAGATTTTTGTACAATATGAATTTACTTTAGTTAATGTCAATATTCTTTACATCAAGTAGACCCAAAATAATATTTAAATGAGTTTGACTTAAGTGGATATTAGTTCCATATGTTTGAGGTGAATAAGAGTTGGTTAATCCTAAGTAGCTCTTGGCTTTAGGACTGCAGGTTAGGGCTAGTCCGGCTGATAGGATGCATTACTGGGATCTAATGACTCCTATTAACAATATAATAAGAGTAGACTCTGGATAAACAAAAGATCCAAATTGTAGTTAGAATGTACATACACCAAGATGTTGAAATATAAGGGAAAGACTGGAATAGCTAAGAATCAGTTGGAAATAATATCTAAGATTCAACTTTTGGTCCTCAGATAAGAAAACCTAAATTGGGAATGAAGGAAGAGGGAATATAGAAATATTAGTATATAACATACAAAACGGAGAAGAAAGGATGAATATAGAAAATTGAACCGTATAACTAATGGGGGACTTTATTCAATTTTAAATTAAGGAAATATAAGAGAAAACTACGTAAGAACCCAAGATAAAAAGAATCGATTATGAAAAATTGATCATATAATCGAGTAAATTGCATTTATATACTCCAAAAAAGGATACAAAGTTAATTATACAACAAGTACATAGAATTGGAGAATTTTTTAGAAGAATAAAAGTGAGGAGAACTAGATGAACATGCAAATTATAAGATACGATAAGAAACTTAGATGAAACAAAGAGAAATGTTGGAGATGATGAGTTTGGTTATGAAAAAAGGGTTACATGATATAATAGAGAGCATGGAATGTGTCATTTTATTATGAAATCTAATACATTCATCTTTACTACTATTTTTGTTTAAATTCTCAAAAGAGTAACTACCTAGTTTCTATCAGATCTACTCAATAAGATTCTACACATGAAATGAAACTAGTTCTCAAAATAAGAACAAAGTTGCAACTAAACAAATGATCAAGTCATACAAAGGTGATTAAATTTAGAATAGAAAAACTCGATTATAAGAAAACAAACGGTTGATTCCTGCATGAGCCATTTGATTTGAAATGAAAGACATGTAGTGTATCATGCATAAGATGAAACTAGTATGGAGAATATTTATTTCAAATTTCAACTTGATAAAAGTAAAAGGATGATAAGAAGTATCTATGTCATGGAATATGGAATCATGCACAAGAGTGAAAAATATGATCATAAGAGATAAGTAGAAGCTAAAGATGATAGATGGGACAATAGCATATGTTAAGAGGATTATGGAATATAAAGAAGGGTTTGGAACATGAGGGAGTAATATAGATTATTAAAGAGAGAGGTTTTGAGATTTGAGAAAGTGCTAACTAGTCAAGTGTTTTTGTTGATAAATAATTAAACTAGATAAGAGAAGTGTATTAAGTGAGTAAGATCAAAATTATAAATCTCAAAATCATATTCTCTTTTGTATCCTCCTCAATGAGAGCAACATGGATGAAGTTATAACGAAATAAATCCCAAATGACATACAACCACCATGACAAACACATCTATTGAATGTACTAATGCCACATGATATGGTGATGAAACCCTAGTATGGTAAATAAAGAAAGTAATCTATCAGAATTGCCAAATAAGAGAAAGAAATTCAAGTTGTAAGATAAGGAAGACTTCAATAAACTCCAAAAAGAGTTGAATTTTAAGAGTAATATAATGTTCACAACAACATCATTTTACTGATATGGATCATACCCTAGAATGTTTAGGGTTCTATTAGTTCAAGGGATGCCATATGTGATTTGACCTTGAGTACTAAAAATACTATACAATAAAATCTTGATATTAGAAATATGAGAAATAAACATCAATGATAGTAATCCAGGGTTTAAAGGTAGAAAATTAGAAAAATAGATAAAAAACATATAAATGACTAAGAATGGAGGATACGAAATAGATCTGAAATGTAATAAGTGTTTTTTTTTCACAAATGGAGAAGCCGAATATGAGCAAGGTATGATCTGAAATAAATTCTTGTGGAGATAACATGAATGGTGAATAATCCATTCTTACCTTGAATATTTAATGTTAGATATGTTTAATCTATATGATAAAATTGAGAAGTGTTGGATCAAAGGGTCTAGAGGGGGGTGAATAGAGCTAAAAACACTTGCACAAAAATTGTTAGACCTTCAAGTTACTTCAACTAGGCACAATTGCAAATAGTGAATTTGATGGCAGTCTAAACATGCATAACAATGGTGAGGGAGATTGAAATAAGAACTTGAACAAGTTGTTTAGAGTATTTACACTCTCCAAACTAGGAGATAGTCAATCCACTACCTAGAGAGGTCAAGCCCTAGGATTTTGCAACCTATGTATACTTATAGTCCATTATAAGACATACAATTTGACCTTCCTTTTTTGAGACAAGGATACCCAGCTTCCCTTCGAGGTCAAGGGATCCAATAACCTTACAACCAATGTCTTACCTCTCTGGAGATAAAGTCTTACACCTCACCAAGGTCTTACCCACTCTTGCAAGCAGCTGGACACCTCTGCTAAGGAAATCACCTTTACAACAAGTCTTTTGCCTTGAAGGATTTACCCACTCCACTCCCAAATCTTCAGCCTTGTCCTCCTTCACTCAGAGAAGATTTTTGCACCATATTCTAAATCTTGAAGAAGCTTGCACCTTCTCCTTCACTTGAAGAAGCTTTCACCTACTTGATCTTGAAGAAAGGAGTTAGAAAAAAAGAAGCTTTGAGAGCTTTACAAGTATACAATGAAGTGGCTCTCTCAAAAATATCCTATCTCACTCATAATGATGAATTGAAGTGTAATAAAGAGAGAGAAAGGAACTCAAGTGGACTGTATGCACTCAACTATAGGAAGGAGATTGAATAGCATGAAGGATCAACCTTGAAATGAACTCCAAGAGGTCCTATTTATAGTTGACAGTGTCCACTAGAGGGTAGGAACACTTAATAACATTTTCTATCCATTTGGGGTGTTGCAACAGATATAATTTTGAGTTTTGCAACACCAACGGTTGGAATCACTTTTTTTATATTTTCCATACAGTGCAGTCAATTGAGTTTTCATAAAGGTAACTCGACCGATTGCACTATGCGACAAAGCCAATTTGAAGTATCAGTCGAGTTTGTCCTATGTGCAACTAGACCGATCACTTGAAATCAATTTTGTAGAGTGCAAGGATTGAATGATTTCTGTGAATGTGAAACTCGAGCGAACCAAAGAATTCTCAAAGTCCATCAAGGGATCGGTCGAGTTTGAATCTCGACTGACAATAAATCTATAATGAATTTTGGAAAATTCTTTTTGAGTGATCAAACGTTCAAATTAAGGGTTCCTGATTTTTTTTCTCATCTTAGTTACAAGTCATATCATCAATACAAATGATTACAAAAATCATCTAAGGCGATTTGAAGTGTTTTCCACGAAAGTGTATTTGCATTGCTTTTGATATGAACTAGAACAAGCTAGGACTTGATAGATTTGATCCTTTTCATGTACCTAATACCTAAAATCTATCTCAAACAAACATATTAGATACATATGAATGGAATGGTTAAGTCATTTCAAAATATGGATAATGTGTAACACTTAGGTCAACATTCTCCCCCTTTTTGACAATGACAAACCATTCCTCAACATATTGAAAAGGATATGAAAGTTAAAACTTTTACCTTTGAGAAAGGATATGAAATTTAAACCTTTACCTTGTGAATTGCAAGGGGATACATGAATGAACAATGTTAATTTCTCCCCCTCAATTCATGCTTGCCTATGCCTGCATGGTTAGTCTTTACAAAAATAACCACAACACATGTATATACTATATGGTCATCTAGAAAGTCACATGATATGCATATAATTGTCAAGAAAAGGACCATATATAGGCAATAAATCAATATGGTTGAGGTCATTTCTCCCTTGTGGTACATGCATTACATTTTCTCCCCCTCTTTGTCATTTAAAAAAGGCAGGGGACAGAAGATCTAAAAACACACGTCTTCTTGCTGAAACAAGAAACCACATATAGCACACACCAACAGAGACAAGTAGAGAGAAATAAGAAGGCAGTGTCATAATCAAAATATCAAATTAACTTACCAAGAACTCATAAGATAAAGTCAATCATAGAGTTAAGGGTACATGAGATTAAGATTACAACACTAAGCATGTCCTCTCAGAATAAAACTACAAACCAACGATAAACGATGAGATGAAAAAAATAGTATGCCTCATATACACTATGCCCAAATGTCTAATATAAGACAGTCTACAAAAAGATTTTATATATATATATATATACACACACACACACACACACACACACACACACACACACACATATATATATATATATATATATATATATATATATATATATATATATATACGAGTACTCTAAATACTATCGAACTAAATATCTATAGTGTCTACTACCTCAACTATGTCATTGTCCTCATCCTCGGGCAGGTAGTCCTCATCATCATCTGACGGTGCAACAGAAGCCGCAACATCAACCTTACCATCATCACCAGAAGAACCAAAAAATCCATCATTAGAACCATCATCCTCGGTGCCCTCAACATCACCATCAACATCCTGGTCTAGTATCTCCTCATCAAGCATGCCATGATAGTTAGGGTAGTCTGACCTCCATGTGTCGGTAACATCACTACTTGTGAAAAAGATATTCAAGGAATCTTCAGAGATGGTAATTTTGGTACCAAATGTCATAAAAGTTAGAATTACCAAAGTATTAGGTGGTGGAACATTTGTAGTGTAATTCCATTGGATTTATGCATAAAAGTCATGGACCACCTTGGTGATAGTGATAGAATTCGAGAAGCACCAACCTTCTACACACAAAGCGCTAAGGCCATGGGTCGAACCTCATGGTGAAACAAGGTTCATATAAAGCTAGAAAAGGGAAACAATTCCTAGGGAGGAGTTCCTTATATCGATTTAGAGCTTGGGAGGATATGAAGGAGGTGCCATCATAGGATAGAGGGTGAGGATCTTATGAAGAGGATGGTGCTCAGCAAGAACGACTCTTTTACTATAGTGTGAGGCCGTGTAGGCGTATGGAGAAGAAGAGATCACCGAAGGAGAAAGAAAATGTCATAATTAGTTCACCTAGACACCTAGGTTGAGGAAGGCGGAGGCAAGGAGAGCCAAAGGGGAGATGGGAAGGGAAGGTCAAACCTAGGGTTTGATAACTAGAGCATTGGATCTTGGGATCAATCAATTTTTCTCTAGTTGAGAGGGAGAAAAGTCAGCCGATTCCTCTTTTTAGTTAAGTCTAGTCACACGATCAGTCGAGTTCTATGAGTTAGAAACTAGATAGAATATGAAGTTCAACTAAGTTCTTGGATGGAAATCGGTCGAGTTGTTAGCTGGACAAACTCGACTGAATGGTCAACCAGTCCAAACCTTTGAAAATTTAACTCCAAGTCTAAGGTGCTATATAAATTTAGTTTTTTAGAGTACCATGTAATTTAGATATATTGAGTCACATTTCACTCATCATAGGGAACTATTTTGCGATAAAACATTCATTTTCAAAAAATGTCCAAAAACAAGCAAAACAAGACAGGAAAATGTAGCAATTTTAGCAGATAGAAAACATAGGGTGAGTGATAGCTACAATAAGGTACACAGTACACAATGGTAAGTTAGTGAGAGAAAGCTCTGGCTTCTCTCTAGTAGTATCCATCCGGTTCTCGTCGCTCCCCGAGCTGCTCCCCCTGGTGATCTTCGTTCACCTCAAGCTTCTTCTCCCCAACTAAGGTGACCTCTTGCTTTGTTTTGATCGGATTTCAACATCTCCGAGGTTCAACTCATCTTCTTCTCCAGATTTTCATCGGATTATTCTTTGTTACCCTCTAATTACCCTTCTAGGGTTTCCTAATCCCTCTTCTTCCTCTTCGCTCTGCTGTTTCTTCTTCATCGGACAACATGCAACATCGTTTATGTTAAGAAGACCTTCTACCGAGGCTTCCACTTTTCTTCTCTAGTTCTCATTAAAGGTTTTCAGCTGTCTGTTTCACTTCCTCAGCCGACATCCCCCCTTTAATGCGGTGGTACTCCAATAATATCCGACCCTTTCTTCTCCTGTGTAACTGCTGGAACTCCTCGTTTAACTGCAACATTCTCTTTCGTAGTTCCCCTTCTGATCTCGGGTTTCCACTACCTACTTCTCATTTATTACACCTATTCATTCCCTTTACCGACTATTCCTCCTTCCCTAGACTCTGATGGTTTCCTGGCCCGACAAAACTCTAGTGTTCCCAGTTAGACTCCATTATAGCCCCACCCAACGATCTTTTCCCATTATGAGATCCGGTGGTAACTTCATCCTCGCCATTGTCTCAAAAGTGAAATGCATGCATAAATCAGGCAAAGTTAAGACTTTCCGTCGTGCCCTTCTGAATCACAAACTCCTGAAACCGGAAAGCTCTCCAAAAACCCCTTCTTCCATAACCACTATGAACCCGCACTTCCCCTTCCTTGAGCTTCATCTGGCTGATCCAAATTTCTCTTCATCCATCCCGCTCCCAAGAGCTTGGCTTTACCACAGATACGATATCTCTCCCAGAATTTGTATGATAAACATTGGCCACCGATCGTTCCAGGTAACGATTTCACGGTCCCCTCCAGTGGTCTCTATCTGGGGGAAAAAACCACTTTCTTCTTATCTCTGAAGGCTGGACTGAGATGCGATCGGAACTCAAGCTTCAGCCGGAATGGTCTTTGTTTCTGCAACCTTACGCAGATCGTACCTTCCGGGCTTGGGTCAGAGACTTCAACCATCAAACCCCATCTGCTCTCGCTTTTCTCTACAAGAAGTATGATCAGGACAGTTCGTCGTCTTCAACTTCAGCTGATCAACTTTTCGTCAGAGCAGAACATCAACCTCCTATGGGTGCTAAGTCTATGCCCATCTCTATCTCTTCTGGGTCGGAAGATTATGAAGACGAGGCCTCATCTGCTTTTCTTCAACTTAACAGCTATATTGCAGAAAGGTACAAACTCTTTCCCTCTCCTTCTCCTTTGCCTAAAAAAAAGGTCCCCAACATCAAACTCACATCTCTCTACAAAACTCTCATGCAAAAACCTCCTCTGAATAGTGACATCATTCCTAAGGACCTTGACCAACTAAATCTTTCTTTTCCGGTTCTGGGGAAAGAAAAATCCTCCCTTCTCATCAACGATTCCTTGGGGCTAAACCCCACCGTCCATATCTAGACATTGGTTCCCCCAAAAAATCCCTTTCGAGCTCTCTTCTGCCAATACTGCCTCAGAAACAACAACTCCTCTACCAGATGTTTCTCTCGCCTTTCCTGCTTCAGGTGTGGCCGTATAGGGCACATAAAAAGGCACTGCTTGGAGCGACCTCCTCCAAACAGATTCGGACAACAGCTAAAACCACATCCCTCTCACATGCACTCCCGCTCTAGACAGTACTCTCATTCCCAATATTGTGCAGTGGTCCCAAAACGACATCCTTCTGCCAACAAACCTCTTTCTATGCCTGCTCAAAATCATTGCCTTTCTAGAAATCCTTTTGCATGCCTTGAAAATCTCCTGCCAGACCATGCAACATCTTCAAACCCTAGTTTTGAAAGCTCAAGGTTACCTTCTTTTTCAAAACCCTACCTCTCCTCCTCAAAACCCTCGTCTAGCAACCACTCCAAGCCACTCTTTAAAAAACCTTCCCCCTGCTTAAGATCCCACCAGCAAAAGCACATCAAAAAAATCAACCTCCCTCCGCCCAAACTATGAAGACTCCTGAACATTTGGAATATGCCATCGCCATGGATCTTCCTGCAAATTCGATGCGCCTTCTCAAAGTCTTCTCCCTTAGAAGCATCCTTGTCTCAATAGAAAACAACCTGGACAACAACCTTATTAATGTTCTTGACATCACTAGAGCTCTAGCTCTTCTTCTACCCAGACATACCATCCTCAAACCAAAAATCCTCTCGCCAACCCAGCTTATCTACTCTATCCCTGAAGGAACTCAGATAACCCATATCTTCAATTAAGTTCTTACCATTCCTTGTGGATCCAGCTTCATTATGGCTCGCCTATCCAAATGGTCAGCTGAATCTGGTTCTTTTCCGGCCCCTGCGGGTGGCTCTGATTGGGTAGCCATATCTAACCTTCCTCCTCATCTGTGGGAGATAGAAATATTCAGAGGAATAGCTCATTCTTTAGGGGCTACTCTTCAATACATCAGTCCCGAAACTCTTCATCCCTCTCAATACATCAAAGCCTATTGTCTCCTCTCAGTTAAAGCTGCTATCTCCCTCCCTCTTTCTATTAACATTAGAATTGGAGAATCGATCTACCATCTAAAGCTTGCTGGTGAACAACCCACCAAACATAGTACTGCTTTTTCTGATCTCTCTTCACACCCGCCATCTTGGTTCAGTCCTTACAAGGGCATTAATCACTCCTCACTCATCAGATCCCCCCGAAAAGAAGTCAAGTTTGGACCACGAATCACCCAATCATCCCTGATAACTCATACCCTCTCCAAAATAAAAAGAGAAATCGATCTCCAATTCTCCCCCTTCCTACATCAAACATCCCACCAATCAGAAAACCTTGCCCTTCTCCTTCTTCCACAAAGGAAAGCTGGCATTCTCCAGATAAAACAAATCATACCTCTATTTTTCAAGACTCTTCTCAACACTTCAAGGTTAACTCCTTGCAGAGTGCAGAGCAGAAGAGCCCTCTCCAGAATTCCAACACAAGCTCCATCCAAAAGATCCTGCAGCCCGGTCTCTCCATCAACAACGGATCAAGCATCTCAAACAGGGCCAAGAAAGGTAAGACTCCTTCCAACTCTATCTGTTTAGCTTCTTCAGCATCTACTATTTCTACATCTCCATCCTTATATGATCAAGTTCAAAATAAGTCTGTTACTATAGACGATCTAGCCTCTTGGTCTAGTTTAAAGAGTTTTTCATCCTTCGCAAATAAGATTGGTTTCTGCTTTGAAAAGGAAAATGATGCTCAGTTTTTTCTAAATGATCTTGAATCTTATATGGGCTGGTCCAATAGACGTGGTTAGTCTTGCTTATCTGTCTTTTGGTTTCTCTGTCTTCTTTCCAAATGAAAATCTCTACTTGGAACATCTATGGAGCTTCAAACTTACAAAGAAGAAAAAAAAATCCGATCCCATATTTATAAAAACAAAATATACCTTATTTCTATACAAGAAACCAAAGCCTACCTCACCCCTTTTGCCCTCAAAACGATTGGTGGAAATAGAATCACTAACTGGATTCAACTTCCTCCAAAGGGTTTCAAAGGTGGTATCATTGTGGGTTTCAACAACCAGGCCCTCCTATTACAAAACTCCTCCATTCTAAACTTTTCGATTACTATAGAGTTCAAAAATCTTTCTGATGATTTCTTATGGTCTTTCTCTAGTATTTACGGGGAACCAAGCCATGACAAATCCCTCTTTCTTGAGGAATTAAGCTGCCTCTTCAAAAACTTTCACCATTTACCCTGGGTCTTGGGTGGGGACTTTCATCTAGTCACCCAAATCTCTGACAGACATAACTCAAATCCTTCCCCCTCTCCCTTATCTGCTGCTGACAACAAATTCAAACAGATGATTTCAAACTTCTCTCTCATCGACCATGTTCCCTCAAATGCCTCATACACTTGGTCTAGAAACCAAACCTTTGCCCGACTTGATCACTTCTTATGTTCAAATCTTTGGGAGGACAAACATCCTCTCTCGACTATATATATTGCTCACAGAACCATCTCTGACCACTTTCCCCTAATCCTGGACACAGTCTCTTCCTCTTGGGGTTCCCGTCCTTTTCTCTTTGAAAACAACTGGCTTCTTAATGAAAGCTTTACCACATCTTGCCTTGAGTCCTGGGACCTTGCTTGCACACAATCTACTAACCTGGGCCTTCATTTTTTAAACAATACAAAAAAAATAAAAAAGCAAATAAAAAACTAGCTGATCCAAAATCCATTGACTCTGTTGGAGGACCAAAAAAACCTCGAGGACCATCTTTTGAACTTGGAAAAAAATTCTTCAGCTGATCCGGCTCAAATCCTATCCATCAAAGCTGATCTCGACATCATAGATAACAAATTAGAAACCAAATGGAGACAAAGAGCCAAAATCCTTTGGGCCAAAGAAGGTGATAAAAATACAAAATTCTTTCATAAAATATGCAATCAAAACTTTAGAAACAACTCTATTTCACATTTTAAGATAAATGGTCGTCTCACTTCCCACAAAGAGACCATCATTACACACATAAATAACCATTTCCAAAAAATTTTCAACTCAAATCACAATCCGGCTGGTCTAAATAATTTTCTTTGGCATTTCATTTGCCAAAACAAAATCAATAACCCCCTCGACCTGATCAAACCTTTCTCTTTGGAGGAATTGCAATCCACTATCTCTGATCTAGGCAAAGATAAATCCCCTGGACCTGATGGACTCAATGTGGAATTCTACCTAGCTAACTGGAATAATTACAAACATGATTTTCTTGCTCTTCTCTCCGCATTTCAATCCAGTCCAAACCCCCAAAACATCATAAAATACATAAATAAAACTTTCATCTCTCTGATAAAAAAAATACCAAACCAGATCTTATCACACATTTCAGACCAATCAGTCTTATTAACACCTCTTACAAAATCCTTGCTAAAACCTTAGCCAATAGAATCAAACCCCTCATGAACGACATCATCCCTCTAAACCAATCTGCCTTTCTCAAAAACAGAAGTATCCAAGATGCCTTCTTAATGGTCAATGAAACTATCCATCTTTGCCATAAGAACAAAACTCCCCTTCTGGCTATCAAATTGGATTTTGAGAAAGCTTTTGACTTTGTAAACTGGAAATACTTGCTTAAAACTCTCAAAGGTTTCGCCTTCCCTGATAAATGGATCTCCTGGATTCATGCATGCATCTCCACAAATCACTTTTCTACCATCATAAACGGTGTCCCATTTGGCTACTTTCAAAATACAAACGGACTTAGACAAGGTGACCCCCTTTCTCCCTACCTTTTTATCATCCTCACTACCCTTCTTTCCAGGATGATTCATCTGGGTGTTCAAAACAAAATCATTTCTACTCCTGAGGACTGTAAGGAAAATATCATTCAATTTGCGGATGATACCATCATTTTTTCCTCTCCTGATTTATCCTCGGTTCAAAACATCTTCAGGATCATAGGCTTATTTTCCTATATCTCTGGCCTTAAAGTTAATATTAAAAAATCTTCCATCTTCGGGGTTAACCTCCATCATTCCACCCTCGAGACTCTAAAAATTTTTCTCAAATGCAAATCGGAAGACTTCCCGATCAAGTACCTGGGCCTTCCCATTACTCCATATAACATCACAAATGCCATTTGGAATCCCATCATAACAAAAATAAACTCTAATCTCTCTAGCTGGGAAAACAATTTCCTCAATCTCTCGGGCAGACTAACCTTACTTAATAGTGCCATCACTCCAATTACCACCCATTTCTTAAGCTGCATTCCCTTTCCCTCAAAGACAAGACACACCTTGGACAAAATTCGGAGAAAATTTCTTTGGAATAATGCCCAAAAAAATGACAAATCGGGGCAACACTGCCACCTGGTTAATTAGAAAACAATCTCTGCTCCCTTTGATCAAGGTGGTTGGGGGATTATAAACATTGAAACACACTCCCTTTGTCTGATTACCAAAATCATAGATTGTCTCACCCAAAATAAAAAAAAAAATCTGGACAAATCTCATCATGCATAAATACTACCACTCAGCACCTCCTTGGCATCAAATCAAAAGGAAATCCGCTTCCCCCTATGGAAATACATAAATAAAAACATCAACACTATTCAGCAGCTGCTTATTACTCCACCTCACTCTCATAAGAACATCTCTTTCTGGTCAGACCATTGGTATAACAAAAACTCAATCATAAACCTCAAACCTTCATGGGCTATTCCAAAAAAACTTATCCACTTAAAAATTGATAAAGCCCTCTCCCTTATCACCAGCAAAAGATCTAACTCCTTAAAAAGATGTATCCTCTCTATTTTAAGCCAACAAGATCTCAGCAATATCTCAACCTCTTTAGAAGAAAACACTTCAAATGACATCTCCTGGAAATGGGGAAAAGATTATTCGGTGAAACATGCTTACAATTTTCTTTCTTACAGAGGTATCACCCCAACATCATCTAAGCTATGGAAACAAAAATGGCCACATAAATATAAAACATTCATATGGCTTCTCCTCCACAACAAGCTTTCTACAGGAGATATCATAAAAAAAGGGCTTCCATGGTCCGTTTAGATGTGTTCTCTGTGAACATAACAAGGATTCTACCAATCACATCTTCATAAAATGCCCTTTCTCACAAAAAATCATTTCACACTACTTGCGAAAATACCTTCCTGATCTCCAGGAATCTATTTTCCCTATACAAATTCCTCCAACTAGGCTTTACAGGCAACACAAAAGTAACGATCTATTCTCAACCATCTGCTGGAATCTTTGGAAGGAAAGAAACATTAGGTTGTTCAATAACAAGAAAAAATTGGTTAAGACTATTTTGAATGATATTGATGCCGATCTTCACATCTTTATCAAACTGCAGGAAAAATAGTAGGTGAATCCCAAGATCATTCGGATGAAGGTGAATCAGAGGCTGCGGAATCGGAAGTAGCTTTCCTTTGTGATCTAAAAGACATGGTGGATGACAAGACGGGTGTCAGCCTTGTGCAGCAACCTTAGCGATGTTTCATCCCTTACAAATTCTGCACTTTTTGTCACATTTTCTAGATTGCAAAAACTTTATATTTTATAAGAGGTTTGTCTTAAGGGGTGCCTCCCCCTGTCTACTTTCAGTTTACTTTCTATTCCCTTCAAACTCTATGTTGGTTTTTCACATTAGCAGGTCTTCGCTTGCTGTATGTGCTTTTTAAATATATCATTACCTTGCCTCAAAAAAAAAAACATAGGGTGAGCAAGATATGAGAAAAAAACTTATAGGTAAAAGAACAACTAGCTAGAAGGCATGCCAATATCATCAAGAGCAGTTATAAGTAGTTTTGATATGATAAAAGCAAATTTCTCTCTAGCTAGAGGTTTAGTAAAAATGTTTGTAAGATGATTCTCTGTGTCCACATGCGTGATATAAATATCCTTCTTGGAAATATGGTCATGAAGAAAGTGATGATGGACTTCTATATGTTTATCTATAATATGAAATATATGACTGTAATACAAGTAAATAGTGCTAGTATTATCACAATAGATAGAAATGAATGTTAAAGTCTTGGAGCATTTGCTTCATTCATAGGACTTGGGCACAACAGCTTCCATCTGCAATGTATCGAGCCTCGATAGTTGAAAAAGCCATAGTGCTTTGTTTATTAGAGAATCAATAAACAATGCATGGTCCTAGGAAGAAACAAGTGCCACTTGTACACTTTCTATCAATCAAAAAACCTACATAATCAACATCACTATAGGAAGTAAGAGTAAAGTCCCTTGACTTGGGATACCATAGTCATAAGTTTTGAGTTTTGGCTAGATATGTCAAAATCCTCTTAACTACTATGAGATGTGATTTTCTTGGACTTGATTGAAAGAGAGCACAAAAGCCAACATTAAATATTATATCAGGTCTGTAGGTAGTTAAATAAAGAAAACTTCCAATCACACCTCTATAGAGTTTCTCATCTACCTTTTCTCCTTGATCATCTCTGTCAAGCTCGGTGGTATTTCACATGGGGGTGTCCATTGGCTTGGTGTTCTCCATCCCAAAACACTTAAGTAGTTCACTGGTGTACTTACCTTGGTTGATGAAGTTCCCATCTTTCATTTGTTTGATTTGAAAGCCAACGAATAAGGTAAGCTCCCCCATAATTCTCATCTAGAACTCACTCTGCATAATAGAACTTGCTTTGTTCCTTACCACTTTTCTGCTTTCACCAAGCTTGTTATAGTAGACACACTTCATGCCAATGATCTTTCTATCACTTGGTCTTGGCACAAGAGTCCACAATTAGTTCTTCTCGAACTATTCCAACTCTTCTTGCATGTCTAGGATCCATTTGTCATCCTTTAGAGCTTCTTTTTCATCTTTTGGCTCAAGTTTAGAGATGAAGGTGTTGTCAACTTGTTCTTTGTTAAATGCAACCTGCATTCTCACCCTTTCAAAATGATTACCTATGATGAGCTCTTTAGGATGATGCTTTGCAAAGTGGGGAGTAGGATCCTTATTTTATTTTTCTTTATCTTCTTCATCAACCAACACATCTTTTCCTTTATCAACCATGTTGTGCTCTTTCAACTGAGGGATCACCTCATCGACAATATCATCACTAACAATATTCTTGGAAATAGAGGGGTTAGCCTCAACAAATATAACATTGATAGATTCTTCTACTTTACACAATTGAATGTTAAATACTCTATAAGCCTTGCAAGTAGTGCTATATCCAAGAAAGAAATCCTTGTTAGACTTCAAATTAAACTTGTCGAGGGAAATCCTTGGTGTTCAAAATAAAACAAGGAAAACCAAAAATAGGAAAGAAATCAATGGAAGGCTTTCTACTACGCCATAGCTTATAGGGATTTTCTTAAATGAAGGATGAGAAAAAACCCAATTTTGCACAAAACATGAAGTACTAATAGCTTCACCCCAAAACTTATTTGGAGTGTCATACTCTAGAAGCATGGTCCTAGCCATTTCTTGTAGTGACCTAATTTTTCTCTCTACAACCCCATTTTGTTGAGGTGTTTGAGGTGAAGAAAAGTTATGTGCATACCCAGATTCCTCACAAAACTATTCAAACAAGTCATTTTCAAACTCTCCCCCATGATCACTATGGACAAAGATGGTCTAGAAAGAAGCTTCATTTTCAACTCATTTGCAAAAAGTCAAGAAAACATCAAGAATATCACTTTTTAAAACAAGAAAGAAAGTCCAAGTATAGCGAGAAAAGTCATCAAAAATCACAAGACAATACTTGCTACCACGAAGTGATTGTGTACGCATTGGTTCAAATAGATCAATTTGAAGAAGCTCCATCACTCTTTTGGTTCTAAGAACTCCTTTGATTTGAAGGAGGACTTGGTTTTCTTTCCTTGGGTACAAGGTTGGAATTCCTCATCCTTTTTGAAAAATCTAATTTAGGAAGTCCCTTTACCAAATCCTTTTTGTTCAACTTCTTCAATTGATGCATATTTACATGACCAAGACTATAGTTCCATAAAGAAATATCATTTGAATTGGAAACAAGACATCTACAAAAATAGGATTAATAGTGTCAAGAACAATAATATAGTGATTACCATTTCTAGTTCCCTTATATATAACATTGTAGGAAAGGGAATCTAGAAGCAAATGTTCATGTGAGGTAAAAAATTAAGATAACCATTATCACAACATTGACTAACACATATTAAATTTTTATGTAGGACATCCATAAAAAGAAAATTCTCTATGCATAGTGAACTCTCCTACATCACCCTCACCTATCACCTTACCCTTGTTATTGTCACCAAAAGTCACCGATCCTCCTTTCTTCTTTGTGAATTGGTTGAAGTGGCTGATTTCACCTATCATATGCTTTAAGCACCACTATCAACAATCCATTTTCCTTTAACCTACAAGAAAGGGAGATGTTGGTGCCCAATTTAAACATTGGGATCCAGTGTTAGCAGCTTGGAGACCCATTTCATCTTTGGGTTGGCCCCTTTCTCTCTATAAGGACAATAAGTAGAGTAATGGTCATCACTCTTGCAATGCACACAAACCATAGGGTTCTTAGAGCCCAAAGACTCTCCACAGAATATAGGAGATATCTTGATCTTTTTCTTACCCGTGACCTTGATCTTGCTCTTTGGAGCTTCCCCTACATATACCAAACCACTAGTACCAACTTGTTTGGCGGTGTGATCTAGAACTTCATTGAGGGATTTTTCCCTTTGGGGAATTTATGCAAGGAAGCTCATAGTTTGTGATTATCATCACTAAGAGTAATGATAGTAGAAGATAATCTAGCAAGATCATCTTGTGCATGAAGTAATTCAGCCTCAAAATAGATGGCTTTAGTAAGATAAGAATCTTTTTCTAAAGCAAGACTAGCAACTTCATGACTAGCAAAAAAGGTCTAGAAGAAAAATCATTAACTTGATCAAGTGATCTAGCATTTCCAGTTCTAAACACAACAAGCTCATCAAGTTAAATTCTATTTTGATCCTTAGTAGCATCACAAGCAATCTTAAGATCATCATTTTCAATTTTAAGTAAAGCAAGCTCATCTACTAGGGATTGGTTTTCTTCCTTAAGACTATGGATGATCTTAAGGTAGATGCCATTATCTACATCAACACCATTGTATTGGAGCTCAAGATTAAGAAACTTCCCTTGTAAGGAATTAATGCTATCAAGATGCAACTTCTCATTTTGATCAAGAATACCAATTTTAGCATACAAGTCATCTATGATCTTACCCAAAGTCTTCTTTTTAGACTTGCATTTGGAATAATAAGAGCAGGTAGCATTAAGCATATTAGTAAGAGTTTCCTTAGATAACTTATGCAAGCTTACCTCACTTACCTCAACAATGTCTTCACTTGTAGAGGCCATGAGTGCAAGGTGGAATTCTCCTTCATTGGAACTTGCATCACTAGAGGAGGATTCCTCCAAGCTACATGAGTTGCATCCTTGCTTATTTTGTCCTTCTTTTCCTTCCTCTTGTACTTGTGTTCCTTCTTGTAGTCATCCTTCTTCTTGTGACTGCTCTTGTGGTAGGCCTTCTTTGCCCTGAGACAATCATTCTTGTGGTGCCCCTTTTGACCACTTTCATAGAATCTAGGAGCAGAGGATGAGGAAGATTTTCCCTTGAAGTGCTTTCCCTTAGAGTAGTTTGCTTCATGATCATTAGGGCCATCATCTTCACTTAAGGAGGGAGGAGAGGATCAACAAGTAAGATGTTATTGGAGAATCATTGCCTCCACTTGAGCTTCGAAGGCATTGTTTTTTTTAATCTTCTTGGATTCCTTGTCCTCTTACTTATCATCTTCCTCTTGCTTTAAAGTCTTGGATCATGAGCTTGAAGGTTGTCAATGAGCTCCTCGGTGGCTAAGTCACCGAGTCTTCTAACTTCTTCAATGCGAGTCACCTTGGATTCCCATCTCTTGGGAAGAGACCTTAGGATCTTGGAGTTGATAGTCCCTCTATCCAAGGTGTGGCCCAAAGCAACAAGCCCATTGATGATGGTGTTAAGCCTAGTGTACATATCAACCACTCTTCCCTTCTTGCCTATCTTGAAGTTTTCAAGTAGTCCATTGAGAATGTAGATATTTGACTCTTTGACTTGTTGTGTGCCTTCATAGGTAATGCACAACTTGCTCCAAATCTCACAATCTATGTCCCGAGATTAGATCTGGTTGAACTCTGAGGGAGTGAGGGCATCATAGATGATGCTTACTACCTTTGGATTCAGCTGTGCCTTATTGAGTGTAGCTTCATCCCAAGTAGTTACATCACCCGTTGGCTCCTTGTATGCAAGAATCATCACCCTCTACATGTCGTAGCTCATCCCTTGAAGGTAGATCTGCATCAACCATTTCCAATAGAGGAAATTTTTTTCATCAAAGATCGGGGGTCTCATGGAGAAGCCTCCCTCTAGGTTGAGGGACCCAAGTAAGTCACCCATCTTCTCATCTCATGGGTGATGTGTTGGAGAAGACCATGGATCTGATACCACTTTTTGGATAAAAGGGCTGTAGAAGGGTGGGTGAATAGATCTAAAAACACTTGCACAAAACTTGTTAGACCTTCAAGTTACTTCAACTAGGCACAATTGCAAATAGTGAATTTGATGGAAATCTAAACATGCATAACAAGGGTGAGAGAGATTGAAACAAGCATTTGAATAGGCTATTTAGAGTGGTTCCACTCTTCAAAATAGGAGAGAGTCAGTCCACTACCTAGAGAGGTCAAGCCCTAGGATTTTGCAACCTATGTATACTTATACTCCATTATAAGACATACAATTTGACCTTTCTATTTTGAGACAAGGATACCCAAATTCCCTTTGAGGTCAAGGGAACCAATAGCATTACAACCAAGGTTTTACCTATCCAGAGCTAGAGTATTCTACCTCACCAAGGTCTTACCCACTATTGGAAGTAGCTGGACACCTTCACAAAGGAGATCCCCTATTTGGAATGAGTTTTCCGCCTTGAAGGATTTACCCACTTTACTCCCAGATCTTCATCCTTGTCCTCCTCCTTCACTCAGAGGAAATTTTTGCACCTTCTCCTTCACTTGGAGAAGCTTTCACCCACTTGATATTGAGGATAAGGGTTGGGAAAAGAGAAGCTTTACAAGTATACAATGAAGTATCTCTCTCACACAAATCCTGTCTCACTCATAATGATGAATTGAAGTGTAATCAAGAGAGAGAAAGGGGCTCAAGTGGAATGGATGCACTAAACTATAGCAAGGAGCTTGAATAGCATGAAGGAGGAACCTTGAAATGAACTTCAAGAGGTCCTATTTATAGTTTAGGGTGTCCACTAGAGGGTAGGAACACTAAAGAGTGTTTTCTATCCATTTGGGATGTTGCAACGAATATAATTTTGAGTTTTACAACACTACAATGGTTGAAATCACTTTTTTTGTATTTTCCATACATCGCTGTCAGTCAAGTTTTCATAAAGGTAACTTGACAGATTGCATTATGTGACAAAGCCAATGTGAACCATCCGTCGAGTTTGTCCTATGTGCAACTCGACTGACCTCTTGAAATCAATTTTGCAGAGTGCTGGGATCGGTCGGGTTCTATGAATGTGAAACTCAACCAAACCAAAGAATTTTCAAAGTCCATCAAGGGATCGGCCACGTTTGAATCTCAACTAATAAGCAGTCTGTAATGATTTTTGGATTTTTTTGACTAATCAAACATTTGAATTAAGGGTTCCTGATTTTTTTCTCCTCTTAGTTACAAGTCATATGATCAACACAAATGATTACAAAAATCATTCAAGGTGATTTGAAGTGTTTTCCACAAATTTTCATTTGCATTGCTTTTGACTCGAACTAGAATAAGGTAGGGCTTTATAGATTTGATCCTTTTCATGTACCTAATACCTGAAATCAATCTCAAACAAACATATTAGATACATATGAATGGAATGGTTAAGTTATTATCAAAATATTGACAATGTGTAACACTTAGGTCTACAAGAAGGATAAGTAAGAACAAGCAAGTAGTAATGAAAAAGGAGAAATAAGAGAAAACATATGGCTTTCAATAATATGTGAATTTGTTTTTAGAAATATGAGTTGTTGAAAGTACATCAATGAATGTAAATTTGTTTTACGTATGATTTCAATTGCACATTGTACGAGCAATTTACTAGTTGAAAAGGATGTCATGATTTTAGTCATTCATACCGGTAATCCAACTCAGTACTATACAATGGTTGTTAAATCTAATCTTGCATCTTATGAAGTGCTTTGTTATTTTACTATCAAAATAGTAAAATTTAAAAAAAGTGAACTCTCGTAACTATAATGTGATGCAGAAAAATAAGTATAGATTGAACTACATGAATAGAGATACTGGGATTATATTACTGATATTGAGGTAACACCAATATAGTGACATTAAAGATTTCATAAGTTTAAAATAAACCTTGAATGTACTTTGCCTATATATTTATATTTCAGGAACAAAACATTTTAAGGGGGGAGGATTGTTAAGAGCGCATCTGAGCTTAATTGGTAATACTTAGTTTACCTAGATGATTACATACTTAATTAGATTGATTATTTCTTAAACATGATAAGGACTGTAGCTCATTTATGTTGTGCTAAACGTAATGCAAACTCCAAGCATGCTTTCATTTTGAATAATTAGGGTTTAACAAAAATAAACCTTAGTTAGATGAAATTAGGGGTTTGCCCAAAATGCCCGTGCTTGGGTTGAATGAGTGAGGTGATCAAAAGGACCATGAAAATGGGGGTTGGAGGTTTGGGTAGCATGCCCATGTAGGGTTTTTGGTGGCACGAACATTCTAGGCCACACGAACGTTTTGGAGAAATAGAAGTGTTGGTCATCTTTATAGTCAAATCTGCTGGAACCAAGAAACCACGACCGTGGTAGGAACCACAAATATGCTAGGTGGCATGGACATGGTAGCTTTCATGGGTGTTTGGTGTGTAAGTCATTCAGTTCTTCAACTGACTATTTTGCAGACTGAAGTATAGCAACACACTATTTGATTTTATTGGAAGTTTGGAATGATCTGTAATTTTTATTGGAGCTCTAAAACTAAATTTTAAACAACATTCTAAATTTTCATAATTGTTGGACGAGTATTGACCTATTAGGTAAATTATTTACAATAATATTTTAATGATAAAAAATTCTGTAGAAATAAAAGAAAGTGTAAGTAAGGTCAATTTTCAATTGACCAAAGCACCATAATTTCTCTATATGAGTAACCTAACACACCATGAGATCTCATATTTCATGATTCATTCTAGAGAAATGAAATCCTAGAGAGAGAGGGAAAGCTAGGGTTTGTATGGAGAAAGTGGAGTAGATGGTAGTATAGGGTTTTTGTTGCTAGAGTTGATAAAATCAAGTATGTTTGTCATCTATAGATATCTTTTCTTGATTATTTTTCTCTCACATGTCAATATTATATACCTCCTATTATTTGATTCAAAATAATATCAAGTCTCTCCCTTTTCTCACTCTTTCTCCACAATTCTCCATTTTTAGGGTTTCTGAGTTGAAAGGAAGAAGAAAGCGGTGATTTGCCTGGGTTTTGCTATGAATTTGAGAATTTCAGATATAGGGATAAATTTGTAAGGTATTTTAACACCTTAGGTGAGTGGGTAATTCCTTTAAATAATATATTTCATGAAATTGGATTAAATCCATATTAATCTTCATTTCCTTTGCATGCAACTACAAATCCAAATTCTACCTTTCGATTTAAGCTTATGAAAGATGATCTAGAAATTAACAAGTTTCCTATCATGACAAATTTCATATGATACAATTATATTATGAATGAAAAAAATCATATAAACTAAAATTTATAAAGTTATTTTAGAATTTGCAAGAATACACCAAAATCTAGGATTTTGGTTCTGTCTAAAATTGTTGTGTAATTGAATAAACAACCTTACATATTTGAATCTCTTTGTTTATGAATGATTGTTTTATCTGAATGCACAGTACATATATGTAAAATACTATCTTTGATATCATGTGATATTATCAGTGTTTGTTTGATATCTCAGTAAAGAGGGTGAAACCCTAGATGAATGGAAAGTTGGTAGTTTGTGAATAGACATCATGAAATTCAATTGATGTGATATTTTTATCATTTTACATTCATTTATTCAAGGTTATTATTGATGCATGATATTTTAGTGAATGGCGTGGAAAAACTAGTTTAGTTCATTCTAGGGTTTTATAGATATGCTTGGTTGTATGTGAACTGTTGAAAGTAGTCTTTATTAGTGAAAGTTTATGATGCATTACATATTTATGTGAGTCATATGATATGTGAATGAGTCAAATGAAACCCTAAGGATAGGGTATTTAGTGAATCAAGTAATTTCAATTTAGTATTCTTCAGTATGATAAGTGATATTGTTCAATTTCTCAGTTTAAGATACAGATCGCTGATAATTTATGAAAAGGTATGTTTATAAGGTTACATTAAGAAATGTTGAATTGATGATTGAAATATAAATTTAAATAGTGAATTCGACTTTAGATGCCCTAAACACTGTAGAATCTTCACAGGATGAGACCTATGTGGTGATTAGGAAACAATTTCCCGACTAGAGGTAGTCCAGATAGAGGTAAGCCAAATTATACCAGTAGGGTGCGGGGGTCTTGACCAATAGGGCAAACTCATAATGAATTATGTGGTAGCCAACACCAACTAGGGATGCTAGTGATACTTGTGTTACATATTGTAGTTAACAGTGGTCACTAGGTCCACTAATGCATAACAAGACAGTGTGCTTTGACTCTCCTCTTGAGTACCCAGGTTTAGAGGAGGAGTCCAGATATCCAACTGCTCCCATTATCCACCGAGAGCTAGATGTGGTGACTGTCTGCTGTTGACGGGGCAGATGGGGGTATAGGCTTAGGAACTCAGGATTGCTTCTAAGTCTTGTACAATGATACCATAGCTTGCTGCAATGATTTCACATGTCATGGTACACTTCATGTGGGTTTAGGGCATAATAGTATAAATGAGACATCAATTAAGAGTCTATATTTATTCATTTATTCTTTGTGGTTATCTCCCATAAGTTTCCATTTGTATGTTTCTGAATTACTAGTTTCTTATGTGATTAATCAAGTATGCCCCAATAATGATGCTATCCTTCAAGATATTTAGAGTATCCTGCCATATATATGCATGTGAATGATTAGTTCCTCAATTGTTCATTTTTTTCTTAATTTTAATTCAGTTACTCAATAATATATATCTCTAAATCTTCAAGTGTTTTATACTGTTTCTTTAAAGTACTCATTCATTGAGAGAGTAGGCCCAGCCTTCTACTCACAAGTACTCATTCATTGAGAAATAGATTGAATGTCTAGATATGTATCTTATTTGTTGAGATTATATTAGAATAATTAAGTTTTAGTTTCCTTTGTAAAGTTGTTTATGTGATTGTATGTGAGTAAACAAAGAGTTTGAAATATAAAAAAAAGTTTAAGGGTGATCATTGTACTATGTTTAGTTATCTTTATATGCCCTAATCGCATGATTAGTGGTAATCGTGGGATGTGGGTGTAACACCATGGTTCTTTGAGCCTAGTGTCCCGCTATGAGCAACTAGTTCTGACTTGAACAAGCTTATTTTTGTAGTGTGGAAAATGCTGTAGATAAGTTTGGGTTGGGGTGGAAACTAGCCTTTTTAAGTTATCCATTGTATCTTTCTTCTTTATGTATTATTGTCATCCTTCTGCCTTTCGTCCATGTTTATATAGCATTTTTTTCTTCTTTTTTCATGTATGCATCATGTTTGAACTTTTCCATATGTGGCTTCAATATTTACATTTAGTGTAAGAACATTTGTTTCTATTCTATGTTTGAATAACTACAAGTTTGTTTGTAGTGAAAGGAATTTGACTTTTTCTAAATCTTTATCATGTGATATGGGCTTATATTTTATTTGTTTGTAGAATGCAACACTACCCATGAACGGTGTGCACCCATTCATATGGACCTCCAATCATCCAAGTTTTCTACATGACATGCCACTAAACATGCATGACATGCATGATCCTAGAAGATGTTGACAAGCATAACATGCTACATGCTACATCCAAGCAGGCCGTGCACCACATCATAAGTATCAACTTTGTGTTGTTATATGCCCTAAGATCAAACATATGATGATTGTAATGACACATCTTGCAATTTATTTGATTATTAATAAAAGAAATTCTGATTATTATGTTTGCTTCAATATGAGATAATGAGTAGATATAATAATGTCCTAAGAATTTATGACTCAATGACATGTGCTTTTAGGTTGAGGACTTGAATATGAGATCATGTGTATGCTAAGAGTATTCATTCTTGTCTAAGTCCTTGGTTATTTAATTTTGGAAATTAGGACAACACGAATACATTAAGATTGGTATATGTGTATATTGATGACTGCATATTATTACTCACGATATTGGGTATCAAATAAAAACATAGGTACTTGTTGTGAACAAGTGTACTGGACAAACCCACTTTGAGTGTGATACATGGAAGCCAATAATAGTGGTCGGAATCATACCTCAATGTGACAATGGTAATTGTGGTACTTATATTTGAAGCCACTACAATGATCACATGTCATTCAGTGTGCTTTATCACTACTCAATGTGACCTTGAATAAGGGTTTCTAAATAAGTGGTGCTTAGGTGTATTGTGACACATGTGAATTACTATGAGTGACGTAGATGGAATTCATCCTTTCCATTGGAGTGATATCCTATTGACTTGATAAATTTGACTATGAAATGCATGGCCATGCTCATGTTAGTCAATATATGATATTGAGATCATGCATATCTCAAATAGTCTACTCTAGATCAAGGAAAAAAGAGTGAATATTAAGAGGATGATGTTTCCATGCCTTCAATTTGGTCTGGATAGCAAAGACAAAGGGAGTATATAATCACTGTATCATTGGTCCCAATACTATGTTAAAGTTGTTCTAAAACTTATCCAATTATTTGGATGGTATGGAAGTCTTTCTAGATACCAATCATTTCTTGTGAAGTCATAATCTGATTATGAATATTCACTGCCAATGTAATTTGGAGACTATAGGGTCGCACACATATGATACATTGAAATAGGATTATAATCTTGGATACATTTGGAAATCTTCCAAGTCAAATTGATTACTAAAATGTTTACATAATCTCCTAGAACAACACTGGATTTAGATCCTAGATACTTTGCTAAATGCTGTTAGTCAATTGGTCAGATTTAAAATTATCAACTGATTTGATAAGTCAATAGGCTATCCCCAAGTGATTAGTTGAATATGCCAATTGGGTACCTAGAAATTAGTAGTTAATTAATTTTATTAATTGATAAATTAATTAAAGGCATAATCCAAAATATTCAGACTTAGAAAAGTGACTGATTGACTGTTTCACAAGTGGGTTTCTTTAAACATAGTCACTGCCTTTTCATATCCCAGGGTTTTCAAAAATCCTACTTCCTTACCTCTCTTATTTAAAGGGCATTACGGCTGTCTCATAGACACACTCTTATATGTGAGCCATGGCTCTCACTTATCCACAAGATAGAGAAGGTGAACAACCATGAAGCTAGCACGTCACCAAGAAGAGGCCTATTCCTTCCCTGTCGGCTCAAGCAACATGATTAGGAGTTCATGTCCATCCATGTGGACTACATAGAGATGAAGATGTCATGCAACTACATTCATAGGACATCTTTGAGGACCATCTCTTCACTATCTCAAGCAAAACACACCACTCTATAAGGACTTTTCCACAATAAGGTATACCCCACACAACCTCTTTCCCAATATATTATTATTGATGGGATATGCTTGTAGGAAACATGGAGATTTTTTGTTGTTTCCACTGTGTTTGTTGCATACATGATTCCTAACACTTTTACAATCAGCAACATGCATGACATATTCAAACATTGACAAAAAGTGGAATCTAATCAATAATTGCTCCCCATGACTTCCAGAGTGATGTTCACTTTGACATATAATGCATGCCGAATGGTTTTAAGGTTAGCCTTCAACAACTATTGACATGCACGACACACATCATCTAGTACACACCATGCATGACTGTGTAACTAGAAAAGGTTTACATAACAAAATGAAAATTATGATGGGACATCTTTCATTTGGTTTAATCCAACTGAAGGAAAAGGAGGAGGGTGATTGAAGATGTAACTCGATTCTAAAAGAGGTTTAAATGAATATGATGAAGGTTTTAGAGGTGTCCAAGATTGGGAAGCTTCAAGTGTAGCTCCATTATAGATGATTACTCCTAGACAAGTGTTGTATATTGTTTCTGTCCTTACCGTTCTCCATTTTATTCTCTTTGAAACATGAAACTTTATAATAACAAGATAGTAAACCTTCCTTATGTAGCACCCACTAGCATGGAACAATTTCCTTGTGATTGGTTCCTAATTAGTATCTATTAGTCATACTATGAACAATGGTTTTTAATATTTTAAATTTCTCTCTTAGTTCTCTATTTTTTTTAATCATTCATGAGAATCAAAGGCGTAGGTTCTCTAACTCCTCAAATTCATATCTTGATATATGAACTGATTTACTTGAGGTAAATTAGAGCTCTAGTTTCTATAGTAGCATGTTGTAATATACTTATTTATCAAATGAAGGTTGATTGATGACTCTCTTTGGAGCGATCCAAGAGATCTTAATATATTATGATAGACCTCTTGACTTTAGAAACAAGTAATCTAGCCACCTAAGAAATTAATAGGTGAAAAATATTCAATGTAGTGTGAGTTGTGGACAAGAGAGAGGATCATATTTATTTTGTATAATTATTTTTCACATGATTTCTAGGTGCTTATACACCATATTCATTTGTTTGAATTGATCATTTGAAAGATAAAATGTGAAAACTAAGTTTGATTTATGGCTTAATCAACCAACCAACTTTTCTTATTTGAAGTATATGATTAATTTAGAACTACGCTGTGTTGACTAGAATTGGCTTCTCCTAGAAATAGTCTTAAGTTATGCTACATGTTGACCCATCCTATTGCAGTTTAATTTAGGTTTTTATTGTTGATAGAGTGCATAATATCATGAGGTAACATTACTACTAGTTCTAATGTTATTTATATGTTGCATCTACTACTATTATTCCTTGTGGAGATTTTTTTTTCAATTAATAAGACTTTATTACTCTTTTAATTGTAGGGATGTAACCATAAAATGCTACTTGTTTCTATAACATTTCCCTGGGATATGGGTCTCTCTGTTATGGTTTTCCAATCTCTTATGTGGGAAGCATCATCCCCAGTGAATATGAGGAAAGGAACTCCCGTTGATGGACAATAGTAGCTAGAGGTTGGTTGTGTCTTTTGGATATGTCCTAGGGTCATGCTTATACACTCTGTATGTGCATGGTGATTTTTTTTGATATGTGTCTATGAGTCAGGTTTCTGGAAAATATATCTTTTGTGTACATGTTGCGGTAGAGGTCATTTATGATTTCTTGTAAAGTAACCTGTTAATGAATGAAAAGATGGCCCTTTAATATGTATATTTGTGATTATGAAATCATATGTTTTTAATCTGGTTTTCCATACTTTGGTGGTTGATGATGTTGATTAATATAAGAATAGTGTTTTATTTTGAATAATGTTGACTTTTTATGGTAGGTTGCCACATGATCCCATTTGTGTTCTTGTGGGGAAACTAAGAAATTGAACTTACTTCCTACATGTTATGACTACATATTTAGAAGAGCATCTAGCATATATATATATATATGTATATATATATAAATGAGATAGTGAGGCTACTAGGAGTCCCAATTATCCATCATATCTAATTGTAGAACCCAGTTGACACTTATGCTCTCAGATAAGATTCATAATGCTAAGTGAACTAAGCTGAAGTTTGGAAAACTTTTCATCCTTAGACAACTTTGTACTCAGAAAGGACAATTTAGATTCTAGAAGATATACTTAGGGCCTGTGTGCTACAATTAGCATGATATTGGGATGAGACCTAACTTTGATTGAGTTTGCATTCATAACAGTTACCAATCAAACTTGTGGATGAAATTTTAGGAGGTACTTTATGGATGGAAGAGAGGACCTCTTATATGATGGTGTGGAGTAGGCAAGAAGCAATTTTTGGCTCTAAAAATAATGTAAAATACCATAGAAAAGATCTAAGTGACCACTATTTAGATAAGAGGCTATAGACCTCTAGAGTTTATGTGGGTTATCATGTATTTTTAAAGTAATCACCTTGAAAGAGAGTTACCAGGTTTGGGAAGTAGGGTAAGATGACACCTATATATGTGGGGCCTTAAAAATATTAAAGAAAATGGATTTTCATACGTGTGGATGTGGAATAAGTGTCACCTTGAAAAAAGGCAAGTGTTGCATATGATTGATGATCAATCAATGGAAGATGCCACCTATGAAGAAGGGCCATTTCAAATCGTGAACCTCTCAAAGTTGATAAGGAAAGACATACTAATAGTTAAAGTATTATGGAGACACCATGGAATTGAGAATGCCATATGGTATACAAAAAGTGAGATGCATAGTTCACCTCCAAACTAGTCTATATTCTGAGCTAGTGGTAGGATATTTTGTATTGACCCAATCACATGTTAAACCCAATCCAATACAAACTTCAGTTATTATTGTATACTATTCTTCTCATCTGAGCCATCTTTATAGTTATAAAAATATGAGAAAATATAGTTTGGAAAAAGTGATATCAAGAAATTGATATAAGTAAACCTAATTATGTATTGTGAGAGTGATTGATGGGGGATACTTGTTTGTATATATATAATTGATGAATATAGTCGTTTGATAGTAAATCTAACATGTATAACTCATGAAAGTTATGTACATTGAGTTTATGTGATAATTTTAATAGAAAGGGGATAAACATTAATTTTCTTACAAATGAAAAAGATGATAATTTGTAGTTTATAAAAGAAAGAATATACATATATGGAATCACATCACAATTTAGTATGTTAAAAGTGGACTCTAGAACACTTATAATCATTTTGCGCGATGGATAAATCACCATTATTCAAAATATCAAGTATGTTTTAATAAAGCGAAGTATAGAAGCATAAACAAAGTATCTGATAAATATAGTTCTCATAACTAAATTTAGTTCTTCTACACATAGGGTGCATACAAGAGGAAAATAAAACAACTAAACTAATTTCTAGAAATCTTTAACATCTCAAGATTTAAGGCCTCAATTAAAATGAATTTAAAAGGAATGATTGGACGACCCATATCACTAAGGTGTACCTCCTTTTCAGGGAGCCCATCACTAAATAACTCTATGGTTAAGTATGCTCAACCTAGAGTAGTACTAGGATTGAGCAATAGGAAATTTTATGTTGACTTTTGCGTGAGTGAGGAAAAATCAAAAAATTAAGGGTAGTGATGGTTTGTGGGGCCAATTGTCATTCCTAAAACTCTACTAGAACCTCTGTCAGTGGGCCTGGGTGTTACAAATAGTATCTTAAACCCCTTCTATAGGTGAGGCCCACATGGGCATGTGGCATGGCAGTCTTCAGACGTGCGGTCTAGGCATGTTGGAAGGGGTTGCCCATGGTGATGCAGCCACCCTTGTGTCGATATTCCATGACTGGGAGCTGGGTGTCCATGGCCCATTCTGGGTCTACACTAAAATAGGGAAATATTATGAGGCCATATAGTCGAGCCTTGATAAGGATGTCAAGAGTCTAAGTAGGGGATATTGTAACGTCCCAGGATTTGAGGCCTAAAATGATGCACCTCCTTTTTAGGGAGCTCATCACTAATGAACTCTGTGGTTAAGATGCTCCGCCCATAGTAGTACTAGGATGGGTGACCCATACAAAAGTTTATCTTGGCTTGCACGTGAGTGAGGACAAAGCACACAGTTAAGGCTAGCGGTGGTCTATGGGGCCATTTGTCATTCTTCAAACTTTATTAGAGCCTTGGGCAGTGGGCCTATATGTTAAATAATATCATTAGGGCATCCTATATCATATATAATAGAAAGCTAAAGGTACTAAATTAGTTCCTAACAATCTCATTAGTGAAACCTGACTACGTCAATCTATCTCCAATATTTAGCTCATCTTGGGCAATATGTGATTTAAGCTTTTCTATACCAAAATCCTCTTCACCTAGAGACTAGTAACACCCTCACAAAATAAGAGCAAATTTAAGTTCATCAATGAGGATTTGATATGTGTATTAAATGGGGATCAATCAATACATGAATAAGGGACATCAAACATAAGTATAAAATCCTAACAAAGTGGAAGGTTACATACATTCAACTAGATTTCAAGAGGACTTCATTTAGTAAGAGAAAAAGTTATGTGAATAAAAAAATAAAATTATCATTATGAGTTGTTCCTTTAAATAAAATGTATAGAACAATATAAAAATCAATTATTTTAGTTCAATTCAGTTGCATGTATATTATATAATAGACCACAAATATTTAATATTTGATGCATACCATTATCAAAAAGGAGGTGAGATAATCTAGATTTCTATGTGTACTAGTATATAATTTAGTTGAGAGCACTTGGGCTAGATTAGAATACAAATCACCAATATATAAGAAAAGTTGTACATTGGGATACAACCCATAATGTACTTCTACAAATAGATAATAATGGTCTTAAGAAATCAAACATGCCTTTAATTGGGAGGCAATATAAGTTCATTCCAAATCAAATTATTAAATTAGGGTATCCATTCATAGAATAGAATAAAGAAATGAATAACATAATTAGATGCAAATTAAATACAAATATGCATGATACATCAAATAAAGGATTCAATTTGTACTTATAAATGATTCGAAGATGAATATATATCAAAATTTATATAAGATTCTTAATCAAGATCAATTCAATAGGAAAAGGTATTTGTAAGGAGAAATAAAGAAAAAACATATAATAGATAGGGAATACACAAGCTATTATCCAATATGACTCATATGGATAAGAAACACACCCGAATTTTGTGTCATATGGCCAAGGTCAAACCCTAGAAACTGAACCCTAACCAAATTTTACTCTCTCTCCTATGGTCACTCTAAATACTCTGGCGATTAGGGTTTCCTCCCATGGTAGGCCTTCCCCTTCTGAGTGATTTTATCCTCTTGTAGGTCCAAGGTATGGCTCTCCTGGTCTCATCTCCGTGATGATGACATATTTGGCATATAGATGAATTAGGTTACAAAAAATAGAAGGAGAAGCATATTTGATTGAGTTAGCGATTGAAGAAGATGAAGAGGGATATGCACAAAAGGAACTTGTTTAGTCATGAGACTTCTCATAGACAAAACTTTTAATATCTGGGCAATGAAGCAAACTTCCACTCAAGCTTGGGCTCTGGAAAAGAAAGTTTTATTCAAGAAAAAGGATGGAGAGGTTTCTCCCCGCTCTCTCACCCTAATGCCGCTAGGGTTACTTCCTCCATAGGCGGCTGGCTGGGGGGAGGGGGTTTGGCCGCCGCAAAGTGGTGCCCCACTCCCCCTTGGCCTCTTCTCTCCGGTCATCAGCATGGTCTCTTCTTTGGGAGGTGTGTGGGTGTGGTGTCTTTGGAGGCAGCAATCTTCTTCCTCCCTGTCGTTGAGCCCGACTGCGATGAGTTTCCTATCCCCTTTCTCTTTTATTGGATTTCTATTTAGATTGTTCTCTCATTTTGTCTCTCTCGCTGTTAATTAGCGCTGCTTTCTCTTCTCGTGGTAGATTTTTCTTTCTCAGTCAATTTTGTTGTGGAGTTTGTATGGCAGCAAGTGCGGGAAAAATATCCTTTTGGAACACCGATTTAGTGCATGTACTCTACCACATATACATACTCAGGTTGAAGGTATTCCTCATGGAAAGCTGCCTTAGCCAACAAAGGAGAAGAGGGATCTATACATCATTGTCCTTATCAGATTCTGATATGAGTTTTTTTGTGTTGGTATGTATGCCCTGAGAGCCAATCATGTGATGATTGGTGGGATACATTAAGATTGATTTGATAAACATCAAAGGCAAGCTTCCAATTCTTTCTGGTTCAGTCATATGAGATAGTGATAGAACATATTGAATGTCTAGAGAATGATAGTACTCAATGACGTATGCTTTCAGGTTGAGGACCTGAACGATGAGATCATACGAATGCTAAGAGTTTGTACATTCTTGTTATGTCCCTAGTCAGATGTCATTGTGGAAGGTAGATAGATAGCAATGACACACAAGACTAGATTGTGGTGTTGGTTGATGACAGAATCTCATTAGTCATGATATAGAGATATCAAACCAAACACATAGGTACTTGTTAGAGAACAAGTGTACCGGACAGACCCACCGTGAGTTTGACACATGGAACCATGAGATGGTAGTCACAGTCAGTACTCACAGTGATGGTGGTGAGTGTGATTCTTAGACCTGAAATCACTGCACTCAACACATGTCTTTGGGCACACTTTGACATCATCAAACGCAGTCCTGAAACATGGGTTGTTATAAAGGTGATGATTGGGTGGCTTTGACACATGGGGCTTTTGAGGGGTGAGTGATAGATATGGGATTTGTCCCTCCTAAGGGAGTTTGATATCCATGGCCACTTGATGAGTAGGATTGAGAAAGGCGTGAACGCATGTGTGAATCAGTATATGATACTGATGTCATACATATCTCTTCCAGTCTACTCTGAGATCAAGGAAGTGAATGAACGTTGACAGGATGACTGTTCCATGCCTCGAGTTCATTCGGGATATCAGTGATAAAGGAATTATACATTCGCTGTAACACCATTCACGGATTGTAGGATGAAAGTTGTTCTCCAACTTTCTACTTTCACTTGGGTAGCACTGATGTGTGACTAGGCACCGCTCTTTGCTTGTGAAGTCATAAGTGTTATGGACTTTCACTGCCAACGTGAAATGGACCTGCAGGGTCACACACATAGGATTTAACCTAGAAGAGGAGTTTTGTCCACAAAGCAATGTTTAGATTGATTACTAAAGGAGTTTAGTAGTTCAATTAAACACTCAATCAGTCGATAGCTCAATATCGTATGGTTCAAGGTGTTGGACGCATTGATTGGAGTATCAGATTGATTGTAATCGCAATTGACTGATTTTGCCCAACCTGTGCTCCCAACCGATCGGTTCATGTGATGAACCGGTCGACTGAGGTTGCTGAACCGGTCGGCTGGAGTGTCCAGGCCGATCGGCTCATGCCCAGGTTGAGACGACCGGTTCAAGGGTTGAACCGATCGGCTCAACTGGTGCAACCGACCAGTTGGAAAAGTCATGTCGGCAAGAATTTTCCTTTGGTTTCAAATTGCCCAATTCGATTGGGAATAATATTGGTATTCGATACCAATTGGGAAAGAAACAAGGAAAGTCTTTTTGAGCCGGATTAGGACCATGAACCGATCGGTTCAGGGCACCAACCGATCGGTTGGAGTGCCCCAAACGATCGGCTCAGGTCCAACCGATCGGCTCAATGGCCGAACCGATCGGTTTAGTTGTAAACCGATCATTTCAGGTTGCGAGATGGTTGCTTTTGGTGGAAAATCCCGAACCCTTCTACTCCTGCTTTAGTCCCGCATTGCCCGGGATGGAGAACCCTATCCCATGACTCTCCTATATATAGGGGTATTGGGGGCTTCTCAAAGAACAACTCAGTGCAACCAGTTGCTCTGCAAGTTGTCGTTCTCTCTGGTTTTGGTAACCGTGAGAGAGCCCGAGCAAGTGCTTCCCGCAAAAAGGGAGGTGTAGCAAGGGAAGGACAACTGTAGTTGCAACAGGAGGCAGGAGAGTGTGTTGGCGTCTAGTACATCAACAGGAGGGTGCGACTCCTTCCACTTCCTTGTGGGACAAGGAGAGTGGAGTTCTAGGTGGTCCGTGTGGACTACTACAGAGGCGGGAGGACACTGCCACTTAGGAGGACAACTGTCATCCGACAGTCCGGTTCGAGTAGGAGTTGTCAGTCCCGGTGCGACCAGGAGCTGCACAGACACCGTCGAAGTCCGGAGTTGAAGACCGCGCATTGCGCGAGGTATTGTCGCCGAGCAAGCCTCGGGACAAGGTATGATTCCATAAACCATCCTTTCCTATTATATAGACGTTGACGCGTTTCCTCAGTATGGGTTGGGGAGAAATTATTTTGTTTCCGCTGCCTTCTCTGTCTCCCCTAAAATCCCAACAGTGGTATCAGAGCCACGTCAACTGTTCTATATTTTAGGAATATCGATATGATCGATTTTGGTTTGTCGCCTTTATTTATTGCATACGATGCGAATAATATCGGCTTTATGCATGTCCAATCCTAAATCCACAAATCCCTAATTACATATATGATATGTATTATTAATGCACTCGATACGCGTCGCCCTTAAACGAGTTTTGTGGTGGATGTATGTAGCATGATTATGGCCTATAAACACCTATATGTGATTGGTTGTGTGTGGTTGCTTGCATCTCGGTCTGCACACTGATCTTCCCTCTCTTATTCCTGATGTAACTCGAAATAATTTGAGATTCTTTCCTACCTTTGCTCCCCCCGAATGTAACTCGGGGTTTCCTTTTTAAAGTAATGTAATAAATAGAATAGGATTTTATTTCCTGTTATGTCAAAGACCGGAGGACATCAAGATGACTGCTCAGACGGTCGGTTCAAGGAGTGAACCGATCGGTTGACCTTCCAGACGGTCGGTTCAAGGAGTGAACTGATTGGTTGATGACCAGTTCGAGGAGCGAGACGAGCGGGTGGCGGACATGACGAGATGCACGACGACCAGGCGAACCGATCGGTTGGAGGAGCCAACCGATCGGCTGGTGGCACCCAGACGACCGGCTAGAGAGTACAGATCGTTCATGTGATGAGTTGATCTACTCGAAAGGCAAGGCACAAAAGTTCATCTTGTACAGGTTGCATGTGATGTAGACCTAGATGACCGTGATTCCTCTTCGCTCGAGGAATCACTTTAGGATGGCCATAATCATCGCTTTTTATCGTTTGTGCATGTTTTCTGTGGGATATAACATGTATATGATACGTACTATGTATTGTGGTGATTGGATATGTATATGTATATAAAACCAAATCCCTCATTAAAATATTAAGTTTTAGATGCCTTCCAAATGAAACACACGTGAAAAGCTTGATCGACCAAGTGTGGGCACGCCAAAGCGTGGTGCACCGTCTATCTCGTGGAAGCGAAGGATGAATGTGTGGGTCTGCCAAAGCAGGGTGCATATTCATCGTGTTTGCTTTGGGTCGGACTTAACAAGGTGATCTAGATGGGATCTAGTACCTTGAGGCATAGAGATGATCATTGCAAGGAGTTGTAGATGACATCTTATCAAGAGTTGCATATGATGCAATTGGCAAGAGTTGCCTACCTGAGAGATCTAAGTTGTGGGCGATCAGCCAAAGCTGACTCATGATTTAGAGGATTTCAGGATCTTGCCCACTAGAAGATTGTACGCTGCAATCTTCCGAATTGATGGTGAGGGATATCAATTTGAACTAAAATAGTGGGAGCGATAATTAATTAAAGGCCTAATTATATCGTCAAATTTTCAAATCAATCAAATAAGTCAAAAATGAGTTTTGGACTAAAATTGCATATTTTCCTTTTTGTAGTTCAAATGGCAACAAACAACAACAACTTTTCTTTGCGATCGGTCCTTGACAAGGACAAGCTAAATGGGACAAACTTCCACGACTGGTATCGGACATTGAGAATTGTTCTCACTCAAGAGCGTAAGCTCTATGTCCTGGATACTCCAATTCCAGAGGAACCCACTCCTAATGCACCAAGGACAGAAAGGGATGCTTACAAGAAGCATTCCGATGATGCCATTGATGCAAAGTGCTTGATGCTATGTTCAATGAACCATGAGTTGCAGAGGCAACATGAGAACATGGGTGTCATAGAGATGATTCTGCATCTCAGGAACATGTATGAAGATCAGGCACGGCAAGAGAGGTACAATGTTTCTAGGGCGTTGTTCAAGTGCGTCATGACAGAAGGAGATCCAGTTGGTCCTCACACACTCAAGATGATTGGGTATGTGGAGAACCTGCAGAGACTGGGATTTCCACTGAGCCAAGAGTTGGCTACTGACGTGATACTGCAATCGTTGCCAGAATCTTACAGTCAGTTTGTGATGAACTACAACATGAACAACTTTGATAGGCCACTGTCAGAGTTGTTGGGCATGTTAAGGACAGCCGAGTTACAGATGAAGAAGGACAAGCCTAAGTCCATGATGGTGATCACGAGCAAGAAAGGCAAGTCCAAGCGCAAGGGCAAGGGCAAAGCTAAGAAAGGTTCTAAAGCTAGCCAGGAGTCCAAGCCATCTTCAGCTCTCAAGGCCAAGGGAGGCGTGACCAAGAAAGGAAATTGCCACCATTGTCAAAAGCCAGGACATTGGAAAAGGAATTGTCCTCTCTACCTGGAAGAACAAAAGAAGAAGGAGGCGACTGAAGCCTCTACTTAAAGGTGTCATGTAAATAAACTTGTAACACTTTTTGAGGTATATTATACCAAGATGTAAAGTGTAAAGCATTCTTACTTGGGGGCAA